>CM060635.1:32237553-32275053 GCA_030578275.1 Meda fulgida | reverse complement strand
GATAAAAAACGGGAATGTGTCTCCCTCGTCTACTTGTGATCCCATCGACCAAAACACATCTTAACACCAGGTGCAAACAGGGCCTGGGTGGTCATTTGGCTATAAAAGCAGAACTCAAAACTTTCTTGACCATAATAGTTATTTCATAAGCAAAAATGTTACCCAATCAAAGCATTTGCCATTTTTCCCCCTAAAAAATGATATGTGCGCCTCCAGGAACATTTCAAAAATATAAATGCAATGCAAACTTTAAAGTCATCATGAAATGGAAGTTGCGCTGATCTTTTCTTCCTTATTGTGCCGTATATCAGAGTGAAACGGCTTCTGGAACAAGAACAAATGTGGGTGGGGCTTGATTCTGGAATTGATTGGTTGGATGGTAGATATTAGATGTTGATCCTCACAGAAAGTCACACACATGCACACACACACACACACACACACACACACACACACACAGAGCCTGTGCACCCATCATGCCGTGCGTTTACCCCTGTGGCGGGGCGGTAGGCCCCTCGAGGGCAGCCCCCTCTGCTTTCCCATCTCTGGATGTGTTGGATGGGAACCTGTTGCAGGGGTCTCCGGGTCTCCCTGCGGCTGTGAGCCGGGCGTATGAGGTCACACCTGCGGCCCACGTGCCCGGCCCGACAGATGCACCTGCCCTCAGAGTCACAGCGCTGGGACACCGAGCCCCGAGCGCTGCACTGACACGGCCTACACAACTGAGACTCGCCATCCCACCAACAGTTCGGCTGAACACACACACACACACGCGTGATGAAGAGGCAGAGGCATGAATGACTGTCGGCTGGAGATCTTATAAGGGATTTACTCGTACTGGCGCAGTGAAAAAGAAATATGCCACTAACAATAGCTGCGTTTCCATTTCCCTTCAAATTGCGCAAATAGAAATTGCGAATTAAAAAAACGGCCAATGGAAACACGTCAGTTTCGCAAAAACTCCCATATATTGCAAAAAGGTGAGGTTGTTTTTTAAGGCCATTCGAAAAAGGAATAACCCGCGAAACTGCAATGGAAACATTTACAGGTCACCTGACATACGTAAAAGTCGATCATTGTTTAAAGAAGCGCGGTGTGTTTGGACAGAAGAGTTCTTCATTAAACTCATAAAAGGGAATTTCATTATCACGGGAATACTGGATTCTAATAAACAAAGAAATGCCACAACTGATCAAGAGCTTGAAGCAGATTTGAGGGAGAAACACCTCGTATGAGCCTCTCACTAGAATAAAGGTCTTTCTTTGCCATTAATGCTTGTATAACACGTATACGTCTCCTTCCATTACAAATAATGGCTGGTGCGGTGGCTGAGATATACGTAAACCATGATTGTTGGAATTACTTTTGACGTTTTAGTCGTAGAACATCGGTTAATGGAAACGCTGTCATTTCGCAACAGTTTTTTTATCGACATTTAGAAAATATCGCAAAAGTTTTGCGCAAATCTGTAATGGAAACACAGCATTCGGTGTTGTTTACCCACCATACACTCCTCACACTGGCGTCCGACCACATGTTGTCGACACTGGCACTGGCCGGTCTCCTGATGGCACACCTCCGACACCGACCCGTTCCTGTGACACTGACACGCTGCACAGACACAGACAGAGCTGAAGCATTAAACTGAAAGACTTGTCCCAAATGAGATGACACACTATATGCACTTATACTTATGCGCTATATACTCAACCGTGTAGTGTATGAATTTTATGTGGTTATTTTGTCATTTACCATCCGAGTCTGACGCCCCCCCGCTATGTAATTAAAGCGGCGACAGTCGAGTGCATGAAGTGTCCAACATTCCACACTTGGTTTGTCCAGTTAATTAAGTGCATCATCTGGGTATTTAAATTGCACTTTTTATTTTTTAATTTTCAGTGTGAAATACTTGCTACTGTACTACAAAAGATCATAGAATAGTGCGGAAATTGCGAAAAAGTATGGAAATTGGCATGCACCTATCAAAGTCCCCTGTGGTGAAAATCCAGCTTTTAGTGTTGTTTATGCGTCTATGTGGTGTTTTTAATATGCTTTAAGACAAAGCATGTGTAAGTTCATAAGTCGACAGCATTGCTGAGTATTTTCTGCTTAAAACTGCAGTGAACCAAAGACAGTCTCAAAAACACAGTGTGAAATCGCTGGTGTTTCTGACGTCACAAACGACCTTGTAACCAGTGATGCCGGTAATGCGTTACTCTAATCTGAACACTTTTTTCAGTAACAAGTAATCTAACGCGTTACTTTTTCCAAACCAGTAATCAGATTAAAGTTACTTATAAAAGTTACTGTGCGTTACTATTTTTGTAATTTTCTTTAGTAGAAATGATGGCTGATGTGCGATATGAAACTGAAATGTGTGTGAGAAGGCAGAATCGTGACACACCCCTTCCAACTCCCAGAGTTAGCTATCCTTCCCGTCCAGATCCAATGCTACCACATCTTTAAATTACTATTAGTCTTATTTAAAGTTAACATTATAAAATACGTAGACCTACACCACAAAACTAGTTGAGGATTGTGGCGAACAGGACGGCCGAGGGACGTGAGAGAACGGCGCGAGGCCGGTGGTGCGATTGCTAATGAGCAACACCTGTGAAGCACACCGGTCTCGCATCTCTCACGGAGGAGCGGAAGCATAAAGGAGGAGCGACGACGTTGATGATCGAGAGAGGAACAGGCCTGTATTTTAGTTGTGTTTTGTTTTTGTATTTTACTTTAGTTATATTTATTTTCGGTAGCCAGCAGTCGTCCGCGAGGGGCTGCTGGCGGTATTTTCGTTTGTTTTATTTTAAATAAATTATATTTTGATTCTTCGCCGGTTCCCGCCTCCTTCTTCCCTGAACATTGTTACACTGGTGCCGAAACCCGGGAAGAGGGAGGAACGCGCTGTCAGAGAGTCCTCGCCGGTGTGGGGAATCCGCGGTGCCATCGAGCATGGTGCGCGAGTCGCCGCCGCTCGCCGTGGGCCGGAGCCTGCTGCCATCCGCCGAGCGAGGGGAGGAGCAGGGAGCGGGGGACTCGCGGCCACGGACGCTCGAGGCGGGGCGCTGGAGTGAGTTGCCGGTGGGACGGTCGAGCTCGCTGCCGGCCGCCTGGGTATTGGAGGGGCGGCTGCCATCCGGGAGGGAGAGGAGGAGTCGCCGCCGCTCGCCGTGGGCCGGAGCCTGCTGCCGTCCACCAGTGAAGGGGAGGAGCAGGGAGCGGGGGACTCCTACCGTCTGCCCAAGGCACCCGAGGAGCCGTCGCCGTCCACCGGGCGGCGGAGGAGCGTCGAGCCGTCCACCGAGGGCTACCCAGCGTCACCGCCAGGCACCGCGGAGGAGATCGCCTAGCTGGTGGGGGACCAGATGGCAGCGCGTTGTGGGAACCGGACCAATTTTTTTTTCCTCTCTCCCCTCTCTCGATCTGTCGCTCCTCATGCTTCCGTCTCCGTTTCCCTCGGTTTGTCTGTCCATACTCCCCAGGGATCGCCGCCGCCGGGGGGGGAGTAGGCACAGGCTCGTGGGTACCCCCCGGCCTGTGAGGGGCGATGGGGGTATGTGGCGAACAGGACGGCCGAGGGACGTGAGAGAACGGCGCGAGGCCGGTGGTGCGATTGCTAATGAGCAACACCTGTGAAGCACACCGGTCTCGCATCTCTCACGGAGGAGCGGAAGCATAAAGGAGGAGCGACGACGTTGATGATCGAGAGAGGAACAGGCCTGTATTTTAGTTGTGTTTTGTTTTTGTATTTTACTTTAGTTATATTTATTTTCGGTAGCCAGCAGTCGTCCGCGAGGGGCTGCTGGCGGTATTTTCGTTTGTTTGTTTTATTTTAAATAAATTATATTTTGATTCTTCGCCGGTTCCCGCCTCCTTCTTCCCTGAACATTGTTACAAGGATAAATTCTTTAAAATTGGGCAATTCCAGTGTTATGGACGTGACATTTGCAGTCAAAACTTGAAATGTAAATTCTCAGAAAATGCATTTAATACCAATATATTGAAACGTCTGTTTATCCATACTCCTTTAATAAAGAAAAATATCAGTCTACACATGCGTTTTATATTTAATATGAGGGAAATACACATCCGTAACGAACGTGACACAAAAAAACTTTTAATTTTAGGTGACAAAGGTACAAAAAGCAATACTACCCACCGGATGAAGAAAGGTTTGCTCTCCACGGAACATCAAATATTCATTTTGTCTTATTTTTTGTGTACGCATTTATGAGGGAAAAACAATGTTACCTGACAGTTCCCCGTTACGGACGTGAACGCACTGAAAGCGGCACTGAAAGACTGCTTTAAAACTTTCACAGAGACATCAAACAGAAAGCAAAAAGCCTTTCATTAAGGTGAATTTCATTTTTGTATTAATTGTATCTTAATTTTAATCAGTGTTTCATCAACCAATTGCCTGGATTTAATAAATAAGAGGTAAATACAGCAGACAATAGATAATCTCGACACGGAGGCGCCGCAGTGAACCGGATGTTCAAATGTCTCCTGGCTATATTTGACATATTCATAATCATTACTTGTGTGCCAGCTTGTAGGTGCTTTATTGGCAGCGCCACCCTTACATATTACATGAATGCGTCACCACTCATCACCCCTGTCACTATTTTGAGTTTGTGTCAGCTAAAGATGGCAATATAAAGGTTCGGTGTACACTCTGTGCTAATGGGACAAAGTGCTATCTAGCTAAACACTACGTCAAATTTGAAGAAACATTTGGAGTCAGGTCAAGAAAGACTGCTTTTTGTTTTTTATTTTAGAAAAACAAGTATTTATGTTAAATGAAGTAAAGAAAGACTGTCATTGTTTTATTGTTTTATAAAAACATGTATTTTTGTTAAGTGAAGCCAAGAAAGACTGTCTTTTTTCTTATTTTTTATAAAAACGTATTTTTTCAGGAAATAGGTTTTAAATTCAACTTAAAGGGTTAATTCACCCAAAAATGAAAATTGTGTCAGTATTTACTCGCCCTCATGTTGTTCCAACCCCATAAGACCTTCGTTCATCTTCGAATTAAGATATTTTTGATGAAATCTGAGAGCTGGATCACTCCTCCCTGCTAGTCCATAGGCTTCTTCAGGGATTGAAACTTGCCGACCCAAAAGTTATTAAAAACATCGTTAAAATAGTCCAAGTGACTACAGTGGCTCAATCTTAAGTTTATCAAGCGACGAGAATACTTTTTGTGCGCAAAAACAAACAAAAATAACGACTTTATTTCAACTCTTCATTTCCTATTCTATTCATTCAAATGTCAGGAAATACAGTGTTGACGTTACTGTTAAAAAGGGGTGTTTTCGGCAGCTGCTGAATGTAACTAATAAAGTAACTTGTAATCTAACTTAGTTACTTTTAAAATCAAGTAATCTGTAAAGTAACTAAGTTACTTTTTCAAAGTAACTGTGGCAATACTGCTTGTAACCAATCAGATCAGCGTGTGATCGTCAACGAGTGGATCTCTGAGTGAGTGAGTGGAGGCGGGGCTCATCTGCATAATAACTGAGCCACTAAATGAGACAAGGGTGTCGAGTTACTTTCAAGATATTGAAAGGCATAGAGATTTTATATGAAGAAGTTTAAATGTGTCATTTTGGTGATCAAAGATGAATTTTAAGGGATATAATGATTGACTACAGGGGCACTTTAAGTTTTAAAAAAGCGCAGTCCAGAACATGATGATCTTGAGACAGAATAATAGATTTAACATAAACAGCTGAACAGCATATGGTTCTCATTGGTTCTTTTAATATTTTTAAAGGTCTCCTGCTCACCAAGGCTGCATTTATTTGATCAAAATACAGTAAAAACTGTATATTATAATTACAGTTTAAAATGTGAATAAATAGTCAAATGTAAATTATTTTGTGGAAACCTCCACACACTACTTCTCAAAAGTGTGGAGTAAGCAAGATTAAAAAAAAGATAAATTAATTATTTTATTCAGCAATGACTTATTCAATTGGTCAAAAGTGACACAAAAAAGTGTTACAAAAGAACAAATAAATGCTGTTCTTTTGAACTTTCTGTTCATCAAAGAATCCTAAAAAATAAAATGCATCATTTCCACAAAAATATGAAGCAGCACAATAGTTTTCAATGTAGGTCATTCAAACAACTTCTTCAGCTTCCCCATTGAGCGCTGCGCTCCCACTGCATTGTTCTGCTCTTCACAAGACATTATTCCCAACAGAAGTCAGTCCTATTTCCTTCAATTAAATATAAACATGCCAGAGTTTGAGAACGGTTGAGCATTGAGCAGTACAGACCTGATGTCAGCAACTGCTTTCTACATTTTAGGAGACGCTAAAGCTTGCTGCAAATTTTTCAAATATGACTTTTGTACAATATCTAGTGAAAAGCTTCAATTTAGCATTTTTCGAGTAATATTAATATTAACAACAACAAAAAAATCAGTCTGATAAGTTAGAGTTAATTATATGGATTATTTTGTCAGTACTACAATTTAAGTGAAACTGTATTAATAATTGAGAATATCACAAAATTGTTAACGTAATTTTTCACATTACAAATGAAAACATAAAAAATCCTAAAATCCCAACGTTTGATTTTGACCCACACGATAGAAACATGTTTTGACAATATTATAACCATATGAAATGAGATTAGCACTGCTAAAGTCTGTAGGAACACATCACAGTTGAAAACTGTTTCGTAGTCATGTTTCATGTGCAACCATGGGAATGTTTTCTGAACTCGCCTCTAGCGTATATACAGTAACAGCTGAAATTAAAAACCAGTGAGATTATTCAATATCCCATGACCCCTTTGCATGCTAATCAGCGCAGTGTGTGTGCAAAACAATCAAAGCGAATGACTGTATCCTGCTTCAGATGGCAGTGTGTGTGACCAGAGGACAGATTGAGTTTCAATGTAATGCACACACACTTTCTGAGCACAGATGGAGCTGCGTGAGGCCTGTTGGAGGGGAGTCGGTGTGTATTGTCCTTGAGGCTAGACGGCCTGAGCTTGATACTGGATTAGCTCACCTCTCTCTCACACACACACATCTGCCATACAGGCTGTCTGGAAGTACACAATTTAATTTCTACAAAAATTGACACATTAACAACATTTAAAGTGACAGCCAAATATGGCGTTTAAAGAAAGGAATCAAAACATCCTGCTTTATAGAGTGCTTAACATAGGGCACCCACTTTTAAGCACCTACATTAATATACATTTATCTATAAGCAGTTTGAGTGTACAAATGTAAAAATGTATTATGTAGTAATTGTATTAAAAATGTATTATTTGGCTGAATATGTACTTCTATTGAAACTGAATCCTGTACTCCATAACATTTACAATGCTAAAATTTTACGTTTTACTCCTTGCAATTTCATTTGCACCTTCAAAGTATATTTCACAGGTTATCTTAACCTAATAATATAAAATATTATTGAATAATATAGGTCAAAATAATTTTTTTTCTTGAACAATGACCATACAAGCCATACAAATTGCATTTTCATAAAAATTAAAATGTAATTGTCTATGACTACGATTATGATTACAGTGACTTCCCTGATTGGTGGATCATGTGTCATAACTGGATCTTCCGGTGAAATGACAAACTGACATATGCAGGGATTCTCCAATCACGTAGTCCGCTTTAACCCTGGCCTCACAGTCATTTTTGAGTGCCAAACCCACATTTCGACATCTAATCAACAACCGATGCATAGAACCAAGTTCCTGCCCTACATTTTTTCTCATTCAATAATCCGTCTCACTCTGATGTATGTCACAATACAGAGGGGAAAAAAATATGCCGCTACATCCATTACATGATGTTGACAGTCTCCCCGTTCAGATGGGACCAGCTTTCCCAGAGGAAGTCAGGTAAATTCGTGTTTTGCAGATTTTAATCCTGCCTCGCGTCTGTTTTTCAGTGCCTAGTGTTTTCAGCTGCCTCGTCTTTCCTCTGAGAAAACCAATCCCATTCAGATGGGTTGTCTACGATAGAGATGTGTTACTTATTTTTATACCGTGCGTCTCCTACTCCTTTTTAAGCTTGACAGACATGGTCACAGGTATCTGAGATGAAAAACATATTTTTTAAGATGAAAAACTGTAACGTCGGCCCTTAGTTTTAGACATCACATATTGTTGTTAGCTAAAACAATGTCACTCACCTTGGCAATTCTTGGCTACGAGGGCATCTCCAAAGTATCCGTCAGCACACCTTCCACAGTCCTGCCCTCCGTATCCCTCACGACAGCGCCGGCAGGCTCCGGTAACCGGGTCACAGCTGAGCTCTGCTGAGCGGTCCAAGTTACCGTTACACATGCACGGCTGACAGGAACCCCCAGGAACGTTGGGACGCCCGAAATAGCCATTAGCACATCTGAGGTCATCAAGAGCAGAGAATGCATACTTTAAAACATGCGTAGTCAAAATACTCCAGGCCTTCTGCAGTGACACAAAACTGTATATTGGACCATATGACCATCTCTTAGATCTGGAAGCTTGTTTCCACCACAGAATAAAATAAAAAGGTAATTGCGACATTTTATCTGACAATTTTGTGATATAAAGTCGCTATTGTGAGTTATAAAGTCAGAATTGCGTGATATAAAGTTGCAATTGCGTCTTATAAAGTCAGAATTGCAGGATATAAAGTCGCATTTGTATGTTATAAAGTCACAATTGCGTGATATAAAGTTGCAATTGTGTGTTATAAAGTCAGAATTGCATGTTTATATCTCGCAATTCTGACTTTATAACACGCAATTGGGAGATAAGAAGTCAAAATTGCGGGTTCCCTATCAAGGGAACTTCGAGCAGCGTCAAACGCTGTGGGAACGCCCCTGCGTTGTGCCTCATGAAGCACGTATGGAATCAGCCCAATGGAGAGATGAAACGTCATAGGCGGGTGACGTCATCGACCAGGAACTATAAAAGCACCCCAAAAACACAAGCACATTAGTTTCTGTGCCTTCAGTCGCGCTACATGTGAATCTGTCCCTGTGTGATATTGTCTGTCTTACATACTCTGCACCACACAAACAATTGATATATATATATTGAGAGAATGACGGACGAACAACAGTTTAAGAAGTGTGTTACTCCCTGCTCGCGCCATTTATCGGGCGGGGATACACACGTTCTTTGTGTTGTTTGTTTGGGAGTGCAGCATGCCCAGTCAGCTCTCGAGGGAGCTGACTGTGAGCATTGCAAGCGTCTGCGGTTAAGGACGCTCCGCTCCCGCCGGGCGCTCTTTGACGAGAGCGGTTCGGTGCGCGCTCCCCGTGGTTCGGGTACCGCTTCTGCTGAGGCAGAGCGGCGGCACTTATCGTGGGGATCGCAGATGGATCTATCAGCGGGGGTTGAGACGGGCGCTGCCTTATCTCTCCCTTCACCTGTGAGATCCAGTGCCTCAGTCCCGAATTCGGAATCACGCGCTGCGGTTTCTTCCGCTCGGGTTGAGGCACCAACACTGCAGCTATCCAGTTCTGAGGAGCTGGATGTTGTCAGCGTTGAGGGAGATGTGGAGGATTCGCCACCCCACACTCCCGAAAGTGATGAGTTAATGGAGGTATTAACAAGAGCTGTTGATAAACTCAGTATTGAGTGGCCAGTGACCAGACAGGAGTCAGTTTCTAAATCGAAACTAGATGAGAGATTTTTGCCGTCACGTGTGCAGCCTCCACGCCCGTGCCTGCCGTTTTTTCACGATCTCCACACTGAGGTGTCGAAATCGTGGAAAAAAACGGTTTCATATAGAGTGTTTAGTCCCCAAACTTCAACTTATTCAAATATTGGGGGGCCTAAGGCTTACGGTTATGGTGCTTTGCCTCGTGTGGAAGAGACGCTTGTGAGCTATCTCTCCCCCGAAGCAGCATCATCTCTCAAGGCACCGGCATTACCCACCAAGCCTTTAAGAAACAACTCGGCTTTGGTGGGTAAAGCGTATTCGGTGGCGGGTCAGGCTGCGTCATGCCTGCATACTATGTCTATCTTGCAGGCATACCAGGCTGATCTGCTAAAGGACATGAGTGAAAGTGAGGAGGTTAGTACTGACGTAGTTCGCGAACTACGTCAGGCTGCTGATTTAGCTCTGCGTGCCACCAGAGAATCGGCCAAGCTAGTGAGTCGGTCTATGTCAGCTCTGGTGGCTGCAGAGAGACATTTATGGTTGAATCAGTCTAACATTAAAGAGAAAGAAAAATCTTTTCTTTTAGATGCTCTCTCTCTCTCCCCTGGTTTTGTTTGGTGATGCTGTGAGTTCAGTCATCGACAAATTCCAGGAAGAGAAGAAACAAACAGCGGCTTTTAAAAAATGTCTTCCTCTAAAAGTTCACGTCCCGGGGCTGCTGGACGGGAGCAGCCCCGGCCGTCTACAACCTCATCACAACATAGGGTGTGTGCGCGAGTGTCGCGTCTCGTGCTCCCCCTGCTGGACAGCACGCTCAGCCGCGGCACTCTCAGCCGAAGTCTTCTAGCAATAAAACTGATCTGAGGACAGTTATATTGGCTAAGAAGGCTTCGGCTAAGAAGAAGTCCTGACGCCGAGGCGTTCAGGATACTGAGGGTGGTCCCCACCGAGGCGGAAAGGTGTTCACCTCTTTTTACGGTGCCCATTCTTCCTCGGTGCCCTCAGGGGCCCGTTCTGCCAACCCCGCCTTTATTCCGGGGCGCAGACAGTCCCAGCGAGTGCTTTCCCGAGGGACGCTCGCTCCCTCTGAGGAGGGTCTCAGAGCAGTTAAACCAGTCGTTCCCTGCCGGTGCGCCGTTACAGGGCGCTGCGTTTGCTGCTCAAATTACACCAGAGGCCAGTATCGAGAGACTGGTACCCTTAGTAGATTTTCTGGTAGAGTGGAAAAGCCTTCCAAAAATATCTCATTGGGTCCTGCAGACAGTAGAAAAGGGTTATGCTATCCAGTTCAGGTGTCGTCCACCAAAATTCAGAGGGGTTCTGCACACAGTAGTGGGCCCCGAGCAGGTTCTGGTAATGGAACAAGAGGTGAAAACGCTCCTCCAAAAGGAGGCTATAGAACGGGTTCCTCCTCCCAGCTTGGAGTCAGGTTATTACAGCCGATATTTCATCGTTCCGAAGAAGGATGGGGGGGGTTGCGTCCAATTTTAGACCTGCGCCTATTGAATCGCTCGGTAGGGAAGCTAAACTTCAAGATGCTCACTATCAAGCAGATCGTGTCTCAAATCAGATCCGAGGACTGGTTTGTCACGATAGATCTAAAGGACGCGTACTTCCACATTTCCATCCTTCCCCAACACAGGAAGTTCCTGAGGTTCGCCTTCGGGGGCGAGGCGTACCAATACAGAGTTCTTCCGTTTGGCCTAGCCTTTTCTCCCCGCACTTTCACGAAATGCATGGATGCAGCACTAGTGCCTCTGAGGCTTCAGGGCTTTGTATTCTCAATTATATCGACGATTGGTTGATTTTAGCTCAGACGGAGCAGATGGCGGTTCGGCATCGAGATGTCGTCCTTGCTCATATCAGAAAGTTGGGGTTGAGGCTGAACGCAAAGAAAAGTGTATTATCTCCTTCTCAGAAGACGACTTTTCTGGGTGTCGTTTGGGATTCGGTCTCGATGCGGGCACGACTCTCTCCGACCCGCATCGCTTCGATTCTCTCAGTTGTGAAACAAGTAAGGCTAGGCCAGCTACTCACTGTGAAGCAGTTTCAGAGACTGTTGGGTCTGATGGCAGCAGCGTCCAACGTTATACCTTGCGGCCTGTTGTACATGAGACCGCTACAGTGGTGGCTCAGGACCAAGAGATTCTCCTCGAGGGCAAATCCGCTCCGCATGATCAAAGTCACGCGGCGCTGCCTTCGTGCTCTGGTCATGTGGAAAGAAACTTGGTTCCTATCCAAAGGTCCTGTGCTGGGGGCTCTTTGTCGCCGCTTAACGCTAACGACGGATGCTTCCCTCACAGGGTGGGGGGCGATCATGAGTGGTCGTCCGGCCCAAGGTCTGTGGTAGGACCATCATCTTTCGTGGTATATAACTGTCTGGAGATGTTGGCGGTGTTTCAGGCTCTGAAGCACTTCCTAGCAGACCTGAGAGGTCATCATGTGTTAGTTCAGTTAGACAACACGTCGGTGGTCTCTTATATCAATCATCAGGGGGGCCTGCGGTCTCGCCAGCTTTACAAGCTGGCCCGTCAGATCCTCCTGTGATCCCAGGGGAAGCTACTATCACTGAGAGCAATGTATCTTCCCGGGTATTTAAATGTGGTAGCGGACTCCCTGTCGAGGCAGGGGCCGAGGCCAGGGGAATGGAGACTCCACCCCGAGGTGGTGAAGCTCCTTTGGTTGAGTTGCGGTCGCGCCGAGGTAGACCTATTCGCTTCCAAGGAGACCACTCATTGTCATCTGTGGTTCTCCATCAGTCTTCCAGCCCCTCTGGGGATGGACGCTATGGTGCAGCCGTGGCCGAGGTCACGTCTGTATGCCTTTCCCCCAATTGCTCTGCTACCAGGAGTTCTGGAGAGGGTTCGCCGGGACGGGGTCAGCCTACTATTAGTAGCCCCGTTCTGGCCGGCCCGAGTATGGTTCACGGACCTGATTTCTCTACTGGACGGCTCTCCTTTGGAGCTCCCGGTCAGGAGGGATCTACTCTCTCAGGTGGGCGGCACGATATGTCACCCCCGCCCAGAATTGTGGAAACTGTGGGCTTGGCCTCTGAGGGGGCCCAGCACATAGATTCCGGTCTCTCAGCCGAGGTTGTTGAGACCATTCTTCACTCCAGAGCTCCATCCACGAGGAAGCTTTATGCCTTGAAGTGGAAATTTTTCACTTCTTGGTGTGGAGAACACCTGTTGGACCCAGTTAACTGCCCAGTGGGTGCAGTGCTGGACTTCCTGCAGGAGCGTTTCTCCACAGGGTTATCCCCCTCCACAATAAAGGTGTATGTGGCGGCACTGACTGCTTACCACGTCCCTTTCAGTGGAGTTTTTCTTGGGAGACACCCACTTATAACTCGTTTCCTCCGTGGCACTTTGAGGCTGAGGCCAGCAGTTCGTACGAGGGTGCCGACTTGGGATCTGGCCATTGTACTGGAAGGTCTTTTCCTAGTCCCTTTTGAACCTATTGAAGAAGTTCCTTAGAAGTTTCTTACTTTTAAAACTATCTTTCTACTTTCTATCTCCTCTCTAAAAAGAATCGGAGATTTGCAGGCTCTGTCGGTTTCACCCTCGTGCCTGGAATTTTCGTCTGGCATGGTTAAGGCTTTTCTGCATCCTAAGCCAGGGTACATTCTCAAGGTCCCTACTAATGTTGTTAGACCTACAGTTCTGCAGGCTTTCTGTCCTCCTCCATTTATGTCATCGGACCAGGAGAAGCTTAATTTACTCTGCCCTGTTAGGGCGTTAGACGCCTATGTCCACAGAGCTGCCCTGTGGAGAAAATCAGAAAAACTATTTGTATGTTTCGGGCCACCTAGGAAAGGGTGTCCTGCATCTAAACAGAGAATGAGCAAGTGGGTGGTCGAGGCTAACTCACTTGCTTATGAGTCAGTTAGCCAGCCTTCACCCTTGGCTGTTCGAGCCCACTCTACCAGGAGTATGGCTGCTTCCAAAGCTCTACTGTCGGGAGTTTCCATGAGTGATATTTGTGATGCGGCTGGGTGGTCTTCACCGCATACTTTTATTAGGTTCTATGACCTAGACCTAGGTTCTACCCCTGGGGCACAAGAGCTCTCATCCTCTGTGCGCTAGTTCACACATGACGGTCATTTGGTCCTATGGCGACGTGGGTTCCCACAGCGTTCCCACAGCGTTTGACGCAGCTCGAAGTTCCCTTGATAGCGAACGTCTCGGTTACGTATGTAACCCTAGTTCCCTGATAGGGAACGAGACGCTGCGTCGTTCCGCCATACTCCCGGCACTCCCGTTAGCGCTTCCTTCAGTCCTATCAGAAGCTAATGCGCTTGTGTTTTTGGGGTGCTTTTATAGTTCCTGGTCGATGACGTCACCCGCCTATGACGTTTCATCTCTCCATTGGGCTGATTCCATACGTCCTTCATGACGCACAACGCAGGGGCGTTCCCACAGCGTTTGACGCAGCGTCTTGTTCCCTATCAGGGAACTAGGGTTACATACGTAACCGAGACGTTATAAAGTCCAATTCTAAGGGAAAAAAAGCTTTTTTCTCACTCCATTCTGACTTTATAACATGCAATTGCGACATTATATCACGCAATTCTGACTTTATTTCTCAAAATTCCTCAGTAAACCCACAATAGTGAGATTAAAATATTTTGTTCTGTGGTGGAAAAAAGCTTCCATACTTAGACTCTCTTTCTTCTTACATTATAAAATAATTTATGCTTAAATCATTTTCTCACATGCATGTGTTTTATTAATTGCTACGCAGCCATGTAATTAGCTGGATAATGTACAGTCAGCCAGCTTGAGGTCCTGGTCACTGTGTGGGTTTGTTTTGAGATAATGAACAACTGACTGAACATTTATTGCTTATGTACAGTATGATGCATAAAGAAATAGTTCACTTCTAGCTTGACGGTGGTGCAGTGAATTAGCGGTCAATTTACCGTTTGTCGTTACAGTTCAAAGCAGATCAGAGATCGCTTTAGCCCAGTTATGATAGTGTATGTACACAGAAGCTAAACCTTAACTGAACACATCTGAGCTAAAAGAGTTATAGACAATAGCTGGTGTAAATGGGATGAATTAACACACTTAAGGAAAGCATTTAAGTATATTGCATTCCCAGATATGTACTGTTTCTCTTTTAAAGGAGCTGTGTACACACTGTACTGGCTCCATTACGGTCCGTCTGATGAACAACCCTCTTTTGATCATGAAAAGAGCACCCGAGACTTTTCTCGCCAAAACAAAGTACAGACGATGAGAATGTGAGAGAAATATAAGGGGAAGAGACGCTATCACTTCCTCCGCTCGCTTCGCCCACCCGCTCTTCTTATCTGCTGTCGATGCGTTCGGATCCAATCTCTACTGAAGCAACTTGTGCTGCTGGCTGATAAACACGCAGTCCATCCACTCGCTTCATGTTAAATGGATTCCTCTGCGCTTATCTGCACACGGCTGTGCTATCTGCATGATGGCGGAAAGAGAAAGTAATCACTGTGTTTCACTCGCGCTCAGCGGATTCCACGAGCCACCCTAGATTTGTTAATTGAATATGGTATTGCTTGTGACTGTCTTTACAGGCCCAGTGGCATGCTATCAGAATCGAGTTCTAACTGTTCATGTTGGACATTTTAAGTCTTAGATCTCACAATAACTTTAAAAGACATAATATCCCTTTCACAGAACAAATGCTCTGAGATCATGTGTCATTTAAGGAATATTGGATTGGAGTATTCATATACAGTAATATCTGCATTTATAGTTGTGTTACTGTATGTCGGGCCAGATTACAAAGTGTCCTTTTTACCAAACTGCTTGTCCTGGTACTTGCCATTTAACAATGGATTTCAAGTTGCTTTGGTAGGAAATTGTCTTCTAAGCACTTGACTGTAAATGCAATATGGAAAATGGGAATCATTCAAAAAGATCTGTTCACATTTACTCTGATATGACTAAGGTTTTTTGTTGTTTTGTTTTTTACATTAAAACTACTGAGACCAGGGGCCTGATTTACCAAGCAGGGCAAATTAGCGTGAGAGCAGAATCCCATTAAAGCACTGATGAGAGTGGAAAGTTCTGCTCATGATCTACTGACAACGCACACATTAAATTACACAGAAGGCCGGATCATTTCCATAATGACCAACACAGTCTACCAACAGCAGCGCATATTAGCGTCTGGCTTAAAACATGCTTTTTTTGGGACGCTAAATAATGGCGTATACACCAGTAAATTGACGAGCACAAACCTATTACCTTTACAAAAGTAAATCATCTTGCATGATTCATTTAAATACTCTCTTCCCATACATTTTTCGTCTGAAAGGGAAACTCCTACAAATGCATATGCAACAAGATCAGCCGCTAAAATAACCCTGTCCACGCTTTTAGCAAATCCTGACAGTAGTTTTTTACCAGCAAAAGAGGGTTTGCACTGGTTCCGCAGGACCCGGTGTCTGAGCACAGGTACCAACTAGCCAGTCTTGGCAGATGCAGTGATGACGTCGCAGGGTGCTGCCCAGCCCAGCATATAAAAAGGGCACCTAAAAAACAAGGCATCAGCTTCATATGTCTGAAGGAAGACACGTAGGTACGCTCTAAGCATGGCAAAGCCAACCGGCGTCTTGTTCCCCTCTCAGGGAACCATGGTTACATGTGTAACCTGAGACGATCCCTTTCGAGGAAACTCAATGCTGCTTCAGCTGACGCAATGGGGACGTCAATACCAACTACGCCATGCTGACCAGTGTCTGCAGGTAGTGTTGTTTTTGGCGGCCGGTTGTAATTTTAGTTTTAGTCTAGTCTTTGTGTCAAGCTGTCATTTTAGTTTTTATTAGTTTTAGTCACGTTCATGCTCTTTTTAGTCTAGTCTAGTTTTAGTCTACGAAAACTGATGACATTTTAGTCTAGTTTTAGTCGACGAAAGACATAGTCTAGTTTTAGTCAATGAAAATTAAGTCTCTTTTTAGTAATGCTATTCTATTTAACCCAGTCAATATAGTACAAGTACCTAGTAGTATAGACGAAACCAAAAATGTATTTCAGCCAAACCCATTTCAAACAATCTTATCTTATTATAGTCACTTATTATATTATTGTTACCTTATAGACTCAAGCATACATCCATTCCAGACACAGAAGACGCTCTGATTTGAATTTACAACATATTTATTTTACCAACCAAACATGTTAGAAGTAACCTACACACATGATAAAATTAAAGTTTTTCCAAATGTCATTTCTTCTTTTTCTCCCAAAGACGAATCCCTTTCTTTGTTGTCGTTTATGCTAACGCCTGTTTCACACATACTCCGTTTGCAGTGCGTTTGTGGTGCATATTTTTTCTCGCACCCATGTTAATAGGTTAGAGCGCTCACACCACACGCGGATGCAGTCCGGCAATGCGCTCCAGGTGCATAACAGCAGAGCAGAGATCTACACAGTACCTCAACAACACGGCATAATGGATGTAGGCTAAAAATATTGATTTGAAGTAAAAAATAGAGAATAAATGTTGCGATTGTGGTACAGCCGTAGATTAGTTGCGCAATGCAAACGCAGCACATGTGAAAGCGCAATAGCGCGTGCTGCTCCTGCATACACACGGCAACACGCACCGCATACACGAAGTATGTGTGAAACAGCCGTAACTCATGCAGCTGCATCTACTGAATAATGCCGCGAGTGGGGCTTGAGGATGTGATGTCGCCTGCGTCTGCACAGTGCGATCTGATGCAGCCCCTGAAGTGACACAGGAAACAGAAATGCTGCATAATAATAATAATATAAACGAGACGATATAACGTTAAACAACATTTCGTCTCGTCTCAGTCAACAAAAAGGAAGAGACATTTTAGCATAGTTTTTATTTTGTAAACCACATTTAGTATTGTTTTTATTCGTCAACAATATTGCATTATAAATTTAATTATAGTCATCGTCACATGACCAGCATTTATGTTGCGTCCTGTCTCGTTTTCGTCACGTGATAAAGGTTCGTTGACGACGATATTTAGTAATAATTTTCATTTGACGAAAGCAACACTACCTGCAGGATACTAAAAATTGTCTAGAATCTTAAGCACAGATACTAAAAATTCAGCCAGCGAATTGAAACACCCTGCACACTGTTGCAATGGGAAGGAGAGTAACCTCATCTCTTAATACCCAGATACCTGGGGAAGGTGACAGAAGAGCGTAAAACTATCATAGACGATAATCTCAAACATCTGTCAGCTCTACTTCTAAATATATTTCAGGGGACCAACTCTTATCTTTATTCTCCTCTAATAACAACGCTCTGTACCCCAAACTCCCTCCTCGGAGGGGGAGGGAGGAGGATTTATCTTCCTATAAATATAGCATACTGTCCACCCAATGCCCTCAACTTGGGGAACGGGACGAGATTATACAACTTCCTTTACCCCACATTCTCCTGGGAGCGGAGGGAGGATAATTCTTCTTCTTCTCATAAACTAAAATATTGTTAATCTCCTCAAAAGCTACATAACTATCATAGATGATCCTCTCATACATCTGTCAGCTCTACTTCCGAATATATTATCAGGGAGCCAAACACCCAGTGCCTGCTCTACCTGATGCCAGCCATCCCTTATCTTTATTCTCCTCTAATAACAACCCTCTGTATCCCACTCCCTCCTCGGAGGGGGAGGGAGAAGAATTATTCTCCTCAGAAACATACTACGCACTACTCATAAAAAAATATATTGTTCGTCATTAATCTCCTCTAAAAGCATCCTGCTGTAACCCTGAACCCCCTCAAAGGTGGAGGGAGGAAACTTTATTCTCCTTTAATAACAGAATTAGTGTACCCCATCACCCTCCTCAGAGGGGGAGGGAGGAGATAGGGAAGATATTCGGGATGGTAGAAAGGGAAGAGAAGAGGAAAGTCTCTAAACCGGTTTACCACCATCTCACCGGTAGTGTCTCTTCAAGATCATGAGCGATCAATGAGTTCTCATATTCCACAGAAGAAGCCAAAGTTCTTCATGCACCTCTGGGAAGAAAGACAAGGGGCGGGGCAACGCATTTTCCGCATAGAGCTCCGCCCCCCAGAAACCAAATCACCCAGCCGCGATCACTCAGAACGAGTCCAAACGTGTAGCGGCCTGGGAAAGCATGGCTGTCAACTAGGGAAGTTGTGCAATATTCCGCAGTGCTAGGGAGAAGTGAGGGGAACTTGCTCATGCTCTTCAAGCAGCTCCGTCTGAGTTCCCTGCAGCTGTAAGTGAGAGCATGAGCCGCGAGGCTCAGCAGCTTGACTCTCTTCACTCATGAAGAGCGCCAGCCGAGAGCAGAGCTTTCTCAGTGAGAAATCATTGCAATGCATCCACCCCCCTCTAGGGCTGAACGTGCATAACACACATATCGTGACCATCGCCAGGCATTATGAAATGCGGGCATGGAGGAACACAGGATTTACTCACCATATTTCCTTCTCTTTACCTTTCACACACTGCAATCTTCACACAGCACACAGACAAGCGACTTGCTGAAGACACTGAAACTGATGACATGTTTTCAGGTGCCCTTTTTATATGCTGGGCAGCACCCTGCGACGTCATCACTGCATCGGCCATGACTGGCAAGTCGGTACCCATGCCTCAGACACCGGGTCCTGCGGGATGGGTTCCCATTGCGTCAGCTGACGCGCCGTTGAGTCAGACTGACTTTTATCATCTGAATGTGAATATATTTCACTTTTGCTACTCACACTACAGCTAACAATATTCTTTTGGAACCATGTTAGCAGTGCCCTTGTTTGTTTAGATTCTACTTCAGATAGTTCTTCAAATTGTTCCTATAGTTGTGTGTAAATGTGGAGCTGTCTCGGGATAAAAGATAAGTACAGAGTGCCACAAGGCGCTGTCTTAGGTCCTATTTAGTAGAACATCCTATTAGGCCACATTACAAGGAAAATACGATGGCACAGTTTTATATTTCCACTATTTTCATAGTGTATTGTTATTATTTTAAATGAGGGTTTTAATTAGTGCAGTAAGGTAGAAAAACTGGTAATCCTCTGATACATTTGGACAAGTCATTGGGCATAAAAATTAGTTAGTAAATTATGACAATATCTGGTTAAATGCAAAATACCTCACCTACTGTTCCAAGAAAAAAAAAAAAACATAATCCCCATGCCCCTAAAACACCCTGACTGTCACCTCTGCACTGTTTCGGCCCCCTTTATAGGGTAACTGAGTAATGAAGGCTGGCTCTTCCTGTCTGTCTGGTGCCAGCTCATCATTTCTCCTGTCGTTAGCTCTGCTGTGAGAGAGCCATCTTAAGCACTGATGACTCGGGTCAGGTGTCTTTAACCCAGGCCATATATATATGGCCAAGTTCCTGTCTGTCTGCACACCAGGGAACAATTACTAAAAAAAAACTGGGACTTCTCCAAACTCTTATTTCCTTCCTCTCTTATTTCCGCCTGCTCTCTCTGGCTAGCTGTTTCAGGTGTTGATGGGCACGCAGGGCCAAACTAAACATAAGCACTCTATTTCAGAGCAGGACCAGGCACCGTGCAGGGACTGAGCTGAATTAGGTCAGTGAAAGACTGAGTGGGGTGGAGAGAGTTTTTTTTTCTGTCGTGGGTCATTGATTCTTAAACCGAAGAGACCCCCCTTAAATCACTAAGTCCATTACTGTTACTACACACTCAGAGCAAGCTAACAGCAAACTCCACAATAAACACATATAGAGTATGAATGAAGCAGGGGAGCTCGATGATAAATATTAGACCAGTTTCACAGAGCTTGCACAACTGCAGCGTAACTGCAACAGCCTGTTCTGAGCTATTTACATTTACATGGACACCAGAAAGTAACGTATTGCTGGAAAACAGCTTATGGTTGAAAAGTTTTGTTCTCGTTTACATGCAGCTCTGTCTTTGTGTTTAGAATAAATCATTTTTTAGGTGCGTGTGGTGTAAAGGTGGTCATTGACAGGGTTTCTTCTGTGTATATAACTGAACTGAGGCTCTACCTACATACTATAAAGTGATTTCTGGTTTCATACATTGAGCAGTCTTATAGACAATTGGCATAAATGATAAAATAATTAGTAGGAGTCACCTAATGAGTATCACCTTGAAGTCTCTTTTACACGACGAGGACCACATTTATATTTAAATAGTAATTAATCTACACAGAACCCAATGCACACAAACACAAAATAATGGCTTATAAACTACATATAATAAACTACAAACATCAATGAAATCTTATGGATTCAGTTTGAGTAGTTGTTAATGCATGTGGAATTTAGATCATCAATTTATTTCACCAGTCTTTGAAGAACAGGCTCTTAAGAAAAGTGAGATATTTCAATAATGAAGGAAGCAGCAATTGTGGCACTTGCTGCTCATCTTTAATCTGAATCTGTGTACTCTAATGAAACAAGCTTTACAGGCTTTGTTAGCACTCCATGCCGCTCTACAGATATTGGATAGTGTTCATTTGATTTGCTTAGATTAGACTTAGCCAAACGGATCTGGGGCTGAAAATTATGTATGCCTCGTTTTCTGCAAAGATTTCTGTTCGAAGAGAGCCGTTGTTTACTGCTGGCCAAGGATGTAAGCACATATTTAGGATTTGCTTGGGGACTAAATGTCATAATTCAAGATTCACCCACTGAAAATCACATATTTGTTGACTGCTAATCTGAATACCAGAACTGATGTTTCCTCTTCAATTTGTATGGTGGCTACGGCCCTGTTGAAAGATGTAGAGTACTTAAGTTTCTTTTAAATATCACGTTTATCTCAGACGTTTCTCCTACAATTCCACAGGAGACTCAACTAAAAAAGACACAGATGAGAGTTGTTGGCTCAAGTAGATCATAAAAACCAGTGGCACCAAATGTCTCTACGATCTACTTAGGCATACAATGCTTTTGGGAAATGCAGCCCAGATCATTTTGTCCTGAAGAGTTTAAAATGTTCCACCTGTTCATCCTGAGATCTCTATCTATAATCTGCAATGGTATCTGAGTCCATTATGAGGCATTCTTGAGATCTCCTTTGAATTGCCATTGGGACGTGTGAGAATAATCACGAGAAGCAACAGTCTCTATCTGCTCTCCAGTTGATCTCACTTGATATGGCTTCCCTGTCGGATGGTCTCGACACAATACGTTTTTAGGAACACATTTAAGAGCGACGTGCACCGCCTTACTGAGTTTGCGTGAAGTATGTCCTTCACATCTCTTTCTGCGAGTGTCTCCGGAGACAGACCGGGTTTGAGCTCCGTCTGAGCGCTGATGGATCGGTCCCATCTCGCCCCATTAATGTGCGTCTGTCCCTGGCTTTTCCCAGAACGAGAAACCTTTCCATTAACTCTCTTTCTCTCCTCTCGAACTTTCTCTCAGCTTGTCCTCCATAACATACGTCCAGCTCCCTGGTTTACTTTCCCTCCACCTCGTTTTTTGCTAATAGCTCAGTGTGGAGAGCTTTGGTGCCAGCTAGCGTGTACCAGCACTGGCACTGCACCAGTCCCTCTCCATCTGTTTCAGGGGAGGGGTCACAGAAGAGCCGAGAACTTTCTTCCACCTAGACGCCGTACTCCACAACACCACTGTGATTTAATCCGCATACAGAGCTGGACTGACTGCCAACGCAAACCTACCCAGAATGCAGCATATGCTAATGCTAACCCATCAGCATACCAACCTTCAGAGAACGGGAGAGAACGAAGCCCACTGGGGGAACGTGAAGAGTTGAGAAAGAGAAATAAACAGAGCGACTGATGGAATATTGCGCATGATAGATGAGCTGAGTGATTTCTGATGCTAATGAAATTAAGACGGTGCCATCAGTGCCAGAGCTGCGAGCTGCTTTGTGCTCTATTGCATTTGTGAGCACTTTACACTGACCACAGAGGATTAAGCCATTTGCTCCAACTTATGCCAGATTTTTATTTCATATCACACTGGGACAGAGATCCATATGGCCTAGAGATTAAGATTCGTTTGAGTAGTCTACTCAAACACATTACAGACTCAAAAAACATATGCTGTTATTCAGCACACACATACACACACACACACACACAGGTTAAATGAGAATGGGAACACAGCAGGGGTGTGCGGCCCATATTAGCTGCGAATGCTCTGCATACCCAAGCAATTCAAGGACTCGCTAATTCATATTAACACTATAAATTACTATAAATTCATTTGTTTGAGGTCTACCATAAACCTTGCATGATAAATTACGTTACTCAAGGGTGATAAATTACTTAGTCACTGAGGGTTTTGGGTAAGCGGATCTACAACAGTTTTGGCGCCAACTGTTGTATATCGTCATCACTGTCCTGCTTTCTCATTGGTTTGCTGGCCTATGGGGGATTTCATGCGCAGGGAAAGCTGTCCGTGAATCGCTCGCCCAAGAGGAGAAACGTGCTGTTGCTGCCAGATCTCAAGCATAACTGAAACTATTTTCATAGTATTTCCTTTTCTCCAAAGGGAATTTTTTTTGACATACTGTAAGTAGACCTACTGTAACTATCCGTCATTCACAAATCTTCTCCCATGGCCTTGTTGAAGAGTAAAGTGTCCATTGTATGTGCACTTCAGAATCTAGTAGCTAGTCATCCAGGTACCTTTTCCCTACTGATTTATGAATACTATAAATTTGGACATACTGCTTGGCTCACATACAGTTTTTCACCTGCTATATAGTATGAAAGTAGGCCTTTTTGGATGCCGAGATGAGCTTTTTACATAAACACAGTGAGCTGCATTGGTGTCTGCAGCTCATGTAGGAAGCGCCCTTCTCAGGGGGCATCCTAACTGAAATGATTTCAAACGTGATTTCTACATAAGCAGCAGTAACGCTTAAGCATTACAGCATGATGTTAGCCACTTCAAGGTTAGGAGTGCAATTCCCAGGGAATGCATGAAGTGATTAAATTAATATGCTGAATCAATGCCATGTAAGTCGCTTTGGATAAGAGCATCTGCCAAATGCATAACTGTCTGTGTCATAGTGCTCAGATGATGTTGATTTCAAGAGTTTACGATTATGTTGCTAAGCTAAGAATGTGATACTCTAACAAGCATAAAGCTACAAAGCACATACAAATACTGATTAAAACAGTCAATGTAGTTTTAGTTAGATTTAACTTTTTTTAATAATACTTATGCATATTAGCATGTGTCTAATCACCATTTCTTATGTTGAAATGAAAGTCAGGAGCACAAGTACAGTATGAGGTCTTGTAGACGACTCATTAAGTGTTGCTCCAATGCCATTATGCTCTGGTCAAGCTTCAAAACTGCATCAAAAATGGATTCACTATGTTGACAGATATTTAACCCAGTTTAGGACTTTCCCAGTACGACATTACATTTTACATGGAAAATGATCTCTCTTAAAGATGCACATTTGGGATTACAGAGGGAGATTTAAGGCCATTTCAGGATTGTACATGTAAAATAACTCATGATTACTGTGAAGCCATAATCACAATAGAACAACAGTTATGTGACACAATAGGATCATATCATACTATCAAATATTTCAAAGAATTAATCACAATGAAAACGACAAATCTTTAGTTATTAAAGTTACAAACAATTAGTAGGGTAGAGTGGGGTAAGATGTGCCAGTGAGTAAGCTGTGTTGCATCCTAATCTAGCATATTGTGTCATGTGACCAGAAAGAGCACATCATATAAAGTTGCCTGTGACTGAGACATGCACAGAAAAGTAAAACAGGAATAATAAAGTTTTTTTCCAAGAACATTTTTCTGGATGTAAAGCCTCGTAGTCTTACCTGTCACAGCGTGCTCCGGCGTAACCCGGCTGGCATCGATCGCAGATCACCTCACCCCCGGCGTCGACGTGGCACGTGGGGCTGAAACTACGGTGTTTTTGAGCCAACAAGGGGACAAAGAGAAAAACAAAAGAGAAGCGAATCAAAAACATCATAAGCACTCGCTCTGGTTCTAACCGAAGCCAGAGACCGTTTGAACCCCAAGATGGTCTAGCGGGGGAGCAAACCCTTCGCAGCGAGGTGAGCGTCAGGCTCTGCCATTAGCTCTAGCATAATGACTGCATGGCTATTTCAGACGACACAGGAGCCTGGCTGACGGGCATGCTGGGAATGCTGAGGGCAGGAGGAGAGCCACGCTTTCTTTAGCCCACACTAGAATGTTCAGCTGTTGCATTCTGGGACACGCCAACTCTTTCTGGATTAGCCACTAGCATGCTACAGCCAATATTAGCCTAGTGCTGAAATCATGCGCCAGCTTCAGAGTACAGACGACTGGCAGTCAGTCTCTGGAGGAGCTATATCCGCTCCTTATAGATGCTATCATGCTAAAAATAAGACCCGCTTAAACTGAATTATGGTCTTAACTGGTTTTAGTTGAGTCTGCTACTGGCACAAGATTGTTAAAGGCGATTTGTGCAGTTTTCTTTTTAAATTCAAATTGGTAACACTTTAGTTCAGGGTCCAATTGTCTATATTAACTAGTTTAGCATGCATATAACTAGGATATTGGCTGTTTATTAGTACTTATAAAGCACACATTAATGCCTTAAAGTCAAAGTTAAGGCAAAAGTCATAGTTAATAGTGAAAATGTGTTCCCAAAACTAAAGTCTGATCTACAAATTTTCTGATCTCCCACTGCAACAAACAGGATCATGTTTTACACTAATGAAAAAAGAAAAAAAATGAAGACGTTACTTTTGTAAGTTACAATTATACAGAAAATTAAAAAAATAATAATATTTGATAATAATTATAACAATAATTTATTGCATTACAAGTACTTATGTTTATGTCTCAAAATTTGCACTTTCAAACGTTCAAACCCTCAAGCTTATAATTTTTCAAATTCTTGAGATTTTCTTTGTGACGGAATATTACTAAAGTTCTGTCCACAAAAATGTTGGAAATTAATAATGCAAATGTGTAAATAAAAGTGAAACTATCCGACATGCATTCCCAAATGCACGTTAAACTCACTGCGCTGGCAGAGGTGGAGTGTGTGAGCAGCAGTATTTACTCTGAACCGAGCCGCTCTGAAAACAAATGACTTGTGGCCGGATAGTTTAGCACAAGACTACTACTTACTGTAACTGTCAGTGTTGGGGGATCTCTAACTAAACGTAGCAACGTTACTATTTTAAAAACTGGTTCAGTCATGAAACTCTAGGCTGATGGTCCTTTACATGCAATCTGCTAATAATCACATCATTGTCACATGTCACAATCTGATCGGCCTCTGCTGATTATGTAGCCAATGAGATTGCTTGCTCAACATTTAAATAGTCTGGTTCAGTGTTTGCTGTTTGTTCCTCTGAACCCCTCCACCTCCCCAGCTCCACCTGCCTGGATCTGCTGATGGACTTATGTACTGTGTGTCTATGTATGCAGCAGCAGCAGATCTTACATGCTCACAGCAGCGTGTCTGTGTATCTATTAGCAGTAGTAAGTCCATACTAGATCTGCAGCAGCGAAGCAATCTCAGTGCAATAAGCTACGCGTTCAGCTTCCCAAACACTGGTCACTATAGTCAGAGAAGCAATTATCTGTTGAAAGCAACATGATGGTGAGTGTTAAGATGGTAGAATGTGATGTCATGCCTTGCTGTGACCATTGCTGACATACTTGTTTGAAGGGCTCAGAAGAGGACAGGCACACGGCTGACAGTCATCCGCTGCTCCCCTGCTGGCGTCTCCGTAATAACCAGGAGCACATCGCTCACAGTTCGGTCCCATGGTGTGATCCCTACAGCCCTACAATACAGGGATAGACCACATGTAAAGACAACAACAACACATGACTAATGTCAGGACATGGATGTGTGTTAGCATTTATACACAAAACAGATTCTGTCTGGTGAACTGAAAACGCATCAGAGCCGCCTTAAACTTGCACAAAAGTCTCAACTTCACTTACTATTAACACGGCTAACTTTTAAAAGTAAGATTCCTCGACAGGGACGCACACTTTTCATCAGTCTTTTACACAGTGTCAGGCTAATGGATCAGAGGGACGGCGGGCGTATTTCATCTTTGAGAGGTGAATAAACGTGCACACAGTGATAATCACAGCGCAATCCATCGACACACCCTCAGTCTGACAGCACAGGATGAGCGTTCGCAGCTCTTCATGTCTGATATGGCCTGTGTCCTTGGCAGGCCGTGCAGCTGGGACTCTCGAGCGCTCACACAGGTGCAGGAGAAAACTGTCCGCTGTCCTCACGAAAGTATGAGTATGAGCTCACAGACCTAAAGTCAGCTTACTGAACAACACAAAGACCAGCTGAAGAGAGAATGACACACAGAACAAGGGGCAGTGACTTTGTTTAGAATTCAAAAGTCATCATGTCTGATGAAGGGCTTGGGCCCGAAACGTTACACGTTGTGAGCACCTATTAAAATCGCTTAGGAGCATTTTCTGGTGTGAGGACTCATTGTTTACTTTTGCACTGACTTTGTTTCCCATGTTCTGTTTTATTAGAATAAACTCTAGCCTAGTATTAAGAAAACAACTACTTTTAAACATCACAAACTGCCTGAATGTGTCCAACAATTAAAATCACATAAAAACGTCATCATTTTGACATAATGGGCCCTATCATACACCCGGAGCAATACGAGGCGACGCAAGTGTGTTTTGCTAGTTTCAGCCCGACGCAGTTTTCATTTTCACATCCTGCGCCACGTTGTTTAAATAGCAAATGTATTTGCGCCCATCATGGGCGTGCTGTTCTGTGTGTCCAGGCGCATTGTTGGTGTGTGACGATTTTGGGGAACTGAAATAGACTGCGCCATGGACCAACTGAAACCTGGTCTAAAGTCAATGGGGCAGTATTTTTTTGTTATTTAAAGAGCGCGTTAGTAATATGCTCCACCGCACGTACCCTCTGCTTATTACACACAGGGAGGCGCAGCAGCACACATACTAGCCAAATATTAAAAATAAAAGGATTACAATGTAAAAGATTATTATTGTGTACATAAAGATATGGTGGAATCCGGCTTGTCCTGTAGATGGTCTCACACACACACACACACACACAGAGACACACACACACACACACACACAGAGACACACACACACACACACAGATAATGGAATGGCTGTATTTTCTGCGACTCCATCTGAACTGCATTCACAGCAGATTGTGTTATTGTGTTATTATAATGCAGTTCTGTTATTATGGGAAAACAGCTACAACAGCAAAAGCAACAATGACAAAGCAAGTCCATTCCGTACACTCACTATGAAGAAACAACAAAATACAATCTTTCACCTCAACAATGAGCACACACACACACACACACACACACACACACACACACACACATTACCAGGCAGTGTCCAGTGACGTCATCGCAGCGCTCCGCATGTCTGTGGCATTGACAGAACTCACACACACCTCGATACAGCGTCCCGTTCACCCTGCGGTAGCCCACTGCACACATCTGAAAACACACACACACACACACACACATCACAGTAACATCATTCATCACGAGGAAATCAAGAGCTTTTGGTAAAGTATAAGCAGGCAGGTTTGGCTGAACGCGTGTCATGAGTTTAACTGTGTGTGAGCATCAGCGCTGCCAGTAATTAATCCTAGCTGTGCTAATTGACGGATCACTGTAGAGCACAATGTGCTAAATGAGGGAAAAGATTTGTTTCAGTCAACTGAAGCGCAAGGGAATTTTATAGAGCCGGCTGACAAATGCCTTTTCAGAAAGTGTGTGTGTGTGTGTGTGTGTTCTTAAGATGTGCTTTTTCAAACCTTTCTGTCTTGTTTTGCTTCATTTATGTGTCTGAAGTTGAATCAGTGTTTTCTGTCTACGCAGGCGGCTGCCTTTTACAGTCGGCATCAAAACAAAACTGTTCTATTTATTTTCTAAATGCATGTTAATGGTCTTATTGTGAACAATTTAATCATGCATATTTTTACCTCATAATCTCTGTCATTAAAATACCCCAGCTCTGTCTTTTTGCGTGGCTATGCTGCAGTTAAGCCAATCACATTCTTATCTGCCTTCATTTCATTCATTCAGGTTTGCAACCCTTACTTTTCACAATCCAATCAACATCCATGAATCAAGTTTCACCCTATATTTTTCTCTTGTTCAAGAAGCCGTCTCACTCGGCACAATATGGTAGTAAAGGCGTGACTCTTTCCGTTCTTGCCGACTTTAAGGCAGTATCCTCACCTAAATGGATCCTCATCAGACTCTGGGCTTCTTAATCTTTTTTTGAGATCAAGGACAAACTTCATAATGCCACACTGTTTGTTGCTCTCAACATCACCACAGGCTGTACTACAGATAATGTATGTGCACTGACAATAACAATAACTGTTTTTACATACAAGAGAAGGACATCCAGGTCATGTGGACAGAAATAGCATATTTGTATATTGAGGATGTTTTACAGGTTAACATTTGTTTCAGAAGCCGTTTCACTCGGATATACGGCAAAACAGGGAAGAAAAGATTAGAGCAACTTCCGTTTCATGACGTCTTTAATCTTCCCCCGAGAGAGAGAGTTTCCCCAGCGCTTGTAATCAATATCCAGAAAATGATCCGCTCACAGTGAGATGCAGTGAATGAACCATTTGAGCAGAAAAATATACAGCACACAAACACTGGGTTAAAACATTTTTAATTAGAATCTATTATTTATCTATACTTTTGTACTAATTTGTCTTAGTTGAACATTTCCAGTGAATTGCAAACAGAAACAAATGATCGTAAATAAGTGATTTTGACAGGAAGCGTTTTCAAAGTTCAGCTTTAACATTTACATGTATGCATTTGGCAGACGCTTTTATCCAGAGCGACTTTCTTTGCATTTCAAGCTACACATTTACATTATTATCAGTTCTTGCTTTCCCTGAGAATCGAACCCATGACCTTGGCGTTGCAAGCGCCAACGCTCTACTGTTTGAGCTACAGGAACGTTTAATGTGCTTGTTTCTGCATGCAACATTCTGTAAAACCTGTGATCTCCGTTTAAAGTCTTTAATCATTACTTAATCATAACCTTTTAAAACTTGTATTTTATCTGATTATTGTTGTTGTTAATGTGCTGTGTAATTATCAGAGCTGTTTGATGACTAATTTAGCTATTTTGTATGCAATATTCAAGCATTTTTTTATTAAACAAAAATCTTTTAATCTTTTAAAACAGTAAATCTTGGTTTGCATCTGAAACGTGTTATTAGTGAGTGAGAGAATTGGCATCAGCCTTTGTGCGATGACGTCTAAGTGCCTTCCAAATGATGCTTATTTTCAGCATTATTTTCAAGCCGTCACTCGCATGATCACTTCTGAATGAAACAGTCCCTTTCACTGAGCTCATTGCATTTTGGGTCTGACTTATTCATGGTGAATACATGTGACGCTACCTTAGAATTTGGTCAAAGCCAGATATACTGTAATGAGGCAGAGTAATTGTGCTTCTGCCTTCGCATCGGGATAATGTCTCAGTGTGCTGTCTAGATCACTAGGGTTTGGCAGAACTGCTGACTGCAGAGATCGTTCACACACATGCTGAATATGAACAGGATAGTTGGAATGACTACAGCAATAAGCATCACACTTGTTTTTCGGCTGTCTTTCAGTGACCCAGCTGACCCTGTCGCTCTTAACGCGGCCTGTCCTGAGCACAAACACACAACACTGAGCTGAGGACAGACATGAAGGAATAGGTCACTCACAAATGAATAATGTGTCATCAAGTACTCAATACTTGACGCTCACTTTTTAAGCATAATAATGGGACTCTTATTTTTAAATGTATGCTTATTCAAAAAGATGAGGGAGATAAAATACGCACTTTTACAACCATCTACAGCATACAATATAAACACCATGACGTAAGCATTGTCATAATTCATTAACAGATAAAAACGAATCGCTTGACATTAATGCAGTATTAATGGATTGTGATCTGCTCTGAAACTGTGAGTCTATAGAACAACATTTTTATTTTTTTATTTTTTTTTCTTTGAAAAAAGCAGCGCTCTTATTTATTTAATGAAATCATCACTTTTTGAAGTTGATCACATCAGGCCATATCACTATTACTGTTTTCCATCAAATTTAAGACCTCTTAAAATTACAATGAAGACGTTTGTTATAAATGTTAAAGTCCCCCTGTGGTGAAAATCCAGCTTTTAGTGTTGTTTATGCGTCTATGTGGTGTTTTTAATATGCTTTAAGACAAACATGTGTAAGTTCATAAGTTGACAGCATTGCTGAGTATTTTCTGCTTAAAACTGCAGTGAACCAAAGACAGTCTCAAAAACACGGTTTGAAATCGCTGGTGTTTCTGACGTCACAAACGACCTTGTAACCAATCAGATCAACGTGTGATCGTCAACCAGTGGATCTCTGAGTGAGTGAGTGGAGGCGGGGCCCATCTGCATATTCATAGAGCCGCGTATACTAAATGAAGCAAGGGTGTCGAGTTACATTCAAGATATTTTAAGCATGAAGAATTTTTTTTCAAGGAAAAAACTTTTAAATATGTCATTTTGGTGATCAAAGATGAGTTTTAAGGGATACAATTATTGACTACAAGGGGACTTCAAGAAATTTAAAACTTTATGACCTGATTTTTTTTTAACTTTTTTTTATTACATTCAATTATCATTATCATTTCTGTCCATCAATTCAAAGTCCACGCAAGCAAAAAGTTTCGGTTACTGCTGTAATCCTGGTTCCCTGAGAAGGGAAGGAGACGATCAGATGTTGGCACTAAGGGAACGCCTCAGCTGGATTGTGTCTGAAGCACGTGTTAATCACTTAATGACGGGACATCATCACATGACGCATGACGTCGTAACCAGGAAGCTATAAAGCATATCCAGACCAAACAATCCCAGCTTTTGATTGGCTGAAGAAAGTCGCTCACAGGCATGCAGGAAATAAGACAAGGTTACAGTCGTAACCAAGACATTCCCTTTCGAGGGAACTCCACGCTGTGTCAGATGTTGACGCTATGGGAACATTATAAATGTGTGTGGAGAGATCCAGCCCGCCACATCACACACTTCTTAAAGGGAAATCACAAATAATGGGAGATCGTGACACAGAGCGCTTCCAGAAGGCACAGAAGATGCAGACGTTTGGTCCGGGTATCCTTTATAGCTTCCTGGTTACGGCGCCATGTGTTACGAGATGAGGTTCCACCAATGAGTGATTACACTTGTGCTTCTGACGTAATCACAAAGAGATGTTCCCATAGCGTCAACCTCTGATACAGCGTGAAGATTAGGAATAGGCATTTCAAGCAAAAATAATATTCAAAGATCACTGGGTATTATTCGATTCTTATTCGAAAATCGCACATGCAGGTATAGGCTACACACCAGAGCGTGTGAGCGAAGCGGAGCGGTGTGACGCTTAAATATAACTTAAAAAACTTTAAAATACGTTTCATATTTATGTTTAAATAATATGTTTTTTTTTTATTCCATCTATTTTGCTTAAATGAAAAGGGCACCGCATGAGATGAATACGATAGGATCATAAATGAACAGAAACTCAGCGTATAAGCTACTTGCCTCACAGACCTGAGAAATATATCTATAGAAATGTCTACTTTTAAACAAAATAATTCAAAACGAAAAGAAATGGGCTGATTTCTGCTTATGTAGGCTAATGGCTAATTTGTATGAAGTGTGCATTTCTCTCTATAGGTCCACTCACTACTGCGAAGATGAGATCGTCAGCATCGTCAACTTTATCTTTGCAGCCGACACTGACACAGAAAACACTACTTTATTAATAAACAATCATGCATAATCGTTACTTTGTGGCAAGCTTTATGTCTGCGCTTGAGTGTTGGAATAGGCAATATATTACGAAAACGCTCATTATAGTTTATATTCTCTCCCATATTTATTTAAGTAATTAAATTAATATAAACATGCAATTAGTCTAATGGCATAAATTACATTTTTCTAGCCTACAAGTCGACAGAAAAAAACTTTAGTCGTGGACGGGCAGCCCTACTTATTTCACATGATTTCTAACCAGCTTGTCACAAAGGGCATTATTCTGGGTTGAGCGAGCGGCACTGAGTGGACTGAGCGAGCGGAGCGTAACTCTTGCTTCTGGAGGAAATATTACCACTTCGCTCTTATGCTCTGGTGTGAAACAATGTGTATCTTCTTCTGTTGTCTGAGAGTTCTTTTAGATGCATTTTTGGCAGCGCCACCCTCTGGTTACATGAACGTGTCACCACCGCATCAGAACCGAAAACATGGGGATTTTTTAAAGACAATAATCGCGCGACCTATTCAATATTCTATAATAAAATCAACTAATCGAATATTCGAAAATCATGACTCATCCCTAGTAGAGTTCCCTTGAAAGGGAACTTTGATGCTTAAAGAAGTTCAATTTAAAGGCCCCCTGAAAGCTTTTAGTATGAATATATGTAAGCCTTAAGGTTATGAATAAGCTGGTGTGTTCCAAAACAATGACAAAATTCACATTTAGGATATATAAGCGTTCAAAACTACAGTCTCTCACTTCCGCTAAAATGGATCAGGGATTTATATGACGTCACCACGGACTTCAGCTTCTCATCACATCTTCTGTCCAATCAAATGCTCTCTAGAACCCAAAGCTCCGTCCCCTATGCTATAAATACCACCTGGCCAAAGAGACCGTTGACACTCACGAAGCAATATGTGTTGGAGACGTGTGTTCGGTTGCTCAAACGCTTGAGTTTTATTCCGTTTTCTAACTGTACGTTGGCTAAGAATGAAATGGGTATTATTTATTCACACCTCTACTTTTGAATCCAGCGTATCATCAGCGCTCGGATTCGCTTCCATTGTGCTGTCAAGTACGACTTGCAGTCTGTGAGGGAAACTAAACGCTATAGGCTGTTTGAAAAGGGGGAGGAGCCATTAGATATGTCCCGCCTTCACTTCCTGTTTCAGTGGAAATTACGTCAATGCATCAAACAAAGCTGTGCATTCCAAGGCACTTCAGTGGACCTTTAAAGGTAATCCATATGAATGAAGCAGTTTAATCCAAGTCTTGTGAAGATATATGATCCCTTTATACGTTGAACAGATGTAGGCTTTTATTCACATATAAACATTGATCAGAGCACATACATAGAGCATATCAAATGCGGTCAACAGCCGCTCAACTGTACTTAAAGCACGAGAACCAACGAGGTTCATTCTATAACCAAAGCCCTGTATTATAGACTTATTTGGACAAATCCTCGCTTTGGGAACATTTTGGGACTACCTAAATTAGAAAACCTATTCGTAAATAAAACAAAAGTATTTTTCACTGAAGATTTCTATTATGATTGTAAGGTTTGGGTTAAGCCCAATTTATACTTCTGCGTCGAGCTCACGGCGTAACTACGCCGTAGGCTGTGTGTAGCGCGCGTACCCTACGGCGTACCCCACGTGCACCTCTCCAAAAATGTAACAACGCGTCAATTCTACGCGGACGCAAGCGCTGTGATTGGTCTGCTAGAACCCCTCCCTCGGGTTTTACACGCTTCCTCTGCATGTGTAATTGTGCGTAAACGAGGAACAAGGACGCAGAAGTATAAATGAAAACCAACGCGTAGTCTATAGCGTTGAGGCGGCGGCGTAGGTCCGACTCAGAAGTATAAATCAGCCTTTAGTCTGCAGTTATTATAATGAGCTGTTCTCTGAGTGTCCTCGTTTAAGAGTAAAGGTGTGTGTGTGCGATTTCAGGTTTGAGTTTTGAAGGGGTTTATATCCTGCAGTTGAGATGATCACAGTGTCTCAATTGTGTCTCTTGGCCAGTGGTTCCTGCTCACATCAGCATAAAAATCTGCTCACTCAGAAATCAATAGCCAGTGCAGCTTTAATGGAGCAGACACTTTTGCAGAGAGAAATCATCGTGCAGTGATTCAACACAGTCAGCCGCCCCTGCTGCTGATGCACACAGAGCAAAGCAGACACTCATCCCACTGCTGACAGAGTTTGATCAGGGTTTGTCCCAGGAGCTGTACATGAGGAACACAAGGAGGCACAGAGGAGACGGCGTGTGTCAGACTGCCACTACACAAGGATTCATCGCTCCGATGGGAAGGAGTTTAAAACACACGAGCTGCTACAATAATCACCACCGGGAACAATACCCAGCAAGCAATAGCCGTCGTCGCACCGTCTCGGTTAACTATAGACCCGATATAGTCCGGCTATGAGGAACCCACTTCTAGCCAAAATAACCTTGAATTTGGTTTCATGTCGGTTTTGCCTAAATAACTTGCGAGATGTATGACATTCTATCATGTAAGCAAAGTAAACAGTGATTACAAGGTGTTTGGTTTCATTTATTCACTTGTTTCATTTCTTTGTGTCTAATTGATGACTAGTCTATTCTTGGGCTATTCGACGTTTACTCAATCTTCACTGACAGCCCACATTTTTCCTTGTTTTAGCCTAGACGTCTGGGCTGCGTTTGGACGGCTATTAGATGTCTTTAAAACGCTCAATTGCTTGTTGGGCAGTGTCTAGATTTGCCATTTTACCAGCTGGACTCCTTGAGAAAAGAGCTCTGTTTGAGAATGTTAGCAGCAGGTAAACTAGTACTAATCAAGGGTGTTGCACACGTCCTGAAAAGTGAAGCTGAAACGTTTCGATCGCCCCCTGGTGGTTGGCTGCAGTATAGGTCATAAACCCTGCCATCTCCATGTAATCGAATGGGACATGAGCCAAACTAAAAAAATCCAATTACACTTCAAATACATTTTTCCAAAGATGATTTCTGGTATGTTCAAGTGTTTGATTTCCCAGTCATTTTGGTTTTAGTTAGTTATTTGATGCTATAAAAGCAGGGTGTAATGTCATGATTGACAGGTGTGTTTGCGATTGAGTGTTGACCTTGAGTGTTGGCTCCACCTTACAAAGTCGTACAAGGTCAACACCCATTTCTAGGACATTTTGGCTTAATTTTTCTATTGGAAGGAAGTGAGACACGTCGTCCATCCATTTTTTTTTTTTTTTTACAATCTATGGTACTAATCCATGAGCAGAACTATACTTTGCTGTACTGTATATTTCACTCTACCATCTGTGAAATAACCTTTTTTCATTTTGGATGGACAGAAATTTCAAAACATATTTCTGTTAATAGAGTGCTGCAGGTATGATGTATTTCTATAGGCCAAAACTCAGAAATTAGTTGCATTTCAGCACTTCTGGTTCCATTGTCCTGAAGTCAATGAGTTTTTGAATGGATATTTGGATTAAATGGCTGAATTAAGGTCTGTGGTGAACATAAGCTCAAGATATTTTCATGTTTAATTCTGCGACATAAAATACATCAGTAATGCTCCCTTGTGATTTTTTTTACTTGTCTTGAAAAAGGCGCTGAACAGCTGAACTCATTGTGTTTAGAGTCAAACTATTCTAACTCAAACTTTCAAGGAAAATGTTTTTAAACAAAGATTGAAAGAGTTTAATGATGCCGACGTTGAAGTCATGTGACCGAGCTGTAGTTTGTTTATAACCAACCTTTTTTCTTCTGCCGACCGTATTCAGGCTTCAAAAGTTGTGAAGATTATCATGATGAAAAAAACGTGTAAGAATCATAAAATTTTGTTGGTCGCTCGGCTTATTTTCTGCAATAATCCAATGGAAAAATCCTGCTGGGTTTAGTGGAAGGAACAAGGCTGATGTAAACTCATGGGTCGGCCTCATCACAAATACCGCATCACTGCAGCGCCTTACTGAATGAGTTTCAAATAAACCCATCCCAATGAGCTGTCCGTTTTACAAGTCGCTCAATCAATCTCTTCCTGGCTTCTAGATTTTCTTTTTGTGCTCCACAGAAAACATTACCAACATAAAGGTTCGGCGTGAGTAATGATGACAGTGTTTAGCTGAATCATTTAAAGCTTTTCAAATCAATTTCAAACTTCCACAGCTCTCCCTAAGGAGACTGAAGCCAGTCTCACACTGTTCTGAGTGGTGCACACAATCACTGCCACCTTTCCATGAAGGCTCTTAACCCTCTACCTCTCTTCGGGAAAAATGACATTCGCTTTTTTATAGACTTTCTTTCTTCATCGGAATGGTGCGAAACTTGATAAAGGTTTTGGCACTTGCTGTGTGAACACACACAAAAAAAATCAAACAGGTTATATGGTCCTGAAAAAAGTAGTCACACTTGTGTTCGTCCCAGTCAAAAATGAGCTCATTGGAAATTAATGGCCATTTTCAAGAAGCGGCTGAAGACGCATATCTTCTATTCTATATCCATTATCTCAAAAAAAAGAGAAAAAGTACACGTACTGTGTTAGATTAAACTGAGAAGGGTCATAGCACTTGCATATTGCACTTGCTCATTTTATCAGTCGCTTTGGATAAAAGTGTCTGCTAAATGATTAACTGTAAATGTAAATGAATGAATTTCCTTTAGTGGAAACGTTTGGTACTGGGGCCACACAAAATCTGACTGACAATCATTTTCTGACATTTCAGGCTAGAACTTTAAACACAACTTGTTCAGATTAATTTCTGCATAAAAATAAACGTAACATTTTTAAACTTTTTTTAAGTTCACTTTTTAAAACTTTTTTCACTTCAGCAATAATCTACCAAGTGTCGTCTTTGAAAAGAGATCAAACTTAAGTTTATGCTCTAAAGCATTCAAGATTTATGACAGTTTAACTAAGGTCTATGCTCAAAAAGTGAATAAATGGATTATAAATACAGGGTAAATATAATTTAGTACCATAAAATTATTTATATTAAATATTAAATTAGATTAAATAAAAAACATTAGCTAACTAAAATATATTACATTAATTTCACTGAAATAAAAAAATTAATTTCGTCACGGTCAGACTTGTCACA
>CM060635.1:32185053-32232553 GCA_030578275.1 Meda fulgida | reverse complement strand
GATTGGGTCGTGAAGCACTAATAATAATAAACTGCACTTGCGTTCTACAACTTGCCTTCAGTGGACATACAGTACAGTACTTTTTGATACATATATATATATATTTTTTCAGTTAGCATGTAACCATTTAGATTAAAAATCTTTTCATGAACTTCTGACCAAAATTAGAGCTAAAGAGGAGGCCAAGTGAACGTTGTCAGACAAGTTTTCAATTAAATAGTTGGAGGAAAATAATCGGTTTAGTTTCGAGGCCTAAAGGGAAAGATTTACTTCACAATGAATCACAATCGTGGAGAGTTGGAGGAAACCATTTATTTCACTTGATCCTATCAAATCCAGTGTGAATGCGTCTGCGATTGGACATACGTACCTCCATGATAACATCAGGAGCGCTGATGATGCGAACCGGGTCGTCTTTGTGTTCTGTGTCATAAGAGACTGTGTACACCAGCGTGCCTCCGTACGCCAAGAGCTGCAGACGCAAACACACACAAACAGGAGCAAGGGTCAGCAAACGTGTCTGTTTTCAAGTAAAGGTCGAAAACACGTTCAAGATGCTGTGATTATTGATGAAGCCACACACACACACATACACACACACACACGCCTCCCCTCGCTGAACAAAGTAGAGCGCATTCTCCTCTCCGGGTCTTTCGCTGCTATTGGGTAATGCAGGGAAAATCAGTCCAGCACACCGAGGGATGAGCTGAAGCTTCACTGCGGAGAACAACACTTCTCCATGTGTTTTTATTCACACACACACACACATACATACTCCTACGCGCTCGGAAAATAAATCTCCTCAGATTCAGCTGGGTTTACTGCGAGTAGAGGTCAGAGCTCATCTCTCCAACACACCCGGACTCATACGGCATTCACATCGAATGCTACTCAAAGCAAACATCAAAATGTCTTGCCAGCTCCACTTTTATATGTTCTGACTGCTCATGTCTAAAGGAACGAGGGGAGACGGTTGTCTCCAGACCAACACGTGAAACAAATATTGATTCTTCAGCACTGCGGCCGTCCGGCCAGCTAGAAATGACATTTGGGCCAAAATCAATAGGAAATTATGATATTTTTGCTTACACAAAATAAAGCCTATTTAAGGACAATTAAGATTTTTCAGTATCGTGACATTATTTCCATATCAGTTAAGTCTATTATGTAATGCAAGTAATACAGAAATATATTAAACATACACTACTGTTCAAAATGCAGCCTTGGTGAGCAGAACAGACTTCTTTAAAACACATTAAATAAATCTTAACAACCCCAAACATTTGAACAGTGTATTGCATTATATTATTTTGGGAAAAATCTGCTTAATTGTTTTAAAAAATAATGTCAGGAAACGTCATGTTCCTTAAATGAGGTTTCATTCTGTGTGTATATATATCTATATCTATATCTATGTAATTATGTTTCCTGCATCAGTCGGCCTCTGGTGACATCATGGACACGTCTTGAGCTCAATCAGTGCCGAGTGTTCAAGAATCATTCATTCTGAGCAGCAAAAAGTACTAATGCTCGGGTCAACAGAGTCATTCGTTCAGTTGGCTGAGCTCACTTACAAACACATGAGTATTAATTGACGTAAATGCAGTCATTTAATAGGAATGTCATAATAGCTGGCTCTTGCCATTAAGCAGTCTAGCTGTTGCGTTGGCAAAAGGTACTGTGGCAGTCCCATGGTGCTATACTGCGAGGTATTCAGAGAACTGCAAAGAACACCATTACCAAATCAAAAAAACATTGGCACTTCTTCACTGTTAGTGTGAGTTGTTTTAGTAGACAGCAAAACAAACAAAACCCCAAAACTACCACTGAGCATGAATGCAGACGCAGACTCAACGGGGAAAATGAAAAGAGAGAGTGAGAGTGAAAGTTAGAGCATCACCCCCGGCACATCTTACAGGAAATGAGAAACAGGCCATCATTTAGGCACTTTAAACCTGAAGACAGGCAACTCTAGAGCATTCTGCCCTCCAACCTCTGCTGTGACCCCTCTCTCTCCGGGAAATCAACCCCCGCTACGCCCTGCTAACCCCTGCGTCTCAGCCCTTTATTTCAATAACAAGCAGAATGAGCCTGGTATGGGCCAGAGCCCACCTACTGAGACACAAACAAGCACAGCTCCACACACTGAGAGTGGTTTGTTTGTGTTGTGCTTGTGACATCTAGTTCAAAAGGCAACACACATCTGGAGAGCGCTGAGATACAATCAGAGAGTGCAGGAAACACACACACACACACACACAGAGAGAGAGAGAGTAACTAATACCATGTGTGAATGCCAATGACCAGTAAAACTGTAGGCAAATATGTTGAGACTATAGACAGACGGAGAAGCCGTCCTGTAAAATCCCAGTGAGCAGCAGAAAACCAGTGAAGAGAAGATTTGTAACATGTTTGTAAGGCGTTTGTGTCTGTGATTGTAGGGATGGCACTGTGTTCACACGGCTGTCGTCAAGCTGACACATACACGATCAGAGCCAACGTCCACAATATTACACAACCTGTTTTTGAAAGTGTTTCTACATAATAAAAATACGGTAACACTTTGTAATAACTGCACGCTATTAATCATTAATTAAGCATTAGTAAACAGTTAATTAATAATTTATAAAACATTAATAGACATTAATAAGCAGTTCATAAATACAGCTATAAATGCTTTATTCTTGATTCATAAGCATATCTATGAAGTGTTTAATAATTGTATTTTCATACTTTGTTAATGATTAATTAATTTCTAAATGAAGTATAGCATTATTTACAAACCAGTTATTTAAGAGTTGTCAGTGGTTCACAAGATCACTTAGAAAGTGTAAGTACATGGAGTAAATATAGGTAGATGTAAAGCATTTAGTAGTGGTCAGTTAACTGTGTGTGTGAGCTCGTCTAAAGTGAGGACTAGTCATGCCTTATAAAGCTTTTATAAAGGAGATTTAAGACTCATTTATCCTCTAAACAGACAAATGAAACAAACTCAACACAGTGATACAGAACATGGAAATATTAACAGCCTTTAAATCTCCTCTGTAAAAGCTTTACAAGGCATAAATAGTCCTCACTTTAGATGAGCTCACAAACATAGTTAATTGACCACTACTAAATGCTTTAACTACACGAATTAACCCTGAATTACAGTATAAATACATGTTAATAAAGCATTTATTAACACTCTAAATAACTATTACTATATATCTGAATAATAAGATGTATGAATGTACATTTAAATAGTTTATTAATCATTTACTCACACTTTCTAAGTAATCTTATGAACCACTGACAACTCTTAAATAACTGGTTTATAAATAATGCAATACTTCATTTAGAAATGATAAATTGATCATTAATAAAGTATGAGAATACAATTATTATAACACATTATAGATATACTTTTAAATCAAGAATAAAGCATTTATAGCTGTATTTATAAACTGCTTATTAATGTCTATTAATGATTTCTAAATTATGAATTAACTGTTGACTAATGCTTAACTAATGATTAGTAGCGTGCAGTTATTATAAAGTGTTACCAAAAATACTAACAGAATGTTGCTATGCAACAAAAATAATGTTCAGCTATGGAGGCTGTGACGTGACGTCAAAGACACTGCGATGTAAAGCCATATGTACTGTATAAAGCAAATCTCAACTGCTCGATTATTTATATTCACAAACTGCACAGCTCTTTATATATGTGTGTCCAACCTTATCTGCATACACAGAAACACTCCAGTGAAACGAATCTCGACTAGGGCTGCATAACGATTAATCACAACGGTAGTGGTGAAGACAAGTTTCTTGTCCACTGTGGGAGATGCTGATGCTATGGTTGTGACGCGTGCAAAGTACCATGAATAGATCCAGAGAGGCGTGTTGATGTTCCAAACAAATAACTGAAGTTTATTAAGTCAAAAATAAAGATGAATTGTAACATAAAACAAAACAAACAACTTTTAGGCCGCTTGCAGGTTCGTTGCACCATGCCACCCTAGCTCCATGTGCTCTTGCACCAGCGCCCCCTTCCTGTCCGGGGTGGCCTATCCTTGATATAGAGGGCCCACACTCAGAGAAATAAACACTATTAACAATACAACAACATACATTACTTAAATGAACAAATGTATAAAAATTAAATAAGGTGGTAAGTATGGCTCCTACAACAACTAATCGTTTGCAGAATAAAAGTTTTTGTTTACATCATATATGTGTGTGTACTGTGTAAAATAATTATGTATTTATAAATACACACACATGCATGTATATATATTTTAAAAATATTTACATGTTTATATACATTTTTATATTTACATATAATTTATATTATATATAATTACAAATACTTAATATATAAATAGATTTTTTTCTTAAAATTATACATGCATGTTTGTGTATTTATATATACATAATTATTATACACAGTACACACACATATATGATGTAAACAAAAACTTTTATTCTGCAAACGATTAGTCGCGATTAATCTTTATGCAGCCCTAATCTCAACTGATATTCTTGTAAAATGTAAACTGTATTATCACTGTATATGCCACACAATTATTAGAATTATCAGATTATAAATAATAAAGATATGAATATATGTTGGTAACACTTTACAATAACATTCATTAGTTAACTAACATGAACTAACCATGAGCAATACATTTATTACAGTATTTATTCATCTTTCTTAACGTTAGTTAATACAAATCCAGCTGTTCATTGTTTGTTCATGTTAGTTCACGGTGCATTAACGAATGTTAAAAAGATTTGAATAAAGTATTAGTAAATGTTGAAATTAACATTAATAAAGATTAATACATGCTGTATAAGTGTTATATTATAAACAATTATAAAGTCTTTATGAACGAGTCATTTGAATTATTCACTCAACCACTTTGTTTAAAAACAGAAATATAAAACAGCTACTGAGTGTTGTCTTGTGTTGGATCTGCTGTGTCTCTGTTTGGTGGAGCAAAAAAGGCAAAGTAACTATTGCCACTAAAATGCAAGTTTCTCAATATTCACTTATTGCACTGTTGTTTAACAGGAATATCACACTCGCAATCTGGTCTGAATGTCAGCAGTGATTACCTTTATACAACAGTTAGTTCTGGTTCTTGAATCTGATTGGCTGAGAGCCTTTCCCGCCATGCAGTATTCTACTAATATCACACGGAAACCGTTTCACAATTTGTATCACTCCTCTTGTTTCTGCCGGATCTATACTGGCAGCATTTCTCACAGCGTAACACACTATCAATTTACAAATGTTACTGTAATTGTGTCACGAAATGTTGTTTTAGGATTTTTTTAGGCGAGAATGTAGTTGTTTAGACCTGAAATGTGCGATTTATATATAAATATTGTGTTCCAAGTTATTATGCAAGTGACATACAAGTAGGATTTCAGTACAATAAACATTCAGATCTTAGTTTTTCAAAGAAAGTGTTTGTTTCTTTATTTCTCTTTTTCTTTACATCCGTAATAAAAAATCAGTTTGAATGTCTGCTGAGGAAAGTGTGCTGAGGATACTTTGTCTTAGTTTCCTTTTAACAGTTAATGGGATTTCCCAAGACAGAGCTAACCAATGCATCTGTCGGTTGCGTCTTAAAAGTAAAAATAATAACCTTGTTTAGTTTCCAACCTCTCAGAATAAAAGTCTTTGCAACTGACTCACTCATAAAGACAGTCTTTGCTGCCATCTAACGGTGGAGTAATATAACTTTCACTGAAGTCGAACTCACACTCACTAACAGACCCTTTCTCAATACCAAATACGCCATATTTATGTACAATAAAATGTTATTTATTGAACGACAATATTTAAATGAACAGTAATAGCTATTACAAAAGTATAAGACATTATAAGAAAAGCAAACAGTCAAAAGTACAAAAGCAAACCTCTAGTTAAAGTATAGGATTTAAGTTTATTAAAACGTAACTTTGCTCTTAGACACATCGATTTGCTCTGAAACAAGTCATAGATTAATATGGCCAGATTGCCTGTTTGATATACCCCAAAAATATATCTCATGTTTAACCACTATCTACATAAAAGCTCTGAAAAGGTGTAAATACATTTTTAAAAAGGCGTTATGTTTATATACAAGTCGCATATTTCAGGTCTAAACAACTAAATCCTCGCCTAGAAATCTCCTAAAACTGTATTTGGTGACACAATAACAGTAGTATTTGTAAGATTATGGTGGGTTACGCTGTGAGAAATGCTGCCAGTATAGATCCAGTAGATATTCAAGGACAGAAGTAACTGTTGTATATTTGCAACAAAATAACTCCCGGTGGTGTGGTATTGCTTCAACATAACACAACTGACACGCTGCTGATCAGTCCAGGACCAGAATCTGTTTAGGTTCTATAAAGTACCTTTCCAGGCCATGCCAAGATATTAAAACTTATATAACAAACCCTTTGTGTGATCTCATTTAATCGCAAAATAGCTTTTGTGGTGTTTACATGTGTCATTTTCTGAAACCACACCAAAAATCGGATTGATTTTAAGGACTATTATATGTAAAAATTATTTTTCAATATGGGATATCAAAACTGAAAGTTACAGCAAAGTTTGAGCTAACGATACGCATAAATTAATGTCCAAGAAAAGAATGCTGCTTTTTGGCACAATTGCACATAATCTCCATCGCACCATGTGAAACACCAATCTATGTGTGAAATTTGTGAGCGAACATTGTAGACCCACAATTTGCAGCTAATGTGCACTTTCTCCACAGCAGTTTAAACTCTCAACGGAAAAAACGTCTGAAACTCTCTGTAGAGGCAAGTATGAGCTGGTCTCGAATTTAACATCATCGTACCAAAAGAAAGCTGTTGCCATAGAGATAAACTGGATTACCAGACACCTTGTCAAATATGCGGTTACTCAATGTAAAGAGCGCATTCATATGGATCCAGCATTAGAGACAATATAACTTCACATAACCACTAAAATGTCTACAAATGTGTCAGGTGTGTTTAAGTGTGACGTGCATGTCAATCTAAATCTACTCTGACGGTCTATTTAAGGAAAGCATTAAAAGTTCAAGTGTCAAGCAAATAAACACAGGCCAAAATGTGTGACTCAAAAGCCAAAAAAGTCTTTGCCTTCGTCTTCAGGCAGGATATGCAGAGTCCGGACCCCCGGATCGCGAGCTACGCACGAGGCCTACGCCAAAAACCTTTATCATAATATTGCTTGCCGAGCTGCTAAAAGATGGTTAATTGTTACAGTATTATTCTCCCGAGTCTTTCTGGTAGAAATAGGTTGCAGCAGTTTGTCTTTCGACTACACTTGCAAAATTTGCGATGGGCCTGAGCTCGAATAGCTTCAGCGTCAGCAACATTTTATAGTACAAAAATCATTGTAAATCAAAAGGAGATGCAGTCTTTCGACAGACCCTCCAATCATCACGCAGAAGCCCGGGCTCCTCCGTTCACCCTAGAGACGCTGAGCGTCCGTGGGCGAGACATAATCGCAGTATTTATCCAATGACCGTCTAGTTTCGAAGCACCGAGAAAAAACTGTTCAAAAGTCCCACTGAAGTCAATGGACGCTCGGCTTCAACAGGGAGATGCACTGACGCTACGGGAATGTATGAGAAGGAGATTGAATCAGCTGACCTGCTATATGCAGCTGATTCTGAACTCGTCTTCCAGATGAACGTGTTCTAACGCATTTTTAGTCAATAAAATGTTAACACAATAGTACATATTTGACCATACATTTTTTGACATTATAGGGGAAGCAGAGCGTACCTTGCAGTCTTAAAGAAATCCCCACTGACACACATACACACAAACACACACACACACACACACACACACACACACAAGCACGCACACACGCGCCTGCACGCACACATACACCAGACTCACTTTCTTGTGCAGGTAAGCAGACGGGGCACTCCAGTAGTAGGGTGCTGTCAGGTGAGTCTGAGCATCTGATTGGCTCACGGTGAGCTGGTGGGCCGTCTCTCTGCTAGGCTCCGCCCACACAAGCCCCTCCCCATCCGCTCCTGTCAGATACCATCCAGACATATCCGTCACCTGCAGACAAACACACCAAAACACGTGTTGTGAGTGCAGTGTAGATATTGGAGCAATAATGATATGGACAATTTTTGTCATATGCAAATAAAACTTTTAAACATAAAGTTTAAATTAACACCAGCAACTTAATTTAATCTCTTTTGGCATTGCATAACCTCATAACAAAGTATCCAATTAAGAACTGCATTATTCTGCTGTTAACAGATCAATTTGTTGGAACTACAATTTCAGGAGTTCTTATTAGTAACATAAATCAGCAAAACAATGTCAAAAGTGATTTTACAATAATTAAATAATCAAGAGTGGGTGTCACTGTGTATTGATACAATATCATGAATACTGAAGTGGTATATTGTATTGATTTGACTATTGATGTAAATGTGTATGTGAAGTCAGAACGTCAGTGTCCTTCAGTGTTGTACTTCATCTATTGTTCTAACTCTTTAATAATCATTACGCAGACAGTTTCCTTTCGAGGGAACTCGCTGCGTCAATGACGTCACTTCGGGGAATCCCTTCAGTGCTCCTGAAGTCACATGTGCAACTTAGTCCAATCTTGATTGGTGCAACGTCATCCTGTGACACTCATCCTGTGCGAAAGAGGAATCTATAAAGGAGCCGGCATCACAGCTGTTAGCTTTCTGATCTTTGCTCCCGGCTGGCCCTGTTTGATCAAAGCGGCCAGCTATATGTCCCACATGGTGCGGGTCCCGCGGATGCCGAGGGAACCCAGCGGCTTCACTCGTGGGGATCACAGAAGGAGCTAACGGAGGGGCCCGGAAGCACGCTCCATGGCTTCTTCTGCCCTGAGTGAGAGTTTGATGTTGGGCTTGTCTTCCTTTGAGGAGGTTGATGTGCTCAGCGTCGAAGGTGGTGATGTGGGTGATTCGCCGACCCAGTCACCACAGTACGAGGAGTTAGTGGTGTTTATAACTCATTCCGTGGCCAGGTTGAACATTGAATGGCCGGCCGAGAAGTAAGCTAGATGACAACAACCTCCATGCCGGGGCTTACCGGTCTTCCAAGATCACCATCTTGAGGTGTTGAGATCCTGGAATAAACCATATTCAGAAAGGTCATCTAGTCCCATTGTACATCACTATGCATCCATACTGGGACAAAGAGAGAACAGTTATGGTGCTATGCCCAAAATAGAGGAGACATTGGCAGCTTATTTATCACCTGACGCTTCGTCCTCATTAAAAGCCCCAACATTGCCCTCCAAACCATGCTGCATAACATCTTCTTTGGTGGGCAAGGCACACATGGCAGCAGCTCAGGCGGGTACTTGCCTTCACACCATGGCTATTTTTACAAGCTTACAAAGCCGACCTGCTAGGAGATTTAGACAAGAGGAAAAAAATTAACTCAGAAGACATCAAATTGTTAAGAAGAGCCACCGATTTGTCTTTCCGCTCTACCAAGGAGACGGCCTGTGCCTCATTTTACACTGGGATAGACTTTGGTAAGCATGTCGAAGTGGGCCTATCATTCCCCAAAGTGTCGTCATTGACTTAGCGTGAGTTCCCTCGAAAGGGAACGTCTCAGGTTACCCATGTAACCATGGTTCCCTGAGAAGGGAACGAGACGCTGCATCACTTTGCCTTGCTTCCTGCACATCTGGGAGCGGCTTGCTTCATCCGATAAGAAAGCTGACAGCTGTGATGCCGGCTCCGTTATAGCTTTCACATTTGTACGCGTCACAGGATGTTCCACCAATCAAGATTGGACTAAGTTGCACATGTGACTTCAGGAGCACTAACGCTGAAGGGATTCCCCGAAGTGACGTCATCGACGCAGCGTAAATATTTGCAAATAAAATTCATGGAAATATCATGTATTTTGAGGTGTTTTATCTCTATTTTGTATTTTCAGATACGCTTGACAAATGGCATGTAGTCTAGTTTTCTTCTTCATTACTTAAATGTACTGTAAGAAAATAAAAGATTTAACTTCAAACTGCATCTGTTCCTGGATAAATTTAGCAGTCATTGATTTCAAGTCATTGTCACTTTATTTCAAACCTTATTAGCACATAATGCCCTCATTATAAAGAGAACAGTATTGACTGTTTCTCTTACTTTTCTATCCGTTTCTCATTTGGAAAGGACATTGAGAAATGCCTGAGCTTGACATATATATTTGGAATAAGAGCTGAAAGATGACTTTGTGAGATTCAGCCATTTAAAAGGGTACACTGCAAAGCACTGTGCTGTGTATAAACCTGATAAAAAACATTAATATAAACTATAATAGGCCCTTATGGTTTCTTATTTCAATGTAGTTTAGCATCACATTTCTGAGGAGGACTGAGTGTGATTAGACACTTTCATGAATGTCTTTTGCCACTTTAGAGTCATTAAGATTAAAGCCACAGAACACACACACACACACACACACACACACACACACACACACACACACACACACACACACACACACACACACACACACACACACACACACACACACACACACACACACACACACACACACACACACACACACACACACACACACACACACACACACACACATACACACACAACACTCTTTCACACATGCATTGGGCAGCGTATGGACAGTTTGAACGCACACACACGACTGGCCGTAATTAAAGCAAGCAGAGCTCTGAAATCACAACTCAAGGTCAGCTTAATTGTACAGACAGATGCTGGTAGCCATCTCTCTCTCTCACACAACACACACACACACACACACACACACACACACACACACACACACACACACACACACACACACACACACACACACACACACACACACACACACACACACACACACACACACACACACACACACAGTGGCACTGATACACACAAATTCATACACACAAATTGATGCAAAAAGTGGCCAATACACTATTAACCTTTCACCCTTCATAACACTCTACCCTTTAGTGTAAAGACTGCGCTCATGACAGTTTGCATTTAAACATGATGACCAGCAACTTTTTATTCACTCATTAAACTGGAAAATATGTGACTGTGAAAAGCCTGTGTGTGCATGTGTGTGTTTAAGAACAGCCATTACTGCTTAATAAGACTGAATCCCACTAGCCAAGCAGAGATTTGAGATAGTGTAACTAATGAGAAATGAGACTCTCTCTCTCTCTCTCTCACACACACACACACACACACACACACACACACTTGTTTCCTACATTACTGTAGTCCCAGTGGGATTCAGTACACAGGCTGGCCAGCCCATAACAGTAGCATTTTTCGCATCCACGGAGAGGGTCTTCACCACGGAGATGATAATATCCCAGTTTACAACGGTCACAGTTCCGGCCCTCCACATTCTCCTGGAGAGAGAGAGAGAGAGAGAGAGAGAGAGAGAGAGAGAGAGAGAGAGAGAGAGAGAGAGAGAGAGAGAGAGAGAGAGAGAGAGAGAGAGAGAGAGAGAGAGAGAGAGAGAGAGAGAGAGAGAGAGAGAGAGAGAGAGAGAGAGAGAGAGAGAGAGAGAGAGAGAGAGAGAGAGAGAGAGAGAGAGAGAGAGAGAGAGAGAGAGAGAGAGGAGAGAGAGAGAGAGAGAGAGAGAGAGAGAGAGAGAGAGAGAGAGAGAGAGAGAGAGAGAGAGAGAGAGAGAGAGAGAGAGAGAGAGAGAGAGAGAGAGAGAGAGAGACTGTTGAGTGAAACTGGGCTGCATGCACTATTAAACACTGTTAAAGCAGCTCTAACCCATGGGAAGTGTGTTACTTAAACACACACACACACACACACACACACACACACACACACACACACACACACACACACACACACACAGGTGCGCAAACCTCCACAGTGAAGGAAAACTCATTATTCTTCTTTCATTTATTTCAATAGCTGCAGGACCTCTGTAACAGGGTTTGTGCACCATTTAGAATTATGTTAAGATTTCATAACTGCTATAAATTTAAATAAGTTGAAATAAGCTTGCCAAAATATAGCCTACACCTACTACTGTTCAAATGTTTGGGGTCGGTAAGATGTTCCTGAAAGAAGTCTCTTCTGCTCACCAAGGCTGCATTTATTTGATCCAAAATATCTGTTTTCTATATAGCAACATGTATTTTAACAATTTATTCCTGTGATCAAAGCTGAATTTTTAGCACCATTCGTTGTCACATGATCCTTCAGAAATCATTCTAATATGCTGATTTGCAGGAACTGACATCTCACTTACCAACATAACTATAATCAATTGATTAAAAATGTATGGCAAGACTAGTTGAGAACATGTAGTTTGCAATATGTAATGCAATTTGTTTTAGCACAAAACTTGAACTAGTGAAACTGCTCTGTTGTGTGTCTCTGTAGATTTTTTTTATTGTAATTCGGTACATTTGCAATTTCCAGTTTCTAATGTGTGTGTGTTGAGACCATCTTAATTCAGATTCACACGTGTGATCTTAAAGGGTGTGGAGAATCCAGAACTAACTTTTCTGACCGTGTGACAAACTCTCTCAAATGAACTTTATTTTATTTCTGTACATGACAGAATCTGCTGTAAGTTTGGCATGGGACCGCAGCACCTGGAGCGAGTCCATCCCGTCTGTGGGTGTAATTTACTGATGTTCCTTAATGTTCCCTTCACACTGGCGCTCTGCCTGAGCCATTGCTGAACACAGCCTCTATAATCTGACCATCACAGCCTCTTCATGAACACACTTCACCTCCACTCACTCTTCATCTGTTCATCCATCCGGAGTGCTGAGAGAAATCATGTGAAACCCTTTGCAATGATCTGTAGTCCTGCATTAAGGCTGAAGTGGGCCATTTTCCCCCCCGGTTTAAAGCATTGCACAGTTTGTGTGCACACTGAAGACTTGAACATGGGGAAATTGATTGAGGCTGAAATAAATTCGACAGCTGACGAAAAAAAGACGCATGCTGGTTTTCAGCGTAACAGCAGAGTGTAAAGCGGCTTTCATTTTCACAGCATAAAGATCCTGTGTCTGATACTGGGCCAGACCAGACAGACCATACTGTACATATGGAGCGCTGCCTTCTTATACTGAGAGCCACTTTAACATCATATTACGTGTTTATACCGACAACTAGAAACAGTGACTGTTGTTGTGACTTTCCCAAAAGCATCATTACCCAACTATGGAGAAGCTGCTGATTAATGAACCGCATATACACTCTTTTAAACTAAAAATAAGAAAGTATTATTGCATTCTACTTCTTATGTAGCTCTCAGAAATAAACTTAAAATCACACTCAAGTATACTTGATTTACACTGTATATTTGGACTATACTTGTTCTCAGTCTTTTGATCATTATATACTCAAGTATAATTAAGTATTGTAAGGATACTTGGCTTGCAGTTGTGTTTAATCTTTTGAATGAGTAGCCTATTAAAGACTTTTTTTCACACAGTTTTAAATGCAGTCTAATAAACTTATATTGTTTGAAAATATTGATTGATAAATAAAAAAATGGATATGTTCCTAATTCTGACAGTTTGATTTTTGTGTGCAGGCTATTCCACTGGCCTGTACATTATAGGAATTTACTTAAAATCTAGATGACTTTTTCCCGACCACTGACTGAATTTTCCGCCTATCCATGTTTTCCCTAATATATGGTAGGGGGCGCTGTTGCGCATGTCCTGAAAGAGTACAGGATCTCTGGATCAAGCAGGTGAAGAAGCAGCAGAAACAAGGATAGGCCCTGTCCCAATATATGCTAAGGGGTGCAAGACCGTAGGGTGACCCGATCCTCTACTGGTGTTCTCCAGGGGCGATCATCAGCGCACTTAATGCACCCTTTCGCAAGTGCGCATCAGACTCACTTTGCTATGGGCTATTACCCAGAATTATTGTAGTGCCGTGACGTTACGAACAGCTAACCAATGGGGGAGCAAAACGGCTGCTAACTAACCTAACAGTTGCGTCGCCGTCAATAGCAGGAGATTAGAGTAATTAAAAATACTACTGTTATTGTGTCACGAAATGTTGTTTTAAGAGTTTTTGGGTCGAGAATGTAGTTGTTTAAAGCTCAAATATGTTATTTATTTATACAGATAGCTCCTATTTAAAATTTTGATCTGAAGTGTTTTATCAACTAAACGTGACGCACGTATAAATTCTCCTCCCCCTTCACATCGGTCACAATCATTTTCATTTATACTTTACAGTTTATATAAACCACTCACATATATCAACAGGGTATCTTGCTTTATTATTATTTATTATGAATTTCTTAAATAAACAAACTAAAACAACTTAAGGGCAGATCCGCTGCTGTTGGCGCTCGAGTGATCAAGAGTTTCAATGTATAAAAATGGCTTTCATTCGATTCCTCCATCCTCCTTTCATTTCCTTGTGTCCTTTCCCTCGCATCCTACAGGGGTGGAGCTGAGACGCGAGGAAAGGAAGCGAGGATGCACAGATAAGAATTGAGAAGCACCCTCAGTGTCTGTATTCACTCACTCGTTTTCATTGACTATTTTAGTGGAGTAATGTATGGAAGAGTGAATGAGGGTATAGGGGGCGATTTCGAACACAGCCAATCACTTGCATTGATCAATCTTATGCACTTCATCCAGTACTCATTCAGTACTTGTTAGTTACTCTTGTCTATCATTTTGTTAATAAAACCCTTTGATTACACTTGAGTTGATAATACAGTAAGAGGCTCTAGAAGTTAACAATATCTCACCAGTCCTTCAGATTTATCAGATGACAAACTCCCTTCAATTTAAGAACTGTATAATTGAGTGGACTAACCTGGATTTGTCCCATATTGTTAAAGTGTTGCTTTAGCTGGTGCCCTGTAACTTGGGAAGGAATAATCCGACACTTAAGTGAGGTGACCGAAACTCACAGCACCGTACAGAGATCAGTGAGACGTCCACCTACTCTGGAAAAGCTGAATCACTATTGCAAAGGATTCACTCCTGGACTCTGCTGTGTGGAAACAGATCATTTTAATACCCCATGATGACTCCCTGACTAGAAATCAATCATTAGGGGCTTCAGGACTCCCACCTTTACAATCCTCACAGGAAGAAGAGAGTGTAGAGTCTCTGAAGTCTTATTTACTGGCCACAGCAGTGTTTTCCTCACAGAAAGACTGGACTCTGGAAATCCAACGCTTCTGTCCTGTAGATGATCAGCTGAAAGTCCCAGGGTAACAAAAGTCTCTAACTCCAGAAGGTGTGGATCTTCTTTTAGCTTCAACCTGAAGCCTCATGTCTAAAGTTGTCTGTCTCCAGCGTACAAGCCTTTTGTAAATGGGAACTGATCTCTGTCCACTTCAGGCGTCATTGTTCCTTGATCAACTCATCACTGCATTGTTTTTCATCTCTCAAAGTTACATTAAGACCATATCTAAAGGATTCTTCTTTCATACTTGAGTTCCTCCTCGGTGGCCTTTTGTTGAAGCACATTATACATTTTGGGAACTTTGTGATGTTTTAATGTCCTGTGTCTCTCCATCTATCTCCTCCAAGATATTCTGCAAAGTGTCCTGTTTGTGACAGTATCCGCTGAATGGTCGATTAGTATGCAGGAATATGGCTTACCCGAATGGCCCAGAGAACGTCTTCTGGAGCAGATTGAGATGACGTCACCAAAATGATTCTGATTCAGTGCTCTCTTATACGTAATTGGTTTTCTTGTTTTAAATATGGATATTTTTCTTCCAAGACCCCACCACTTCGCTTCAGAAGGCCTTCATTAACCCACTGGAGTCGTATGGATTACAGTATTTTGGAGCTTCAAAATCTCTGACACTTTTCAATGCCTTTACAAAGCTTGGTTTTTAATATAACTCTGATTGTGTTCGTCTGAAAGAAGCAAGTCATTTACACCTAGGATGGCTTGAGGGTGAATAAATCTTGGGATCAATTTCATTTGTGGGTGAACTATCACTTTAACTCTTTCCCCACCAGCGTTATTTTTTTTTTTAAGTTGCCAGCCACCACCTGCAGTTTTGATCATTTCCACAAACCTTTCATGGCCCCCAGAATATTTTGTTGTATGAATATCTGAACATGCTATAAAAGAAAGAACAGACCCTCTTGCTTTTAAAAATAAATAAATAAACTTTTATTCTAGCCTCATGCTATCTTTTTTTATCAACACTTTAATAGTTTCATAAAAAAGCAACATTTTGAGCAATAAGCTGTTCCAGTTTTTGCTAAAGACAACGACCGGATGGGATTCCGAGCGATGATCAAAACACAGATGGAGTCGTTCGAGTCCATCAACACCCCCAAAGCTTCACAGTCCTAGAGCTGGTCCTGGGTCGACATTACATTCAGTAACATTCGGCAGCTTTGATTTACATGCTGGTTAATGTTGGTGATCACATTATTTTACATTTGCATCTGCCTACATATGATATCGCTTGTTTCTGCTTCTTCTTCACCTGTGTTTTGATCAGGAGATTCAGTAATATTTCAGAAGATGCGTAACATTACAACATTATAGAACATTATGCTCTCTACATTATAACAGTGAAAACATGGAACATTTCAGTCAGTGGCGGGTAAAGAGTTAAGAGTCAACATACAGCTAAACAACTGTGTGTGAATACTCTAACAAAAGGGAATATGCCTGCATTTAGGGCCCAAACACTGGCCTTGATAGCAATATGTCCTGGGTTGCACCATCTGTCGTTCACAAAAACTGCTATTTCATCACTATTTTCTTACCACTCTCGCTTTCATGCACAATTTGAAATCCATTCACTGCAGTTGGAAGCATCATCTCCCAGCCAAGCGTCAGTGAGACACATGAGATTATATTGTTTGTATTACCCATGGCCAATGGTCTGTGCCGAGAGCTTGTCCATTTACCGTGCTTCTTTCACCATAATGATCGTAGGCCAGGTCTGATTTCTTACATTCGTTCTGTAACTCAGCAAATCCTCTGGAGGACAGTGGACCACAGTATGCTATGCAAGAGGATCACATCGACATTACCAGCCAAGCAACAAGAAAAACAACACAGCAATTTGTTACAGTACTAGTTTATATAGTATTCATGTGTAATCCAAGCTATTTCGTGTATAAACTAGCAGTAATGATTTATTTCAAGTCCACTTTAGACACTCTACAACCTATAAGTAACTTTGCAACTACATGTCAACTAGCAGTCAGGGGCAGGGGAAGTGGGGTTTTCACAGGATTGTAAATGTAACACATATTTTTGTTCATTTATATTTATTCATTTTAAGCATTTAGTCATTTATTTGTAATAAACACTTTAAGTGGGCTATTTAAAAAGTGTTAGGACTATGTTAAATTATGTTTTTTAAGTGTAACGTATTGTGTGTGAAACCTCCGCAGCCGCTCTACTCCTGAGCGCAAGTCCACGTCAGTGTTGAGTAAGGCAGGCACTAGGCAGGATTTTTGTGTTCATTTCTATTTCCTGTCGCTGTGCAGGCTCAATAAACAGCCCAGTAACCCTTTTATTTAAAGGCTTATTTTATGTCCCGTAGACCGGTCCGTTGCATTACAATTGAAAGCAGTATCAATAATGTCAAAAATGTGATGTCCAGTCAAGTTGGGGTGTGTGTGTGCTGTTTAAACGAGTGTTCTCATCGTAACGATATGAACACTCGTCCTCGAGATGATGCGCAGTGGATGGATTTCAAATTGTGCATGAAAGCGAGAGTGGTAAGAAAATGGTGATGAAATAGCAGTTTTTGTGAACGACAGATGGTGCATACCGTCCTGTTATCTGAACAATATAATCCTTAAAAACAGGGGGAGCAAGGCCATTGTTGTGATTCACAGAGTTTTGACGAGTTTTATAGACTTTATATTGTTTCATATTCAAAGAATAGTCTTGCTTTGTTTTGCCTCTCACCAGTTCCTTGTTTTTCTTAGTGTTTTTTTTTTTTATCCGGGACAGTACACATTAATAGTACATAACAATATGTAAAATGCGCCAGATTTAGCCAACACTGCCTAATTTTCATCCGTTTCATCAGGTTGATGTTAAGGACATACACAAACAACACAAAAATAATAATAAAAAAACTACCATACCAGAGTATCTATAAATGTTCACAATTTTGGTTCAAAATTAGCCATATTTTCAGCTTTTTTGAGAAACCACAATGACCTGTTATTTGTTTTAATTCTTTCAATGCCGTTGGAAGTCTATTCCACTCATGTGTTCCTAAAAAAGCCAAAGATAGCTGACCAAAGGAAGTTCTTCTTAGTGGTACCTTACAGTCACCCCTAATAGCTAGGATGCAATTCATGAAAAATGGGCACTTCTGGAAAAGTTTTTGATTTTTGGCAGGGTGTTAGGTATAGGCCTAAGGTTTTCAAAAAGCCATGGATACAAGTTGGGGTCGTCCCCCTAGTGGCAGTTATCCATAAAATCCAAATTGGCCCCCGCCGAAAGAGAAAAGGTTATATCTCAGCTTCCTTTAGTCTTAAATTGTTGTATAATGTAATTTTTTCTACTTCGTTTGATACAAGGAATCCAATTCTGATATATTCTTCTTATTTTAAGTCCATTTACATGTTAAATCTGTTATCATAGTCATATTTAGCTCAAATAAACTGTCAATTTCTCTGAAAAAGTCACACTGAAATATTACTCAGGGCCCTCCCATATTTTTACCTCCAAGGTATGCTTTTCTTTGTTGATAGGACAGGTCACTATCACTATAGTGTCAAAAATCACATGTTGTGACCAAAGGGACCATTGTTGAGGCTTTAAATGAACACAACTTCAGAACTATGCCACAGTGAAAAGTTATATTGTTAAGGATCAATATTACATTTTTGTCAAATAACACAAAAAAACAATACATACTTAAACATCATGTATTTATTAAAAAAAAAATGTTACACTCTTCATCATTATTAGTACCGCCTCCCTCACACTTGCACAATGTGGTACAGCGAAGTCGAGCTCGGTGGCACTTACAGTTGCCCTTACAGGCAACCACACAGCCATAGTTGAGGAGGAGTGAGCATCCCTTGCTGACATCTTCCAGATCTGTCCAATATGGCACCCACACTTTGGTTCTGTCATTCCATTCCCAACCTCACTCACTGGGGTCTGGAATCTCTGGAGTTTTGGAGAGGGACAGCTTCCAGACAAAAGCTGCAGTGTACAGGGCACGCTTCCCATGCTGGAATAAGGCATGCTGGGTCGGGGGGATTGAATCCAGGGACTTGAGGCCATGAGTGAAAAGAAACTTCCGGGCTTCACTGACTGACTTGACACCGCAGTTCTTACTATACATGAGTACAGTCCAGCGTTCGAGAACTCGCATGTGCACTGATTCCAGAGTGAGGCTGGTTGGGTCTTGGGTGATCACAATGAGGGTGTCAGTGACTTCTGGTTAAGCTGTCCACGCATTCCATGCAGTTTTTTTGCCAATTCCATACATTGCTGATACAACGTCACATCCTGTGAACGCGTGGAAGAGGGGCAGTGCTTGGCATTTTGAGATCCCAACATTTCTGAGATGTGGTGGATTGGAATATGCTTTACATGCCCTCCTTGATCCAAATCCAATCCACAGGGTTGGTTAGGGATATAGCAGTGCCATGGAGCTCAAATCGACCAGACTCATCAATATTATCAACTCCACCAGTAGTGAAAACTCCCCACTTCATGTTTGATGGAACAACAACTCCATCAACTGCAAACTGCCTTGACATGGCACGGGAAAGGGCCCTCCTGACATCCATGACTCGTTCATAAGATACTGACATGCCAAGTGCATGGAACTTCTTGATGATGCCTTTATTGCGATCATTTCCATGCAGTTTCAGTCCCACATAGAGCGGAAAGGGTGTCTCTCTCTCCTTTCTCTGATAGAGGGTGAGGGCTTGACTACTTTGCTTTGCAGCATTGCTGCATATCAACTGACTTATAGTGCAGGCAACTCTGACCCTGGCATTGATGGTGGCCTGATTCTCTTCATTCTGCTCATCAGAGCTTGAGCCTTGAATCAAAACATCTAGAAGGGTCTGAAGAGGTTTTGCAACTGGCTCACTTAGACAGGTTGATGTAAAGGATCCATTGAAAGGCATCTGTTGCAGAAGGATGTATTTGCGCAGCATAAGACCCACTTCAACTATTGTCTTCGCCTCATCTTTGGTCACTTGAAGGCAAGAGGTCTGAGCCACAGCTGCACCAACTGTCTTCTTGTGGGATATGTAGACATCACGGCCCTCTGATAAAGCAGACCACCCAGGCCCAAGCTTCTCTAGGAGGTGCTCTTTGAACCGTTTCTGGTGCACATACGTTCCATTCCAGTCTGAGCCCAGTTGCTCTAGACGACGATCGTAAAGTTTCCTCAAGTCAGTTAGCTTAAAGGTAGATTCATTATGCTGTGCATATGCTACAAGCTGAGCAATAACTAATGGATCATACTGCATTGGCATTTTCATTGCTTCTGATTTCTTTCTTTCTTCTGCACGAGCATCATTGTTTAGTTTTGTGTAGCAGGATGCATGATAACTAACATCTCCAGCTCCTGCATCAACTGCAGTGTTTAGCCTGGCATAAACTACCCAGTTTTTTGATTCCAGGGACCATTTGTTGAGATAATTTGAACAGTTCTCACTCCTAGCCCTGTAAATGGGCTCAGTGGTATCATCTTCATATTTTTCACAGTAAACACACTGCAGTTTTTTACGATCTAGGCTAGCATTAAAACTTGACCTGTTTTTTTGGGACTGAAAGTAGTCACTTCACTGTTCGACTCCTCCCTTGGTCTCTTATTGCTAGCTCGCTGCAAAATATGAGAATGGAAGTGTCCTCGACATCCATGATGATGCTTAGCCTGATTTTTTTCCAAGGTGCAGGCTATCCCTGATCCATCATTTAAACTTTCCAACGTCACTCCGACGGGCAATGGGATATTAGCTTCAAATGCTGTCAAATCATGTTCAAGGGTTTGATATGCTTTAAGATGACGCTCAGTTTTATATGGACATCGCAAATCTTTGTTAGATTTTTGTTGACACAAACAACACAATGCCCAATCTGTTTCTCGTCTTGTAATTAACGGATTTTCATCACTCATGATGAGAGATCTTTAGACTTTAGACATATGAAGAGGGGAAACGTGAAATGTAAAAGGGTAACCACATCAGAATTGAAATTATATTATATTATTGTGGCGAACAGGACGGCCGAGGGACGTGAGAGAACGGCGCGAGGCCGGTGGTGCGATTGCTAATGAGCAACACCTGTGAAGCACACCGGTCTCGCATCTCTCACGGAGGAGCGGAATCATAAAGGAGGAGCGACGACGTTGATGATCGAGAGAGGAACAGGCCTGTATTTTAGTTGTGTTTTGTTTTTGTATTTTACTTTAGCCAGCAGTCGTCCGCGAGGGGCTGCTGGCGGTATTTTCGTTTGTTTGTTTTATTTTAAATAAACTATATTTTGATGGTTCGCCGGTTCCCGCCTCCTTCTTCCCTGAACATTGCTACAATTATGTTATATTATATTATATTACATTATATTATATTATTTGTTACTGGTAAACCTGCATTTTTTTAACCCTGCATGTTATTCTCATTCATTTCCAGCATTGATTGGACCACATTACATGACAAAGCTGTATTTTAACATGATAAAGCTGTTATCTGATTGTAACATAATTGTGTGTTTTTTTTTCCTTTAATTGAGAAATGAAGCGGAATTTCCCAATATTAGATAGCTAGCTACCAAGCTACCAAGAGCTAGCAAGCTCAGTAATCAACATGGCGAATTCAAACTACTCAGAGGAATGTGGGCAAGTCAGTGTACCCTTAAAATATGTAAAATCACTGTAGACTTACTCACATATGGTCCTTGTATCATATCAAGTAGAAAAAGTGTCATCATACAACAATTTAAGACTAAAGGAAGTTGAGAAATAATCTTTTCTCTTTTATGCGGGCACCATTCTGGTTTTTATCGATACCGGCCACTAGAGGACCACCCCAACTTGTATCCAAGGTTTTAAACCATGGTTTTTCCTAACACCCTGCCAAAAATCAAAAACTTTTCCAGAAGTGCCCAATCTTCATGATTTTTCACGTATTTCTTCCCAGCTATAATACCAGCTCGTGTGTACCGTCCTGTTATCTGATCAATATAATCCTTGAAAACCATTTAGAATCATATCATTTTAATGAGCTTATGGCCATCTATCAAAGGTTTTATGCTCATCATATGTATCAAAATAGTTCAGAAACACAGATTGGCATCCATAAATCTCTAAACAACACAACCACAACCTACACGCCCAAGCAATCACAATGACCACAGAAGCGCTGCGCTGTTCCACAACGTGAAATCTCAAGGCCCACAGGGAAGGAAATGAAGAGTTGAAATAAAGTCGTCATTTTTGTTTGTTTTTTGCGCACAAAAAGTATTCTCGTCGCCTGATAAACTTAAGATTGAGCCACTGTAGTCACTCGGACTATTTTAACGATGTCTTTCATAACTTTTGGGCCGGACAGTTTCGATCCCTTAAGAGGCCTATGGAGGAGTGATCCAGCTCTCAGATTTAATCACAAATATCTTAATTCGTGTTCCGAAGATGAACGAAAGTCTTACGGGGTTGGAACAACATGAGGGCGAGTAAATACTGACAGAATTTACATTTTTGGGTGAACTAACCCTTTAACACCAAATAATCAAATTAGACAAAGTATAATTTATTTACAAATAAAAAAATCAGCTTCTATTTCAATACCATTCCCATGATATAAAATGACTCGTACTGCAGCGTCCAACCCTATGTTGTAGTATCATTGTACCAGAGTGAGGCCAGTGGTAATGTGGTAAGATGTGTCGTACCTTACACACACATGGTGGCTGGCAGGGATCCTGGTTAACGCTGCCCTCAGTACTGCATTCACATCGCTCACACACGGGGAATCCTGTGTATCCGAACACACACCTGTCACACTTCTCACCTGCGTAGCCCTGCTTACAGATGCACGAGCCCACAGCCAAACCTGCCACAGACAAGAACACACAACATTACTGCAACAGCTCCCGCTCAACACACACACACGGACAGACGGACACACATAGACACACACACACACAGACACACACACACACAAACACACACACGGACGGAGGACGAACACACACGCACACACACACACACACACACGGACAGACACACACACACACACACACACAGACAGACACAGTATTTGTCGTGAAACAATTTGCCAAATGTTGTTGCTCCTCTTTTTGAAACATAAATAAAAAGAAAAAAAAAAGAATTCTAAACAGAAATGCAAAATAAAGATCTTTTACTGGACTGAACAAACAAATTTGGAATTTGGAATCTAGAATTAGTTTTTATGCAAATTCTTTATTATTCAGACCTCGTTTACACCTGTATTTAGTACTGACAACTTGTGATCGGATCCCCAAAAGCACTGAACAAACACTGTAAACAAGCCTGCTGAAGTGTGTGTTGTACTGTGCTGTGTTGTGTTGTGTTGTGTTGTGTTGTGTTGTGCTGTGTTGTGTTGTGCTGTGTTGTGTTGCGTGGTGCTGTGTTGTGTTGTGCTGTGTTGTGTTGTGTTGTGCTGTGCTGTGTTGTGTTATGCTGTGTTGTGTTGTGTTGTGTTGTGTTGTGCTGTGCTGTGCTGTGTTGTGCTGTGTTGTGCTGTGTTGTGCTGTGTTGTGTTGTGTTGCGTGGTGCTGTGTTGTGTTGTGCTGTGTTGTGCTGTGTTGTGTTGTGTTGTGCTGTGTTGTGCTGTGTTGTGCTGTGTTGTGCTGTGTTATGCTGTGTTGTGTTGTGTTGTGTTGTGCTGTGCTGTGTTTTGTTGTGTTGTGCTGTGTTGAGTTGTGCTGTGCTGTGTTTTGTTTTGTTGTATTGTGTTGTGTTGTGCTGTGTTTTGTTTTGTTGTGCTGTGATGTGTTGTGTTGTTTTGTGTTGTGCTGTGCTGTGTTGTGTTTTGTTTTGTTGTGTTGTGCTGTGCTGTGCTGTGCTGTGATGTGATGTGTTGTGTTGTGCTGTGCTGTGCTGTGTTGAGTTGTGCCGTGCTGTGTTTTGTTGTGTTGTGCTGTGTTTTTTTTTTTTTTGTTGTGCTGTGCTGTGCTGTGCTGTGATGTGATGTGATGTGATGTGATGTGTTGTGTTGTGTTGTGTTGTGTTGTGCTGTGCTGTGCTGTGTTGTGTTGTGCTGTGTTGTGTTGTGTTGTGTTTTGTTTCGTTTTGTTGTGCTGTGCTGTGTTGTGTTGTGTTGTGCTGTGCTGTGCTGTGTTTTGTTTTGTTGTGCTGTGCTGTGCTGTGCTGTGTTTTGTTGTGCTGTGTTGTGTTGTGTTGTGCTGTGTTGTGTTGTGTTGTGTTGTGCTGTGTTGTGTTGTGCTGTGCTGTGTTGTTCTGTGTTGTGCTGTGTTGTGTTGTGCTGTGCTGTGCTGTGCTGTGTTGTGCTGTGTTGGGTTGTGTTGTGTTGTGTTGTGCTGTGTTGTGCTGTGATGTGTTGTGCTGTGCCGTGCTGTGTTGTGTTGTGCTGTGCTGTGTTGTGCTGTGATGTGTTGTGCTGTGCTGTGTTGTGTTGTGCTGTGCTGTGTTGTGCTGTGATGTGTTGTGCTGTGTTGTGTTGTGCTGTGTTGTGTTGTGCTGTGCTGTGCTGTGTTGTGTTGTGTTGTGCTGTGTTGTGTTGTGCTGTTTTGTGCTGTGTTGTGTTGTGTTCTGCTGTGCTGTGCTGTGCTGTGATGTGTTGTGCTGTGCTGTGCTGTGTTGTGTTGTGTTGCGCTGTGCTGTGCTGTGTTGTGTTGGGCTGTGTTGTGTTGCGCTGTGCTGTGTTGTGTTGTGTTGGGCTGTGCTGTGTTGTGCTGTGCTGTGTTGTGCTGTGCTGTGCTGTGTTGTGCTGTGTTGTGTTGTGTTGTGTTGTGCTGTGTTGCGCTGTGCTGTGCTGTGTTGTGTTGGGCTGTGTTGTGCTGTGCTGTGTTGTGTTGTGTTGTGTTGGGCTGTGTTGTGCTGTGCTGTGTTGTGCTGTGCTGTGCTGTGCTGTGCTGTGCTGTGTTGTGCTGTGTTGAGTTGTGTTGTGCTGTGCTGTGTTGTGCTGTGTTGTGTTGTGTTGTGTTGTGTTGTGCTGTGCTGTGCTGTGTTGTGCTGTGCTGTGGTGTGCTGTGCTGTGCTGTGTTGTGCTGTTTTGAGTTGTGTTGTGCTGTGCTGTGTTGTGCTGTGCTGTGTTGTGCTGAGCTGTGTTGTGCTGTGTTGGGCTGTGCTGTGTTGTGCTGTGCTGTGTTGTGCTGTGCTGTGTTGTGTTGTGTTGTGTTGTGCTGTGCTGTGCTGTGCTGTGTTGTGTTGTGTTGTGTTGGGCTGTGCTGTGTTGTGCTGTGCTGTGCTGTGTTGTGCTGTGTTGTGCTGTGATGTGTTGTGCTGTGCTGTGCTGTGTTGTGTTGTGTTGGGCTGTGCTGTGCTGTGTTGTGTTGTGTTGTGCTGTGTTGGGCTGTGCTGTGCTGTGCTGTGCTGTGTTGTGTTGTGTTGGGCTGTGTTGTGCTGTGCTGTGCTGTGTTGTGTTGTGTTGGGCTGTGCTGTGCTGTGCTGTGTTGTGCTGTGCTGTGTTGTGTTGTGTTGTGTTGGGCTGTACTGTGCTGTGTTGTGCTGTGCTGTGCTGTGTTGTGTTGTGTTGTGTTGTGTTGGGCTGTGCTGTGTTGTGCTGTGCTGTGTTGTGCTGTGTTGTGCTGTGATGTGTTGTGCTGTGCTGTGCTGTGTTGTGTTGTGTTGGGCTGTGTTGTGCTGTGCTGTGTTGTGTTGTGCTGTGTTGTGCTGTGATGTGTTGTGCTGTGTTGGGCTGTGCTGTGTTGTGCTGTGCTGTGTTGTGCTGTGCTGTGTTGTGTTGTGCTGTGTTGTGCTGTGTTGTGTTGTGTTGTGCTGTGCTGTGCTGTGTTGTGCTGTGCTGTGCTGTGTTGTGCTGTGCTGTGTTGTGTTGTGTTGTGCTGTGTTGTGCTGTGTTGTGTTGTGTTGTGCTGTGTTGTGCTGTGCTGTGCTGTGTTGTGCTGTGCTGTGCTGTGTTGTGCTGTGTTGTGCTGTGTTGTGTTGTGTTGTGCTGTGCTGTGCTGTGCTGTGCTGTGTTGTGCTGTGCTGTGTTGTGTTGTGCTGTGTTGTGCTGTGTTGTGTTGTGTTGTGCTGTTCTGTGCTGTGCTGTGTTGTGCTGTGCTGTGCTGTGTTGTGCTGTGTTGTGCTGTGTTGTGTTGGGCTGTGTTGTGCTGTGCTGTGTTGTGTTGCGCTGTGTTGTGTTGTGTTGTGCTGTGCTGTGCTGTGCTGTGCTGTGTTGTGCTGTGCTGTGTTGTGCTGTGTTGTGCTGTGTTGTGTTGGGCTGTGTTGTGCTGTGCTGTGTTGTGCTGTGCTGTGTTGTGCTGTGCTGTGTTGTGTTGTGTTGGGCTGTGCTGTGTTGTGTTGGGCTGTGCTGTGTTGCGTGGTGCTGTGTTGTGTTGTGTTGTGTTGGGCTGTGCTGTGTTGCGTGGTGCTGTGTTGTGTTGCGTGGTGCTGTGTTGTGCTGTGTTGTGCTGTGTTGTGCTGTGTTGCGTGGTGCTGTGCTGTGCTGTGCTGTGCTGTGCTGTGTTGTGTTGTGCTGTGCTGTGCTGTGCTGTGCTGTGTTGTGCTGTGCTGTGCTGTGCTGTGCTGTGTTGTGTTGTGCTGTGATGTGTTGTGCTGTGCTGTGTTGTGCTGTGCTGTGTTGTGTTGTGCTGTGTTGTGCTGTGTTGTGTTGTGTTGTGCTGTGCTGTGCTGTGTTGTGCTGTGCTGTGCTGTGTTGTGCTGTGCTGTGTTGTGCTGTGTTGTGCTGTGTTGTGTTGTGTTGTGCTGTGTTGTGCTGTGCTGTGCTGTGTTGTGCTGTGCTGTGCTGTGTTGTGCTGTGCTGTGCTGTGCTGTGCTGTGTTGTGCTGTGTTGTGCTGTGTTGTGTTGTGTTGTGCTGTGCTGTGCTGTGCTGTGCTGTGTTGTGCTGTGCTGTGTTGTGTTGTGCTGTGTTGTGCTGTGTTGTGTTGTGTTGTGCTGTTCTGTGCTGTGCTGTGTTGTGCTGTGCTGTGCTGTGTTGTGCTGTGTTGTGCTGTGTTGTGTTGGGCTGTGTTGTGCTGTGCTGTGTTGTGTTGCGCTGTGTTGTGTTGTGTTGTGCTGTGCTGTGCTGTGCTGTGCTGTGTTGTGCTGTGCTGTGTTGTGCTGTGTTGTGCTGTGTTGTGTTGGGCTGTGTTGTGCTGTGCTGTGTTGTGCTGTGCTGTGTTGTGCTGTGCTGTGTTGTGTTGTGTTGGGCTGTGCTGTGTTGTGTTGGGCTGTGCTGTGTTGCGTGGTGCTGTGTTGTGTTGTGTTGTGTTGGGCTGTGCTGTGTTGCGTGGTGCTGTGTTGTGTTGCGTGGTGCTGTGTTGTGCTGTGTTGTGCTGTGTTGTGCTGTGTTGCGTGGTGCTGTGCTGTGCTGTGCTGTGTTGTGTTGTGCTGTGCTGTGCTGTGCTGTGCTGTGTTGTGCTGTGCTGTGCTGTGCTGTGCTGTGTTGTGTTGTGTTGTGTTGTGCTGTGTTGTGCTGTGCTGTGCTGTGCTGTGCTGTGCTGTGTTGTGTTGTGTTGTGTTGTGTTGTGTTGTGCTGTGATGTGTTGTGCTGTGCTGTGTTGTACTTGTGGTGGCCTGACTCTCATCTGCAACACATGCGGAGTGAAGTGAACCTCTCGGATCACATGAGCAGGGTCTGCAGGGCCGTCGCTCGACTGGACTCACCTGTGGAAATATGAGAGCAAACACCTGCCTTTAAAGTGATGTTGATGACCCATGGCAACTCAAGTTTAGTCTAATGTAAGGCCTCATTCAAAGAGAGACATTCGGACTATCTTGAATGCATGGCAACACAGGTTTTTATGTGTTTGAATAGTTCAACACAGAAATGTATGAAAATGTTCTAAAAGTTTGGAAAACAGTAGTAGCTGGGACACCAAAGACAATATTACACTCTAAAAAATAATGGGTTGTTTCAACCCTTGATTGGGTCAAATATATACAAACCCAACCAATGGGTTTAAAAATTGAATTGACAAATTTAAACCGACGTTTGGGTTTTGTCCATTAAGGGTGTAAGGGTACACAAACATGACGGTTTGGTACGTTCCTTGGTATTGAAGTCACGGTTTGGTACAGCAGGGGGGAGAAAACTAAACACAAAATTGTTACAAACACAAATTATTTTTTAATTAAAATGTGTTTTTTTCTTTTTTCAAATGTGTATGTGTGTTTAAATAAATTCTATTTTCATTTCTTAAGGATTAAAAAATATATATCTTCGCTAATGGTGTAAACTATATAGGGAGCTTTTAATTACACAGTACTATAATATTTTAATATTAATATTAAAGGTTACCATTAACAACAGAGCCCAAATTATTCAATTCAGTTGCGATTTACTGTAAATTGCAAAAAATGCAGGTTTTGCATTAACTTCTAAATCTAATTATAAAGTTAATTTTCTTCTCCAATTCATTTTTGCAATATAATCATTTACACAGTGGCTGTCATTACTTGTTTTCATGACAAATTTATTTAAAAATACGTTAAATAATCAAGACATTTGTAGCAGGTTAAGTAAATATATACTTCTCTCAAGTGTTCATTTCTCCAGCGAACTAACCTGCTGTCGACACTAAATGCCTGAGGTGAATGTAATGCTGCGTGAGATATTGTTCTCAAGCTGCTTTATTGCGATATTTCCGCAGCTGAAACACTGGTTAAGGCCGTGTCCCAAATGGCGCACTTCATGCGGACTTCGGTCTCGTGGACTTAAATTGCGCGTGCTCGCCGAGTCTACGAGTGCGTAGGCCGTCCCATTTAGCGTTTTAACGCTCTGAAGTGTGCTCAGCAGCGCCCCCTTTGTGCCCTTGAAGCGGTCTTCAGCGAAGCCCGCATAGATGCCGGCTCCACGCACTTTAACTACCCAGGAATCCTTGCGAAATGCCAATCAGAAAACGGATGGGAGGAGATTTTGCTCACGGACTGTAAACATGGCTTTATGATATAGGCGTCCATTTTACCAGTTGTTACTTACAAACATTATCGACCAGTGGTTGATATCTCAAACATAATAATAGCATGTTAAATAATACGATCGCATTATGATTCATTACAGAAATAGAACCGAATGTCATGGCTTTACTGAGTCTTATAAACGTAGTATGAATATTGAAACCTATACATTTTTCTTAAACTCATTTACATTTTAATTTTGTGTTAAAATTGAAGATTATGTATTATTATGTACAACTGTATTTATCATTTACATAACCATGACATCTATTCTAATGCCCAGGTGCCATACAATTATAGAACTGTAAAAGCAGGCTGTGTAGTTCACATGGACACAAGATTTGGGAAAACAAAATAAATCCTGTTCTTGATGCTAAAGACTGTAATTTTTTTTAATGATATTTGTGATATTTTTCTAATAAAGGGACTGATGAGATGACCTTTAAGTTTATTCAGTCTGAGCTGAGACCTTCTTCCTGTTTCCGGCGTGACGATCGAGTCTGTCCCAAAAATACCTCTCAATGCGCCCTCGCGGACGCGCGCTAAGGGCCCTATAGGTCTGCACTACATGACGTCACTGAAGTGTGGACTCTGAGGAAGTCCACAAGTTCGGAGTGTGGCATTTGGGCCAGGGCCTAGGAGATGTAAACATATCGAGTGATCGTCTCTTCTTCTGCGCTTTTACTGGTAGCAAACAGCCACGCGTGCCCCTTCTGGATTGGAGTGTGGATCGCCTGTGACTACAAATTCGTCAAAACCCTATTCTCTATATTTAACCCAAACATGGAAATAATCCTGCATTTTTTTCTGTGTAGGAAAGCTTAACATAGACACAAATTAAAGAGGTGGGGCTTAGCATACGGTCTCATTTCACACTGTTTCCCCCCTGAAAAAGTTGCTTTCAGAAGTAGCATATGAACAGGAAAAAGAGAAAACTCACGCCACTTGGTCTGTAGTATCCGTCCACGCATGATTGACAGTTAATTCCTGCTGTGTTGTCAGAGCAACCAAGGCAGACTCCGCCCCCCTCATACGCTCCAATACTATTCACACTCAGCTTAGCATCGGCCACAGTCTGATTGTAATAGCATTCCTCTGATTTACCGTGGCAGTTACACTCTGGCAAATAAACACATCACACAATGAACAACATAAGACAAGCAGTACAGTTTAACAACCTGCTCCTCCTGACGAGAAGATATACAGTTAAAATACTGCAATACCACATGAGGAAGAGTTGATCTGAATGTTGGCACCATGTATGCTAATAATTACACCAACATTACCACTGCAAGAATAAGAAATGAGAAGCTAATACAGAGTAACATTTCCACCACAATATCGCAAGTTATTTTGCTTAAATTTACATTTGCTCATTTAGCAGACACATCTATGCCAAGCGACTTCCAGTCAAGGTATACATTGAGTCTTCCCTGAGGATGCTCTCCATTGCATGGATCACTGGGATAATTGATCTTATAATGGAAAAATCCCATTAAAAGAAATTACTCAATATAATAAGAAATGTGTTAATGAAAGGTTGTGTTCTGAAGTAATCAGAGACATGCTGATAAATCAGGTCAATGGACAACAAAAACACCGGGAAGTGTCCCTCTCATGCGTGAAAGTTCTTTTTTACCCCATACATTCAGAATCTGCCATTTCTGGTCCAGAAGAGATGCATTTTTGAATTGCCTGAAAAAGCACCTCATGCGAGTGTAAAAACTTTTTTTGCGAAATTTACTTGTTTCCATTGGGCGTATTTTCAATTCGCAATTTCAATATGTGCAATTTGAAGGGTAATGGAAACGCGGCTACTGTGTCTCTTGAAAAAGACCAAAAGCTGTTGTATAATTTTCAAAAATGATGCATAACTTGCAAAAAGCTGTGCTCCTACAGTAGTCACGTTCAAATCCAGACTCAAAGCACATCTGTTTTACTGAATGAGCACTGAGCCACTGTTCGTCCGACTGTTTTTGCTGTATTTATTTTTTTTAATTCTAAACTGCTTTAATTATTCTTATTTCTTTGATTATTTTAATTTCTTCTATGTAAAGCACTTTGAATTACCATTGTGTATGAAATGTGCTATATAAATAAACTTGCCTTGCCTAATTTTAATTACTATGCATTAACATTTACACAGTGTGATGATGCGAATATAGTCACTCAGATCCAATATAACATGAGCTGATGTTTCTAATGTTTAAAGAGCACACCTAAAGACATAAATGATCAGTAATCCAGCATGCTCATTTCTGTGGGACATTGTTGAGGCCTCTTACTTTCACAGACGTGGCGCGTGAGGAAGGTTCCCGCCATCCAGGGTTTCTGGTTGTAACCAGGGCAACAGCGGTCACAGCTCTCCCCACAAGTGTTGTGTTCACACTCACAGCTAAATTTCTGACATTGAAATCAAACAGTCAATCAAACCAACTGTGTGCCATTCAGGCATTGAGAAAGCTTCCCCAATAAAAACTCAACTTTAATTGGGTGTTACACTGCGTATTTCCAAAAACAGATGAACAGTGTTTAAAATGATACCTACAGAAACACTGATTTAATTAATCTATATTTGTCAAACTTGTTTATTTTGATAAAGTCATCTGAAAATGTGCTAGACATTTTGTGGAGCTGTAAAGAAAAAAACTACACCATTATTGACGTTTTGAAGATAAAGAGACAAATATGATGACACAACACAAAATACAACATTATGTTCATATCAGGCATAAAAGCAACTATCTAGTTATTGAATTTTTTGCTGTGAGTGCATGCTTCATAAAGGCCAAAAGGGATTCGTTTTTAATTAACAATGTAATAATAAAGCTCAGGCAATAAACCTAATTAAAAGTGCACACAGGAACTAATTTTAGTATATTAATTCTTTAGCTTTAGATGACAAACCTTGGTGTCTGTGTTGAAAGGGCAGGCCTTAGCGTGACCATAACAGATGCACATGCCTCCTACTGATATATCCTTGATGGAGTAGTAATACTGGAAAACAAAAGCATTACAATCATATTTGAACTCAAACTCGACAGTAACACAAACAGAAATGACTCCATCCCAGTTTATCAGCTGTCTGGATCGTAAAAGAAGACACACACACGTATACAGAAGCAGAGTACTTTTACAAATGGTTTAATTTTCGCTACTCGTGGCAAACCTTCTGCAGATCATGTACTGTGTGACCTGGTCTGGACTGAGAAGTTCTGATGAAGAAAAAAGAAGATTTTCAAGCAAAGCGTCTATAAGTTAAACCCTATGCTTTTTCAGCTAAAATTCCCATAACCCCTCATACAACAAAAGTAGAGGAGTTTGTGAAGTCCCCCCTTTATTCATCTCCCAAGTGGTTACATTTAAAAATGGCGTTTTCATGTTGCAGTGTGGACTGAGAAAACGGAGGTATTCGAAAACGATGACAAGATGATGTTGAGTCATGTGACCGATATTGTACCCTATGGGCCCTATCATACAGTACACCTGGCGCAATGCAGCCAGAGTTTTGCTAGTTTCAGCCTGACGTAGTTTCACGTCCTGCGCCACGTTGTTTAAATAGCAAATGCATTTGCGCCCATTGGTGCGCCTACGGGTGTGCTGGTCTGAAAACGAGGTGTGTTCAGGGGCATTGACCAACTGAAACCTGGTCTAAAGTCAATGGAGACGCGTTCGTTCTTTGCACCTCCTTCAGATGAGACGTTAAACCGAGGTCCTGACTTTCTGTGCTCATTAAAAATCCCAGGATGTCCTTCGAAAAAAGAGTAGGGGTGTAACCCCGGCATCCTGGCCAAATCTGCCTCTTGGCCTCTGTCCATCATAGCCTCCTAATCATACCCATATACTGATTCTCTTCATCACTGTCTCCTCTCCCCCAGTAAGCCGGTGTGTGGTGTGTGTGTGTGTGTGTGTGTGTGTGTGTGTGTGTGTGTGGTGGGCGTCCTGGCACAGTATGGCTGCCGTCGCATCATCCAGGTGGAGCTGCACATTGGTGGTGTTTGAGGAGATTCCCCCTTCCATATGTAAAAGCGCTTTGAGTACCTAGAAAAGTGCTATATAAATGTGACGCATTATTATTATTTCCACTATCAAATTCCATCATGTAAAAAAAAAAAAGGGAATGGGAGATGAGACTCTGGTTGGTTTATTGCATGTAAAGCCCAAAACACTCCCCTTACTCATTAAGAGAGTATGGACAACCCTTTTAGACCATGTGCCGGGAGCGCCAACCATTTTTCCCGTCATTAAACTAGCAAAAGTGGATTCAGACACGACCTAACTGCACTTGCGCCCTGAGCTTTAGACCATGCGCTTAGATCGGTAAAATAGGGCCCATAAGGTCTATGGTTATATCGGCATTGTTGTGCCTGCGATGTACTTTTGATAGTGGTGCTAAAGAGAAATGTTCATTTGTAGAGTTAATCTTACATTACTGCAAAGATGACAGAAAATGTACTCACAATTGCGGCAAAACATAACAATTGACCATTCGAGTTTAAATGCGGCCTGGACCCAACAGTTATTGGTGGGATGTTTTGCTGATAAAATGATCGGCCAGAAGAATAGTGTGAGAACTTTATTATCTCTCCTCTCTCTTTATTATCTCTCTATGAGCAGTAGGGTGATCTAAGCCTTTTCAGTCATTTCACTGTGGATAAGCAACTTTTGGAAAATGCTTGAAAACGCTAGTGTGGACGTGGAGCGTTTTGATACAGAACACTGTATTCAAATGTCTCCTGATTAATCTAGACAGCCTAATCCATATGCATTGAGCGGTTTAGTCCAAATTATCTGAAGAGACTCGACCGCTTTTTATGATGAACAGATTTAATTCATCATTAAACATGCTTCTTCAAGAACCAATGACTAGTTAACACAATTGACTAGTTAGCGTCTGGTTTAAGACCTGCTTTTTATGAGCGGCAAATAATGGCGTATACACCAGTAAATTGACGAGCTCAAACCTTAGTAAATCACCTTGCATGATTCATTTAAATACTCTCCTCCCATAAAGTTTGTGTCTGAAAGGGAAACTCCTACAAATGCATATGCAATAAGATCAGCCGCAAAATAACCCTGTGCTAGGCCTTTCCAGCGCTAGTTTTTTACTACGTGTCTTTAGTAAATCCTGACAGTAGTTTTTTACCGCTTTTAAGCTAGGGTTTGCGCTAATGCAAGCTGTTAGTAAATCTGACTCTAAATGTGAATAAAAGCCTAAATTCAATCTGTTCAAATCTGTCCAAATTTGGACTGAACAATTCATATGGATTCGTTTTATGAGCTCTGCATGAACCTTTAGAAGCGTCAAAGTGGTAGTTGTGTGGACTGTCAAGGGAGGGACAGAAATCTCTCAGATTTGATCAAAAATATCTTCATTTGTGCTTCGAAAATCAACACATTCTTACGGGTTTGGAACGATATGCGGGTGAGTGATTGATGACAATTGTTTCGTTTTGGGTGAACTAACCTCGCACTACACTTTACACATACAGGAATGACACACACCACCTTCAAATTATCCTTTAAATTAACCAGCTTATGCCTCCCAGACTACAAAAAGACTCTTTGAATGAAATAATTTGGGTGCATTTATCCAAATTACTCAATGCACGTGAGAAACATAATCCTGCATTTCATAACGCAACTCTTCTTTGATGGAAACAGGTCAATCAGCGAGTTAATGAGTTTGTAGGAGGAAGTGGCTGGGTGGAGGCGTGTGATATGGTGTCTTTGAGGGAAAGAGCGGGCCGATTTGTTAATTACTGTGTGATTTTAATTAAAACCCATCTGTCTGAGGAGGAGAGGCTTGTAATGGATGAGGCGGCCCGGGCAGCATTAGCTTCAACCATCCACACACACAGATGGCGTATCAATGGCACAGTGTGACGACAAACACACGTGTGGCACATTCTATCTGGTGTCATATAGCTCCAGCGGAGAAACACACACACACACACGCACACACCCGTCTGCTGACGATGAGGTCGATGTCTCCGGGGTCATTGGCGGCGAGGGTCATGAGGTCAGCGTTTAGGGTGCGAATCCTCTGGAACTGCAGGCGGATATAGCGTGCCGAGGTGAAGTTGAGCAACATGGGCGATGGATCATCCGCACTGGGACGACCGTTTATTAGTGAGGTGTGAATCTGAAAGAAGACAAGAATTAATGAGTCTTTATGAGTGAGTCCTTGAATCATTTTCTCAACTGTGGTAGTGCAATCCCGGTGGGGATAAAAATAGACAACAACACTATAGGTCCACTATAGGTCCATGCACATATATATATATATATGTGTGTGTGTGTGTGGGGGGGGGGGGGGTTATGTGATTTATGAGGACACAAATTTGTATAATGACATGTGTATTACACTGGTATTACAACTTATAGGTGGTTTATGAGGACATTTCAAAAGTCCTCATAATTCAAATAGCTTAAAAACATAAAAAAACAATGTTTTATTAAAAATGCAGAATGTCTCCTGTGATGGGTAGGTTTAGGGATAGGGGCAGTGTGTGTGTGTGTGTGTGTGTGTGTGTGTGTGTGTGTGTGTGTGTGTATGTGTGTGTGTGTGTGTGTGTGTGTGTGTGTGTGTGTGTGTGTGTGTGTGTGTGTGTGTGTGTGATGGGTAGGTTTAGGTATAGGGTTAGTGTAAGGGGATAGAATATACAGTTTGTACAGTTTAAAACCATTACGCCTATGGAGAGTCCTCATAATGCTGTTGCACCAACATGTGTGTGTGTGTGTGTGTGTGTGTGCAGAACTGGGCTGTTTTTCTTGGGTTAATGATCTGTGCTAATTAGTGCTGTGTGAGTTTATGATGTCTATTTTTAAAGAAGATAGAGCGACATTTGAGTCCAGGCTTGATCTCCCCCCCCACCTCCCTCATTAGTATGGCACATACACACACACACACACACTAGAGTTCAATATAGTCCTATGATCTGACAGCTGTAAATCTGACTTTCAGAAAACACACACACACACATTAAAACTGCTGCTGTAGGAGAACTTCCATCTCATCTATCATGCCTGTGTGGGTGTTCATGTCAGCTATTAGCTGTTGGACGAGCTGTGTGGGGAAGTTAGCAGCTGTATTAATTTCTACATGTTTTTTGGTTTGTATGAAAATCTGATATCTGTTTAAATATACAATAATAACACATACACTAATTTAAAACAGATATCAGAGCAAATTTACATACAAACCAAAAACATGAAGAATTAGGCATGTTTGCGTTTGAGTGGGCTCTGAATGAGAGGGACAATGGAGTTTGTATGTGTGTTTTTGTGTGTGTGTGTGTGCGTGCGTGCGTGCGTGCGTGCGTGCGTGCGTGCGTGCGTGCGTGCCTGTTTGTGTGTGTGAATATATTTTCTCTTGTTCATTTTCTCTAATTAAGAATTACAACTAACGAGGTCACTTAAGATGCAGTCGAGCGATATATTGAAATGCATTTAAAGAGAAAGTTTGCCCAAAGAGGACAACTCTGCCATCATTTACTCTCCCTCATGACATTCAAAACTCATGTGTCATTGTAGCGAAATAATTTAAATTAATTTCAAATATTTTACGTCCAATTATTTATTCGGTAAGTAGTTATAATGTATAGTGTAGTAATAAATGGAATAATGTATGGTCAGAGTACTCATGAGATTAGCCCTTTATAACACAAGGTCAGAGAAGATGCTAAAATGGCAACCAAGAGTGGGTCATATAAACAATTTGCTTTTAAAATGTGAAACTTATTGGATTTCTACTTTGTACACATGGTCTTAATTGATTTATGATTAATGATTTATAATGGCTTTAATCATTCTTGTGAGATATTTTTGTAGTTTGATGTTTTCTCTTTCAGTTTAGTTTAGTTGCTTGTTTTTTGCTCTATTGTTGGCATCATTATGGTACTACGTGTGTATATATTGGCCACGTACACACTGCAAAGTTTCAGGAGTGACAGCCGCATTTAAATACCTCATTGAATTATCATTCCACCAATCCCGTGATTGACACTGTGGTAACCATAGCAACGTCATGCCGTCTCATGTGTTTGGTCTCCGCTATTATGACCAAAGTAATATTTCAGTGACAAAAGACTCTTGCCATGTCCATTTAGTGTTGGACATTTTGGGGGTTGTTGTTTCAATATTATTGATTTGACTGCACTATTGATGAGAACTGAGCTGGATGATGACATCACTGTTTTCTGCAGAACTGCTTTGTAGATGAAACGAACTAATTTAATAATTGATGATCTTTACAACGGAAATGAATCAACACTGAATTGACTTCAGCTGAACAATGACACTATTGTCTTTTAGAGTTGAAATGAACTGTTTGCCTCATTGACTCATTCTCCTGTTATCTCTGCAAAGCTGCTCTAAAACTATCTGTATTGTATAAAGTGCTAGATCAATAAAGGTGACTTGACTTGTTTAAGCTTGGCTCATGGAGCGATCGAGTTTATGGAGTTAAAGTGAGCAGGTGCAGGTCACGATATTTCCGTCTTATTTTTAGCATAAAGGATTTACATTTATTTTGTTTGTTCTTGATGGCTGATATGCTTGCAATATCTGGCAACACGAATGAGTCAGGGCTTGAGCCGCTTTCCCTGTGATTTCTTGCACGGCACAAACAGGCGAGAGACTCGTCTCTGATCCAGCTGGAGGGCCCATGATCTCCACCAGAGGGCACTCCTTACATCTGCTATTCTCACATAAACTACATTTCCCATAACCCATTGCCTGGACTAATCATGTTCTGATGACTTCCACCTGTGTGTTATTATCTCGTTACTCTTGCCTATTTAAGCTCTGTGTATTCACTCTTACTTTGTTGCTACACTGCATTTCTGAGTGTTATCCTGGTTTCCTGTCTTGTTGGGGTTTTATTGGATTACCCTTTTGCCAGTGTTTTCTGCCCATCTCTCACATCTCTCGTTTTACGTCATTAGCAACTAGTTGTTATCTTCGGTTCAGTACACTGTACAAACGGCTTTGCGTGTGTGGCCCCTTTAAGACTTGTTGCCCTTTTAATTCATGACGCAAAGTGTTCTGTGAGGAAGAAATGCGAGCCGATCCAAGTTGGAGTGTTATGTGTGCGTGCATCCTATAAAGTGAGTTCATTCTTGTTAATATACACTTAGGAGAAAGTTCTAGTTGCAATCTTGTATATAATTGCTGATTGTTGAAGTTATTGTAAGTAAATTCGAGTATTTTGTGGTGCCTAACTAACGGTCGTTACATGCACAATCATATTCACATCTGCCGTCGAATTATGCGATTGTTTTGATTATACTGCTGTCATATTTTATGTTGAAAGAGGTCGTTTTTCATGTTCAAGATGTCTGTAGTAAATTGCAAGTACAAGTGTGAGTTAATGCCAATTATAGTTAAATGGCCTATTCGGATGCTAATATGGCTAATCATGGAGCTATTGTATTTCACTCTTATTGCAAGTAATATTCCACACAGATTGCACTATTGTTTACTATATTGGATTGTTAAATAATTGGATCTGAAGTCTGTATTATTTACTTATTGTAATTGTTATTTATCTTTGTACAGACCACACACAAACATATGCTCCAGTAAAGACATCAAAGGAAACAACTGTGGTTGACTGAGTTCCTGGGTTCTGATAGGCCCATCCAGGGCGAGTGTTGCTTATCCTATACAGTCCTTTAGAGATAACATTCAAATTTCCAATTCCAAAGTTAACAAATGGTCCTTCGAGCCGGGTTACACTTCCCTGGATTAAGATGTCAGCCAGTTCTGCACCAGTAAACCCTTCGGTTCGGCCGAAGCGCCGTCCAGCTTATTTACAAGATAATGAGGTGGATTTCCCAAACCTTCATAAATCAGCTCCACCAATCAGTACGAGAGAAGCAGCAGTGGAGTTTTCTGATGACGATTACTCTTCATCATGCAATAAAGTATCTGCAGCAAAACCTCAAAGAGCACACAGTTCACCTACCTTTTATTCACCTTCGAGGCTGATTGTCAGGGATGAGCATCATGACCTACCAAAACCTCTACAGCAGCGCATTTCCAACTCTTTCTACCAGTCATCACCACAATATCCGAATCGACTACAGTTTGAATCCAATGCAGAGTCCCTTTCCCTTGGTGATGGATACCAGAGTGATCGGTCAGATGCTAGCTCTATAATATTGCAAAGGATCTCAGAGGAGAATGCCAGACTCCTTGAAACACAGCAGGCCATTAAAACTGACCTTAAACGAATTGAGACAGCCAAAGACGAGTTGATTCAGCCTTTAGACCGAGCCTGTAGTCTCCAAAGGCCTTTATCTACTCATAAGATCCAGTCTAATCGTCCATCAGTTAAGTTCAACAATGCAGAGCACATGAGTGATGAAGACTAGCCAGAGCCTCCTCCACCTATCACATACGAAGAGCCAGTAATTATGAATAAGCACGACAAGCAAAGGCTTTACAGCAGTACACGGGCCACACCAACTTTCAGTCCCCAACTCACTTCAGTGGAGAAGACTATGGATTTCTGCCATCCAAGTCAGTATGATGAGCAGCTGAGGTATGATCCATACCCTGCCCAAACGATAAGTCCTCAGTATGTTTATGACCACCCATGGGAATCATCCACATGTCCAAATTCTGGACATCACAGAATGGCATCCTATAATATGGCACCTCCCATGGCATCTATGGAGCTGACTGAGAAATATTACAAAAAACCATGCCCCACCATTCCATTTTTCCGCAACAAAGACCCAAGTGAGTTCGCTCGATTAAAAATGGTCTTAGACAACCTCTTGCCACCTGACAGTACTGAAATGTTCAAATATCAGGTCCTGGTTGACCATCTGAAATTGGACGATGCTTGTCTAATAGCAGACTCCTTCTTGCACTCCCATACACCTTACAGAGACACCATGAAGGCCCTCAATGAACGGTTCGGTCAGCCCCACCAGGTAGCATTAAAAAGGATTACTACTATTCTTGATTCTCCTGATATAAGCCGCAATGACCCATCAGCCTTTGAAAAGTTCTCCCTTCAAGTGCAGTCTCTAGTTGGTCTGCTAAAGACACTGGGCCAGGCGGGTAGCATTGAGTTGCAGTGTGGGTCACATGTTGCACGCCTCCTCAGTAAGCTGCCACCTGAAAGACGGGCCGATTTTCGCCGCCACGTGTTACATCGGCCTGGGGTGACACATTCATTGATGGATCTGGCCGATTGGCTAAAATATGAATCTTGGTGCCAAAGCTATGATGGTCAGTCAGCAAGAGGAGAAAGCCGGCCCAAACGAGTATCTCGGGTAGCTCCATGGTCATGCCGAACCACTGCCACTGTACTGACTGGGTCTGGGAACAGTGCTGAGGTAACAAACTCTACATATTCTTCTGCCAAGGTTGATGAGAAAGCTAAGAGTAGGCCCTCAGTATATTGTTCTTACTGTCAGAACTCTGATCATGCATTCAGTCAATGCCCCAAAATTCCAACCCTCACCAAAGATCAGCTCTCAGAGTGGATACGCGCCAGTAGGCGATGCTGGCGGTGTGGCCTTGCTCATCAGGCTATCCACTGTGGTCTAAAAAAACCATGTCCGCTTTGTCAGAGAAAGCATCTACGAATCCTCCATGAGGTAAATGAGAGGCCTGTCATAAAGGTATCCAAAACAGAGGCTTGCCTAGTCAGCTCAGCGACCCAAACGTTGTACCTGAACAAACCAGTCAGCAGTAATAAAGTTTTATTAAAAGTTGTCAGAGTGCTCTTACACCATGGCAATTGCAAACTGGACATATTCGCAATCCTTGATGATGGCTCTGAGCGTACGATGCTCCTGTCAGAGGCAGCGCAGAAGCTTGGCTTAAAAGGGACACAAGAAAGCTTAGCTCTAAGAACAATCCGTCATGATGTGCAAACCCTTGATGGAGCTTCAGTCTCATTCTCCATTTCTCCATACTCCAATCCGAAGAAGCGATAACTCATATCCAGAGCCTTTACTGCCCCACAGCTTGATCTCGTTGATCACTCTTACCCAATTCCAAAGCTGCAGAAGCTATACAAACACTTGGTTGGACTACCACTGCAGTATTTTGAAAGGGCAAAACCTCTTGTCCTTGTTGGTGCAGATCAAACTCATATAATCTCACCAATTGAGCCAGTAAGACTTGGTCCACCTGGGGGTCCAGCTGCAATAAGAACCAAACTAGGATGGACACTCCAGGACCCTACCAGCCTGTTGGAGCAGAGACTTGAGCCAAAACAGTGTCTCCACATATCCATTCCTCTCAGCACCACAGAACTGTTCAAGAATGTTGAAAGGCTGTGGCAAGTGGATGTTTTGCCATTTTAGAATGAAAGGGAGTACACGAGATCCAAGCAGGACCAAAGGGCCATTGAGTTACTGGAAACCAAGACCGTTCGTGTAGAGGTGGATGGAATACGTCGCTATGCAACACCCTTGTTACGCAAGTGTGACATGCCCTATCTTCATGCCACTATGGAAGCTGTCATGCCACGCCTACGTAGTACTGAGAGGAAACTTGCCAGAGACCCGCAACAAGCTGAAGCTTATTCCTCAGAAATCCAGAAATTGGTTCAGTCCGGAGCTATCAGAAAGCTCCTTCCAGAAAATATGGAAAGAGATGGTGAATCCTGGTTCATTCCACACCATATGGTGCGCCACAATGAAAATCGTGTGGTGTTTGATTGCTCCTTTCAGTTCAGTGGCCTCAGTTTAAATGATTCACTCCTCGCTGGCCCCACCTTGGGTTCATCACTTCTTGGGGCCTTACTCAGATTCCGTGAACATGCAGTGGCCATCAGTGCAGACATCCGTGGCATGTTTCATCAGGTCCGCCTTCCAGAAGATAGACCACTTCTTCGGTTTGTCTGGTGTGACTCAAAGGAGAAAGGTCCACCTGATGTCTTTGAATGGCAAGTTCTGCCATTCGGCACAACCTGCAGCCCCTGCTGTGCTACCTTTGCCTTACAACAGCATGTGAGAGAACATAGTCAACCTAACGAAGATGTGAGGTTCTCTGTCGAACGGTGCTTTTACGTTGACAATTGCCTGCAGAGCTTGTCGTCACCAGGGGAGGCTAAGCAATTGGTTGACAAGCTGAGGGAGCTGTTAGCTGAAGGAGGCTTTGAGTTGAGACAATGGGCCAACAATGTGCCATCTGTCATTCACCATCTTCCACGTGAAGCCAGATCGGATGGTCCGGAACTCTGGCTAGCTCATGAAAAGACAGATGTCCAGAAGTCCACATTGGGTCTTAGCTGGAATTGCCCTGTAGATGTCTTGACGTACCGTCACCGGCCCATAAATCATGGCGCTCCTACAATGAGGATTATTTATAAAGTTTTAGCAAGTCAGTACGACCCCCTGGGATATATCCTTCCGTTCACTACCAGGGCTAAAGTACTGGTCCAACAACTTTGGAGCAAGCAGCGCAGCTGGGATGACACCCAACTTCCCCAAATTTTGGTCCAGAGCTGGAACGAATGGGAAGGTGAACTGCAGTTTCTTCACAAGATTAGTTTCCCAAGGTCATATGTACCAACTTCAGTAGATCAAACCAGATCTGTTACAGACCTTCATGTGTTCAGCGATGCCTCAGAGAGTTCATATGGAGCAGTCACTTACCTGCGCACCGAAGATCAGCTTGGTAAGATCCATCTGTCATTCGTACTGGCACGTTCTAGAGTAACACCAAAAAGAGTCCTGCCAATGCCACGTTTGGAGCTCTGTGCTGCTGTAATTGGTGCTCAGTTAGCAAACCTGTTGGAGAAAGAGTTAACTTTGTCTCTTCGCCACACAGTTCTTTGGACAGACTCCACCACTGTGCTGTCCTGGATTCAATCAGAGTCCTGCCATTTTAAAGTTTTCGTCGGTATAAGAGTGGCTGAAATCCACGACCTTACCAACTTCACTGCCTAGCGATATGTGAATTCAGGTCAAAATCCCGCAGACGACCTCACAAGGGGAAAGACTCTGAAAGAACTTGCTAAGCCTAACAGATGGAGCCAGGGGCCCCCATTCCTGCTCCTTCCACCTGAAAGCTGGCCCACAAAACCCTACAGAGCGTCCTTAGATTGACAAATCTGAGTTTAAGAAATCTGCATTCTGTGGAGTAGTAGCTTTAGAGGAACCAACTGGCAATAAGTACAGGACATAGACAGAATTAGTAAAGGCCACTGCACAGGAGCTACATGGGGCGGCTGGACAGTCAGGAGAACCTACAGCAAACATGTATCAAGCAGCAGAGACATGCATACTCCAGAAGGTGCAAAATGAGTTTTCCTGAGGAATTACAACGACTGAAATCAGGCAAGGCTCTTCAACATAATAGCCGCTTACTCACCCTAGCTCCAGAATATGACACAGCTACTAATCTAATCCGGGTTGGTGGTAGGCTAAGACGGGCTGAAACCTTAGATCCTGCCCTGAAACATCCCATTGTACTAGAATCTAGACATCCAGCTGTGAAGTTACTCCTCCAAGATTACGATAAAAGACTCTGTCATCCAGGCCCTGATCGGGTGTTTGCAGAAATACGACGACAGTTCTGGGTTCTAAGAGGAAGAGCAGCTATCCGCAGCTTACAACATGCCTGTACAGAATGCCAACGTCTGAGAGCCAAACCTACAATTCCCAAAATGGCAGACCTTCCTTTAGCACGCTTGCGTCTACACAAGCCAGCCTTTCATTCAACTGGGATGGATTGCTTCGGTCCCTTCCTTGTAAAGATTGGTCGATGAGTAGAATAGAGGTGGGGAATCCTCTACAAGTGTCTTACCACCCGGGCTGTACACATAGACCTTCTGTACAGTTTGGACACTGATTCCTTTCTGATGTCACTTCGGAGGTTTATTGCACGTAGAGGCTCCCCAGTAGAATTACTGTCAGACCAAGGAACAAATTTCCGAGGTGGGGAAAGGGAACTCTGGGAAGCATTTCAGTGTATGTCACCTGATCTTCAGCAAAGACTTGCACCACTGAAGATCGCATTCCATTTCAATCCTCCTGCAGCACCAAACTTTGGGGGAGTTTGGGAGAGGGAGATAAAATCCATTAAATTGGCACTATCTGCAACCATTGGAGTACAAACTGTATCAGAAGAAGTACTCAGGACTGTGTTGGTTGAAGTGGAGAACATCCTTAATTCAAAACCCCTTGGGTATGTATCTTCTAATGTGGCTGATCCTGATCCGGTAACGCCCAACCTTCTCATGGGGCGGCTAGATAACTCCCTGCCTGCAGTCATATACCCTAAAGAAGAAGGCCTAAGTCGTCGTCGGTGGAGACACTCCCAGGTGCTGGCTGACCACTTCTGGTCCTCTATCCGCCATTACCTTCCTAACCTGCAGGTCAGACAGAAATGGCACCGCACCTTCCCTAATATAACCACGGGCACGAAAGTCATGATAGTGGATCCCCAACAGTCCAGAGCACATTGGCCTGTTGGAAGAGTTGTTCAAGTACACCCCAGTCAAGACTCACAAGTGAGATCAGTGGACGTCCAAGTTCAAGGGAAGGTTTATACTAGACCTGTGGCTCGACTGGTGGCTCTACCCCCCCATTCCAGAAGATACGGAAGAACCCAACACACCCACTGCAGCATCGGTAACTCACACGCAATCATCTTAAATATCAAATTGAATACAATCTGGGGGCGGCTGTACAAACGGCTTTGCGTGTGTGGCCCCTTTAAGACTTGTTGCCCTTTTAATTGATGACGCAAAGTGTTCTGTGAGGAAGAAATGCGAGCCGATCCAAGTTGGAGTGTTATGTGTGCGTGCATCCTATAAAGTGAGTTCATTCTTGTTAATATACACTTAGGAGAAAGTTCTAGTTGTAATCTTGTATATAATTGCTGATTGTTGAAGTTATTGTAACTAAATTCGAGTATTTTGTGGTGCCTAACTAACGGTCGTTACATGCACAATCATATTCACATCTGCCGTCGAATTATGCGATTGTTTTGATTATACTGCTGTCATATTTTATGTTGAAAGAGATCGTTTTTCATGTTCAAGATGTCTGTAGTAAATTGCAAGTACAAGTGTGAGTTAATGCCAATTATAGTTAAATGGCCTATTCGGATGCTAATATGGCTATTCATGGAGCTATTGTATTTCACTCTTATTGCAAGTAATATTCCACACAGATTGTACTATTGTTTACTATATTGGATTGTTAAATAATTGGATCTGAAGTCTGTATTATTTACTTATTGTAATTGTTATTTATCTTTGTACAGACCACACACAAACATATGCTCCAGTAAAGATATCAAAGGAAACAACTGTGGTTGACTGAGTTCCTGGGTTCTGATAGGCCCATCCAGGGCGAGTGTTGCTTATCCTATACAGTCCTTAAGAGATAACATTCAAATTTCAAATTCCAACGTTAACACACTGCAGAATTCTCGTTAATGCTGTTGTCACTCCCATTAATTACTGAAACTTGTGTGTAAAGAACAGAATTAAAAGTTTACTGAAGTGCCTTGGAACGCACAGCTTTGTTTGATGCATTGACGTAATTTGAAACAGGAACTGAAGGCGGGACATATCTAATGGCTCCTCCCCCTTTTCAAACAGCCTATAGCGTTTAGTTTCCCTCACAGACTGCAAGTCGTACTTGACAGTACAATGGAAGCGAATCCGAGCGCTGATGATACGCTGGATTCAAAAGTAGTGGTGTGAAAAAATAATACCCATTTCATTCGTCGGTGCAAAGATGTGTGTATGAATGTGTGTATGAATGGGTGAATGAGAGGCAGATATGTAAAGCGCTTTGGTGGTCATTGAGTCTATGACAGCGCTATATAAATGCAGTCCATTTACCATTTTACCATTTACCATTTCATTCCTAGCCAACGTACAGTTAGAAAACGGAATAAAACTCAAGCTTTTGAGCAACCGAACACACGTCTCCAACACATATTGCTTCGTGAGTGTCAACGGTCTCTTTGGCCAGGTGGTATTTATAGCATGGGGGCGGAGCTTTGGGTTCTAGAGAGCATTTGATTGGACAGAAGATGCGATGAGAAGCTGAAGTCCGCGGTGACGTCATACAAATCCCTGATCCATTTTAGCGGAAGTGAGAGACTGTAGTTTTGAACGCTTATATATCCTAAATGTGAATTTTGTCATTGTTTTGGAACACACCAGCTTATTCATAACCTTAAGGCTTACATATATTCATACTAAAAGCTAAAAACCTAAAATTTTGATTTCAGGGGCTTTAAGCTTTTTGACATTCCTTCCTGCTGGATGTGTGCACTTTTTGTCTAATTCATAGTAAATTGGGAATTGAAATCTAAAATGAAACCTGTTGCAAACCTTGATTAACATAATAATGAATTTAAAGAAAACCCAGTACAGGATATGACCTTCAGAAGTCAATCATGGCATTAAACCTTCTCATTACGCTACTTAAGATGCTTGCCCTTGAGTCCAGGTGTTTCTCACCTCGCCGTTCTCCAGAGGATGGATTTTAGAATAGAAGGAGGTGCAGATGACCTCCTCGTCATGCGTGTAGGACGGCGGGCCTGTTTTGGGGTTGATGTTGAAGCGTGTGATGCACTCTGTGTCTGTTATAGCGTAATACTGCCACGGCATGAATGTTTCACCGTCCAGAGAACGTTCCAGAATCCAGTTTCCAGGCCGAGGAGAGTTTGCAGCCTTCAGAATCACATAAGCGATCTGGAAAACCTGTGTGAGAGGGGAACGTGAAACAGAACATTAATATTCTCGAAAACGTGTATACACTGTATATTTAGCCCCGAGAGAATCTGTAAAAAATGATTTTTTTAATGAAAAATATAAAACTGTTTTCAACATTGACAATTATCAGAAATGTTTCTGAAAGATTTTGAATAATTACCGTCGAACACAAAACACCATTACACAAACATAACTATGATATGTGATAAAGCTGGCAACAGACTCATAATGGATGAAGTTCGAACAGGAGAACAGAAATGAAAGAGAAGATCTGAGAAAGAAATTAAAACTTGATTCCCATGATTTCACAGTCTTTTATTCAGCAGCAAAACTCAACACACACACACACACACACACACACACACACACACACACACACACACACACACACACACACACACACACACACACACACACACACACACACACACACACACACACACACACACACACACACACACACACACACACACACACACACCACACACACACACACACACACACACACACACACACACACACACACACGGGACGGAGTGTGTATCACGGTTAAACACAGTCCCTTCAGAAAGCTTCAGGGCGTAGTGACATTGCGACTCACCTGAAGAGCTGACCTGAATAAAAAGAAAACATGAGAAACGGGGGAAAAAGAAGCTAGGCTGAAGTCTCTATTCATTTGTGTTACCTTTGTAGCTAACACTGCCCCATGAGAAACACACACACTCTTTCATCTCCAG
>CM060635.1:32177553-32180053 GCA_030578275.1 Meda fulgida | reverse complement strand
TAGACGTTATTGAGTGCACTCATTTAATCCCACACTCAGAATACCCATAATTCACCGTGAGAGTTGCCGCGTCTCGCCAGGAGATGGCGCCGCAGCCGAGTCATACATTCATCCATTCTCCAAACCGCGCCGGTCCAGCGTAATATCATACAGGTATAAATTCCTTTTTAATTGACTATTAAATTGTTTAAATTCAGTTTAAACATGCTAGTTTCCATAGCAGAGTTCAGAATAAATCTTGTCATTACTACTGGAGCTGCCAGTTTGTTACATTTCAATGAATTATGAAACAGCAAACGCCAAACACACTCAATGTCTGAATTTACTCACTCGTTTTCATAAACTCCTTCAAGTGGACTAGATTAGTGGAGTAACGTAGGCAATAGTGAATGAGGGTATAGGGGGCAATTTCGAACACAGCATAGGTCTCCCGTTCCAGCAGTGTCACTTAGTCCCATCTGCTCTCGGTCTGCGCTCTGGGCTCCTCTACCAACAGCTCCATCACTGTCAGTCGTCCCCCTGGTGTTATCAACCAAGACTCCTTCATGGGCTGTCATCTGGGTCCTCCCACCATCCACTCTTCCATGGCTCCCCCCATCCACTCCTCCATGGGTCATCCCATCCACTCCTCCATGGTTCATCCCATTCACTCATCCATGGGTCAACCCATCCACTCCTCCATGGGTCATCCCATCCACTCCTCCATGGTTCATCCCATCCACTCCTCCATGGGTCATCCCATCCACTCCTCCATGGGTCATCCCATCCACTCCTCCATGGGTCATCCCATCAACTCCTCCTTGGCTCCTCCCATCCACTCCTCCATGGCTCCTCCCATCCTCTCCTCCATGGCTCCTCCCATCCACTCTTCCATGGTTCATCCCATCAACTCATCCATGGCTTCTCCCATCCACTCCTCCATGGCTCCTCCCATCCTCTCCTCTATTGCTCCTCCCATCCACTCCTCCATGGTTCATCCCATCAACTCATCCATGGCTCCTCCCATCCACTCCTCCATGGCTCCTCCCATCAACTCATCCATGGCTTCTCCCATCCACTCCTCCATGGCTCCTCCCATCCTCTCCTCTATGGCTCCTCCCATCCACTCCTCCATGGTTCATCCCATCAACTCATCCATGGCTCCTCCCATCCACTCCTCCATGGCTCCTCCCATTCACTCCTCCATGGGTCATCCCATCCACTCCTCCATGGCTCCTCCCATCCACTCCTCCATGGGTCATCCCATCCACTCCTCCATGGTTCATCCCATCCACTCCTCCTTGGCTCCTCCCATCCACTCCTCCATGGGTCATCCCATCCACTCCTCCATGGCTCCTCCCATCCACTCCTCCATGGTTCATCCCATCAACTCATCCATGGCTCCTCCCATCCACTCCTCCATGGCTCCTCCCATCCACTCCTCCATGGGTCATCCCATCCACTCCTCCATGGGTCATCCCATCTACTCCTCCATGGCTCCTCCCATCCACTCCTCCATGGGTCATCCCATCCACTCCTCCATGGGTCATCCCATCCACTCCTCCATGGGTCATCCCATCTACTCCTCCATGGGTCATCCCATCTACTCCTCCATGGCTCCTCCCATCCACTCCTCCATGGGTCATCCCATCCACTCCTCCATGGCTCCTATAATCCACTCCTCCATGGCTCCTACAATCCACTCCTCCATGGTTTCTTCCTCTGTCTACCTCACCCTGGTTCCTTCTGCCTGGTTCCACCTCCAAAGCCCCCACACTTCCTCCCTCATTAAATCTGTCACGGTGCGATGACTTGGTGGGGGTGTTCTGTCACAATTACATTGTTTAGTTTGTCTAAGTTTAATTTTCATGAACTATTAGTTTGTTTATCATCAGTTTCCTGTTTCCTTGTTCCTAGTTTCCCACCAGTCATTAGTTTCCATGGACACTCATTCAGTCATCACAGCTGTTCAATATTAAGTTCATCACTATGTATTTTATGTCGTGTTCCAGGCAACCTATCACTGTGTTTTTCCAACCTTATACCCGTGAAAGTGCACTGGAACGGCAGTCAAACCCGTGACTTCCCACCCGTTAACTCGTACTAGATCGATGTACTCCCAGTTACGAGCTCTGACATCACATAGCCCGCGAAACCATACAAAACACAATGGCAGCCCCTACGGATGCAGTGTTTCTGCAGGCGGTACACGGTGAGAATACACTTTAGGAAAACATAAGCTTATCTTGCCTTATGCGCCGTTTTTCCTCCTCCGTTTCCCTCAAATAAACAAGGAGTAAGCATCTTTGGCGACAGAAATATTACAAATGTGCATAAGCCCCGTAAGGTCAGCTATGCTGGTTTGTTTACATCTAGCTACCACAATTCCTTGTGCTCAGGTAGTTTGGCGTGACTGGCCTACAAAGTTGTGAGTCGTGGTTTGAAGTCGTGATTTGCGTGCTCAAAAACCTGCCTGGAACGCAGCATAAGTACCTCATTGTTCACTGTCCCTTGCCAGGTA
>CM060635.1:31925053-32172553 GCA_030578275.1 Meda fulgida | reverse complement strand
CCTAATGACTGCAAAAATCTACCTTTAAGAGGCCTGTGTATATTTATTAATCATATATTTGAATTTGTATTTCATTTCATTCTAATACATGGTGTTTTAGAACTGATGAGGAAGATTTCATTTTTCTGCGTAACGTGTTTTCATAGTACATCAAGCTCGTTTATCTGCTGGGATCAAGAGAGATTTGATTCCTCATGACACGAGTCCTTTAGAAAAGCACCATAACACCTCATATTAAACCACGACGGGACACGACGGTGCTTAATACCGTGTCTCTGCTGGCTTTTACCTTCGCCAGCTGAAACCGTCTTTTGAAATAAAGCTATCTGCTCTAATGAGGGATGAGTTTTATAAGCGCTGAAATACTTACATCTATCTCTGTGCAGAGCCTGTCGAAAGCAAACGATATTAGACAAACTCCAATCTTTCTTTACAGCCAGATCCTTAATCAGGCAAAGATGATTAAAGTTGTCCACTTAATCATTTATTTGACTGGATATATTCTTTTCTAATTTATGAGCGAGATCTAGGTTTCATTTAAAAGAACTCCCCCGCTGGTTAAGTCACATCTCTCTCTCTCTTCCTCTAATTTCCTCTAATTACATGTTCTATTAATCACTCTCTGGCTGGGAGTGTGTGGGTGACTCTGGTGTGTTTGAAGAGAGCTCAGAGAAGAGCGTGTGACTCATTATGGCTGAGGTGAGCTGTGGATGACAGCGCTGGAGCCGTTCCTCCAGTGACGGCTCAACTCAACGCATACTTTATTAAGACCTTTCAATCGCTTGCACACATCAGAAACCACGACACCGACACCTAAAAGAACTGCTTTCATGAAGGTGACTGGAACACAGAAGGTTGAATCTCACAAAGAACATGTCTGGCTCATATTAAACATATAAAACAAAAAAACTTCCAATAAAGAAGTAGATGATCCAACAGTGAATATTCAGCAATTTACTCACATTTCTTTTGAGATTGTTTGCAATTCTCATTCATCTCAATGATTTTCATTAGATTCTCGTTAATGTAATATAGTCACGAATCCTCTAAACACAACAACTTTATGATTCAAATTTACATAAATTAAATTCAGGACAACAAATACTACCATGATGTATAAAAAAGTAAAATATTATATCTTAATTAGGGTTTTTTCACATCATAATAATGAATATTTGATATTTATTTCTTTTGATTTTGGGGTGAAATATGACTAGACATGTCAACACGATCTCATAAATTGCGTGTCTATAACACAAATTTAATTTCTCGTACCATTTATACGCCAAAATGTTTTTTGTGTGTATATGTTACGCACTGTAAACCCCTTTGGTAAGATTAGGGGTGAGGAGTGCGTGTGTATTAAACGCCATAAAGTGCGTATCATATGCACGCGAAAACTGCGTATCAAATACACACAAAAACTATTTTTAGCTTATAAATGGCACGAGAAATTAAACTCGTGGTATAGATACGCAGTTTCATATGATGAGATTCACACAGAGCGAACTAGAGAAAGAATGAACACATTCATCTAGATTATAATTACAGCAGATACTCATAATCAGTTTATTGCTTTAAAATACTAAGAAGATGGTTTGAATTAGGTTAAATTCTCAACAACACTCATATTTGGAGGGCTTCTCAAACAGCAAAGACCGTGATGTCAAACTGCATAAAACGTCTCGGGTTATGACTATAACCCTTGTTCCCTGAGAAGGGAACGAGACACTGCGTCGAGATCGACACTTTGGGGGGACGCTCCCTAAGCGTGCGCCTCTGAAGTATGAATAAAACTAATCCAATCCTGATTGGTGTTGCGTCGTGACGTAACATGTGACGGCATACCCGGAAGTATAAAAGTGACACTGTCACAACACACACTAGCCTCGCGATGAAGCAAGACGCTCAAAGGCCTCGAGGGGCGTGGCAGAACGACGCAGTGTCTCGTTCCCTTCTCAGGGAACAAGGGTTATAGTCACAACCCGAGACGTTCCCTTTCGAGGGAACTCAACACTGCGTCGAGATCGACACTTTGGGGAACGAGTGCCCACTAGGCCACGCACCGAATAGGCCTGTCCCGGAGTGAAACTGTCTAGGCACTCAGCAAGGACTGAGCACGTGTGCGCCAGGCGTACTTGGAAGGTGGAGACTGTAGAACCTGATAAAAGTATGCGGAGTAGCCCAACCGGCTGCCTCGCAGATCTCCTGTAGAGGTACTCCCGAAAGAAGGGCCCTAGAAGAAGCCATGCTTCTAGTTGAATGGGCCCTGACGGCTAAAGGTGAAGGCAAACCGCGCACCTTGTAAGCCGCAGTAATAGCCTGGACTATCCAATTACTAATAGTCTGCTTAGATGCCGGGAGCCCCTTCTTAGGTGACCCAAAACATACTAATAACTGGTCCGACCTTCTCCAAGAAGAGGACCTCTCAAGGTACACGCTCAAAGCTCTGACGGGGCAGAGCAAATGAAGCTTCTCTTCTTCTGCCGACACATGAGGTGGAGGATGGAATGCCTGAAGGACTACAGACCGAGCCGTGTTCGAAGGAACCTTAGGTACGTAGCCCGGACTCGGGTGCAAAAAGGCCTTTACTCTGCCAGGGGCAAACTCCAAGCAAGCTGGTGTTACTGCCAGGGCTTGGAGATCTCCCACCCTCTTAAGAGAGGTAATGGCCAAGAGAAAAACCATTTTCTGCGTTAAATCCCTAGGCGAAGCCGACTCTAGAGGTTCGAAAGGGGCCAGGGATAACCCTTCCAGAGCTATAGCCAGGTCCCAAGCAGGAACTCTAGACCTGGTTGCCGGCCTCATCCTCCAAGTACCGCGGAGAAACCGAATGACCAACTGGTGCCTCCCCAGGGGCCCATCACTTAACGGAGCGTGGAAAGCTGCAATGGCTGCCACGTACACCTTAAGCGTGGAAGGGGAGAGACCCGCAGAGAACCGATCTTGAAGAAATTCCAGAACTGAAGCCACCGGGCAGTTTACTGGATCCAACTCATGTTCTCTACACCAAGTGGCAAAAACATTCCACTTGAGGCCATATAATCTCCTAGTAGATGGAGCTCTGGAGCTAAGTATAGTTTCAACCACTCCAGCTGATAGACCAGCATTCAGGTACTGAACCCCCTCAGAGGCCAGACCCACAATTTCCACAGCTCTGGCTGAGGGTGGAGAATTGTGCCCCCCGCCTGAGACAACAGATCCCTCCTCAGAGGAATCTGCCATGGCGGAGCTATCAGGAGTGATACTATGTTCGAAAACCACACTCGGGTCGGCCACATTGGGGCAACCAGAAGAAGACTGATGCCCTCCTGACGGACCCTCTCCAGGACTCCCGGGAGCAGAGCGATCGGGGAAAAAGCGTACAGGCGAAGCCTCGGCCAGGCCTGTACCATGGCATCCAACCCCAGAGGGGCTGGAAGTGAGAGGGAGAACCAAAGTGGACAGTGGGATGTCTCTCGAGACGCAAACAGATCCACTTCCATTGGTCCAAACCTCTCCCATATCAACTTCACCACGTCTGGATGAAGTCTCCATTCCCCGGGCCTCAGCCCCTGCCTCGACAGGATGTCTGCTCCCTGATTCTGAACCCCCGGAATATACATTGCCTTGATAGACAGTATTTTCCCCTGGGACCAAAGAATAATCTGATGCGCCAGTCTGCACAGAGGGCGCGATCTGAGTCCCCCTTGTCGGTTCAGATAGGCTACCACCGACGTATTGACGGATCGTACTAAGACATGGTAACCCTTGATGTCTGGGAGGAAGCTCCTCAAAGCCCTGAACACAGCCATCATCTCTAGGCAGTTTATATGCCAAGAACGATGATGGTCCTGCCACAGACCCCTGGCAAAGCGGCCGTCCATGACCGCGCCCCAGCCCGTGAGGGAAGCGTCTGTCGAAACGGATTTCCGGCGACATGACACTCCCAACACCGGCCCTTGGGATAGGAACCCAGGTTTCTTCCATATTTGCAGAGAACGAAGGCATCTGCGCGTTACTCTGATTAAACGAAACGGATTCCCCTTGGGAGAAAACCCCTTGGTTTTCAACCACCACTGAAGGGGCCTCATGTGCAGAAGGCCCAAAGGAATAACGTTGGATGCCGCTGCCATGAGACCCAGCATTCTTTGAAATTGCTTTACAGTGATGGCCTGGCCCAGCCTTAACCCAGATACCATCGCCAGAATTGACTCGACACGTGCCCTTCGTGCCTGCATCGTAATCGAGCTCCACACGATTCCCAAAAATATCGTGGACTGGGATGGTTCTAGCACACTCTTTTTTACATTGAGTCTCAACCCTAATTTCTGAATGTGGCCAAGGACGACATCTCGATGCCGAACTGCCATTTCTCGAGACTGGGCCAGAATGAGCCAGTCGTCGAGATAATTCAATATACGGATGCCTTGAAGTCTCAGTGGAGCAAGGGCTACATCCATACACTTGGTGAATGTGCGGGGAGAGAGTGCTAGGCCGAACGGAAGAACCCGATATTGGTAAGCTTCGCCCCCGAAAGCGAACCTCAGGTATCTCCTGTTACATGGAAGGATGGAGATGTGAAAATAGGCGTCTTTTAGATCTATCGTGACAAACCAGTCCTCGGATCTGATTTGACTCACGATTGCAGGAATGGTTAACATCTTGAACCTGAACCTCCTCAGAGATCGGTTCAAAACCCTGAGATCTAGAATTGGCCTTAACCCCCCATCCTTCTTTGGAACTATAAAGTACCGGCTGTAAAACCCGGACTCGCTGTCTAAAGGATGAACACGTTCTATGGCTTCCTTTAGCAGCAAAGTCTGCACTTCCTGTTCCATCACCTGAGCCTGCTCTGGAAGTACTGCAGTTTGCACCACCCCAGAAAACTTGGGGGGGGCGGCACGCAAACTGCAGTCTGTATCCTGATTTTATTATATGCAGGACCCATGGTTGGGTCGGTTGCCCTGCAGTGGAGGGGACCGCCCTCAGAGGTCCTACCATTCCGGTCAGGACCTCTTCCCCGAAGTCCTCCTAGCCTGAATGACTTCCCTCAGGTCACCCCTCTGGCTGGAGGACTTCGATTTCTGAGAGCGCTTCCTCTGTTGCCAAGCTCCAGGAGGAGGGGCTCTAGAGGAAACGCTCTCTTTCTGCTCTGCCCGGTGAGAGTAGCTGGCTGCTGGCTGGGGCTGATCGCTCGGCCCCACCCTACTCGATTTGGACTGAGCCTTACGGGGGAGGTACTGCTGGAACGCCGCAGATTGTTTCTTCGCCTCCTGAAACCTGTCGACGACCGAAGTAACGGCGTCGCCAAACAGGCCAGAAGGCGAGAGCGGCGCATCCAGCAGAAAAGACCTATCTTTATCTTTTATTCCAGATAGGTTCAGCCACAGATGCCTCTCCGTAGCCACCATAGCTGCCATAGAGCGGCCAATGGCACGGGCCGTCTCTTTTGTGGCCCGGAGAGACAAATCTGTGGCCTTCCTCAACTCCGCAATATCCTCAGGAGTTGGCCCCTCCCCCTCATCCAAATCTTTCAGGAGGTCGGCCTGGTATGCCTGCAAGACAGCCATAGTGTGCAGACATGAACCAGCCCGACCTGCCGCCATGTAAGCCCTGCCTATTAAAGCTGATGTATCTCTGCAGGGCTTACTAGGCAGCCCCGGGGTTTTTAGGGACAAACAACACCAAATAAGACAGACAGTTTTTCAACACAGAGCGCTTGCTGAAGAGCGAAAGCTAGTGTGTGTTGTGACAGCGTCACTTTTATACTTCCGGGTATGCCGTCACATGTTACGTCACGACGCAACACCAATCAGGATTGGATTCGTTTTATTCATACTTCAGAGGCGCACGCTTAGGGAGCGTCCCCCCAAAGTGTCGATCTCGACGCAGTGTTGAGTTCCCTCGAAAGGGAACTAACATCAGCAGTGGGATGTGATGTCATGCTCTAGGGCTTCATAGTAACATTACAAATAATACGAAATTTAAAATATTAAAGTACACCATCTGCTCTACTTCCCAGCAAACCATGCAGCTTTGAAGTTTGTGTTCTTTGTATTAAGTGCGGTTAATCTGTGGCATTTACATCTATTAATAAAACATCTTTTAGTTGTATACCCTAGTGGAAAAAAGTATACTTTATTGTATTTGAAACATATTCCCCTTTTTAATAGTACATTGCAAATATACAAACAAAAATTGTATTATCGTTAAATATATTAAAGTATATTAGCATCATGCTTTTACCTGCATCTGTAGAGGCATGAGCATGAATATTCATGAGTTTCCCGGGCATGCGCGTGTCGAACTGCTCATTCTAGTTCACGCTCCTCGTTTCTCAGCAGGTTTAATTATTTCAAAAAGGTAAATATAGTTTCAGCACGAACTTAAACTACAATTGTGTATCATTTCGTAAAGTTCCTAATGTTTTTATTAATCATGTCCACGGCTATTTTGTGTGTGAGTGGGCAGCACCCGTGAGCCCTCGCCCAAAATGGCCGCCACCGTTCCAGAGTCTCCTGCCAAGATGGCCGCCACGCCAGATCCTCTCCATGTCATGGACGCTATGCCTGATTCAGGACCCACTCCAGGCCACGACCCCATAGCTTCACCCAAGATCATTTTTTGGGGGGGCAGTAGGTACCTGCACGGGCCTGTGACATTTTTGTTCAATATATTACACATACCCATAGTGAAAACATGGATTTTGAAGCAGTTACATACGTTTTTATGTGTAACTAGATAATATAGCTTGGTGTGTGAGTGTGAGCAGTGTACAAACATCAGAGTATAATCAAGTTATGTTTACCACAGGCTTTATTTCAGACATAAATCCCAAAACCCCATTATAAAACCCCATAGGAAAACCTCCAGTGGTGAATTCGTCTTCCGGGTTCTGAGGTCATACCTGCTCCATCTATTAGGGCTTGATCCTCAGCGCAATTAAGACCGACCAATAATTGCTGTTATCAAATATTTTTCCCACGACTCTTCACGCCACACACACAACATCATTATTAATGGTGTCCGTCTCATGTGCAAGCCTTTCTGAGCCTCTCCACCACCTCAATGATGCCTAAATACACATTCCCCCCATGAGCATTTAAGAGAGATGTATCCACTGATGTATATATTAAGGTTTATATTTGAATTTTGTTTGCAGTTCTTGAAAATGCACAAAAAACGTATTCACTTATTCCCTTTGGTGAGAGGAAGGTCATGTTGGGCTTGTGCTGTCAGAGATCGGCTGAAAATTAAGAATCAGACCAAAAGATTTCCAGTTCATATTATTTCTGCTATTTGGCTTAATTAAAGGTATTTTTCTCCCCATCTATCATATCTTCACTCATTGGTTCTTGGATCGTTTTAAGTCAGGTGCATTTCCAAAAATCATTGTTAGCCAACTATAGTTGCAAGTTTTGTTAAACTCTTGTTGGTAACGACGGCAGTTAATATAGTTAATATAGAACCATAGTTGCTTTGGAGAGCACACCCCTCACCGATTCAGTCTGGTCTGTGAATGCACTTTTAGACTCATTCCAGTACGACTCCAAAGAACTTTTTTGTCTATGAATCAGATATTGCTATTAAAAACACACTTCCAATTCTTTCAAAGAGGCCTGTGAAGAGAAGAATACAGTGTGTGTGTGTGTTAGACAAGCGACTGTGCCAGAGTTTTCTCATCACGTGTGTGCAGTGATCTATGAGCTGAAACAGCCTTTGATTAGAGCATATCAAATGGATTATGCACAGCATGAGAGCAGTGTGTGTGTGTGTGTGTGTGTGTGTGTGTGTGTGTGTGAGAGAGAGAGAGTGTGTGTGTGTGTGTGTGTGTGTGTGTGTGTGTGTGTGTATGTGTGCGTGCGTGTGTGTGCGTGTGTGTGTGCGTGCGTGTGTGTGTGATTTGTATATGGACATAGCCTTTTTATAAAAAAATGACTAAATATCAACCCCTCCTTGCAAAGATCAGTGACCTGGGCTATGCATGTAAGTTTGCAGCATTGATATTTGGCCGCCTGGGACATTGATATCTGGGACATGTCCACAAGCTGGCTGTTAGTGGACTAAGACTGGCAGGGCTACCAGAAGGAAAGTCTAAACAGCTGGCACAATTCTGCTCCATATCAGCTGTGATAGGCAGCCTTGCGGTGTGGCGTAAGCAATGCTTTATGTACACTTGAATGTCAAAACCGTGTTATCTTGGAGAATATTTGAATCCTTTCTGTAAGAAATTTGATTGGCGGATTCAAATAAAGAAATCAAATTTGAGTTGTAATAAATATTGGAAATGGAGAGCAAATGATTAGGAATTCTTCTGATAAACCCCCAGAAATGGTATATACAGTGTTGTGCCTGAACTCGTTCATATTTTGGGCGAACGTGAACTGAACGTACTGTATTACTGCCTGATGAACGTTACTGTGAACTCGTTCATTCTGGTGTCTGTGAACGGCAGCACTTTCAGTTTAACTTTGTTCAATAGCGTGCCAGATTTATAGAGCCTTCCAGGCGAAAACCCGGCTAACACACTCCGTAAACAGGCCTTAATATGTAGCGGAAAAACACCCAATCTGGCAACACCAGCCACCAGCGCCACAGCCTTTTTTACAGTCTATGGTCGCAGCGCCGCATGCGTAATCAACATAAAAAGCATCAAGGAGGCGTCGTATAATCATTTAAACCAGTTTTATGACAGGGTCGGTGAGGATGGGAAAAATCGTACATTTCTGTGCAAACTTTGCCCGCCTATAAAATAATTGGCTTCTGTGGTGCTATATGGGCTGTGGTGGCAATCATTTCGAAAATAATAGCTCGCAGCAACATATGGAAAAAAAGAACTATGAACTAGTTATTTTAAAATTTGTGAACTGAACTTTGATCTAGTTCATGTAGAAAGGGAACTTTCCCAACACTGATACCCAATATATATTGGATGGAGATGACCCAGAAATAAGAAATGTTAATGTAACAGACAAGGTTGAGATTTTTATGGACGATCTTATAGTTGAACACCCTCGGAGGGACAACACAAAGAGAAGATCTTCCACTGAGGCTCAACTCCAGGCTCAAAAACAGTTTTATGGTCGAAAATGAAATAGACTGCTCAAATGAGGATGTGTTGAATTTGCAGGACAAGCTCAAATGGCTTAAAGCATAATTTGAGCTTGACCTGCGAACTTCAGGGTCATTGTTAGAGGTGTTATGTGTGTGGGTGTATCTAGACCCAACATGTTTAGGTTGTTAGGGCCACATGTATTTGTAAAGGGAACTGTGAACATCGTTTCCCTCAGACATAGAAAATGTGTGAAACTAGAGAAAGGTCAAAAGGGCTGCGATATAAAAACTTGCCAAATAAAGCTTTTGTGTATGTGCTGCATAAAATAGGTGCGAAAAGGAAATAGATATTTTGAATATGTGCTTCTGCAAGCTTGTGTTAATAAAGGACCAGGATACGTCCAAAGTTTTACATTATAAGGGAATTAGCTGTACTATAATGACACCCCATAGTTAGAAGGCGGCCTAGAACAGGGTTAGTATAAAAAGTCCTTATATACGTGTTTATACGTGTTTATGTTATTTTTTGTCTTTGTATTATGTTGAATCTCTTTTAAATAAAAGGAAATCATGTTTGGTGATTCGTAAAACTTATTAAACAAGTCTAAGAATAATTTTTCCCTATCAAAATTTCATGATTTTTGTAATGAAACATTAATATTGGATTCCAAGATTGAACTGGTTAGAGGCACCGCAGAGGATCCCACATCTTTAATCTAAAGGTAAGGGCAATATTTGATTGCAGCAGATTATGGGAATGTTTTAGAAGGATCTAGAGGTTACAGCGGGATAACAATACAACAGTATGTGTGTGTGTTCTGTACCGTAATCATAATCACTCTTCAGGTTGCAGGTCCTACACTGAGGGTTGTTCACGGGCCGGCCAGGTACGTGCTCCACTAGTTTACAGTACATTTCTGGTCCCGTTTCTCCACACGTGGCGTTGGTCTTGATCTCTGCCATGGAGGCCAGGTTCAGCACAGCTGGGAAAAGACCTGTAGACACAGCACACACACCGTTAGCTGTTCCTAAGACAGATGACCGCTTCTACAGACGGCTCAACAGCAGCAGCAAAAACACTTGCAGATCACAAAATAAAAAAGGAGGACCATATAGCCAGAGGTTAACTTGATGTCTAAGCATTACGATCGCAAGCAGTATTAACCCATTAGTGCACTCGATAACATCCACTATGGTTTCAGACACCACTGCAAATGGCTGTTCCCTCAAAGAGGGGGCGATTTTGGACAAAGACCAATTTGTTATGCCATTTGTTATGAACTTCCCTCTGTCTCGTTCACTTGGATGTACATCATTGCTTATGTTGCAGGAGCGCCCACTACTGGCGGGACCCTAGCACTGTGTTTAAAAGGAACCCCCTGAGCCCTTGATCACTGGAAACTGATATGGAGCTGATTTATTTACACATTTTTTCTCTCATAAATTTTGTTTTACTTACCTTTCTATAGGCCTGTATGTATGCTTGGGAGAAAACATAAAAAAACTAAAATTATAACAATACAATAAACTATAACAGTCCGCTTAAGGTAGCTGCAAATATTATGCAGTTAAATGTCAAAATATCTCCAATTTCATACACTAGAATTACAACTTCATATGTGGGAAGTAGGACATTTCCGATAGCATGTGAAGACAGCATAAACATCACTGTTTCGGTCAATGATTTTAGCACTCCAAAACTGTTTCGGCCGAAACCGAAAATTTAATTTGTTTCGGCCGAAAATGATTGGTTGTTCCTGCTTCACCCTGATTATGCAATTTTCCAACTCAGATGACTGTCTATAAAGGAGACTTCGATCCAGTCTCTAACTGCCAAACGTTTTTGCTAAAAAAAACTATGGGAAAATCTTATTGGAACAAACTTGTGTATGTTTTGAAACAAATTTAAATCAGATTTAATGCGCCTTGTTTTCAAATCCAACTTCTGTTTCATCAAAATAACACAGCCACAGTTATGAAACTAGAGCTGGTCCTGCTTTGTGAGAGAGCTGCTTTGCCTGTCCTCATTTCTGTAATTAATACTGTCTTAGTATCCACTTCCCACATTTCCTGGGATTTCCCAAGATTCAGATATAGACAGTATGGAGCAACATGACGTCACTTCAGCTCGTGTTCAAATCCTCTTTAGAGGGAGTTTGAGTTTTAGTAGTTTATAGTACATAATTAGCCTGACTTTGTCATACTCATATTCTAGTCATAGTCTGATACTGCTCCATAGGGCTTTGATTATGAGGCGTGTCTTAACCGAACCAGGAAAAAAAAACTCTGACCTACAACCAATCAGAGCAAGCAAACGGCAAGGAAGGACGGCAAACACATCTTTACGATCAACAAATGTCTTGATTGCAGTTCTCTGTTCATCTTTTAAAATGAATGCGCTGTCGATTTCTTTTACAACAGAAGCGATAGTGGAATCTACACATCTCAGTTCTCCAGCGGCAGCCATCTTTGTTGTAAACCAGTTCAAACCAAGCGCTCTTTGATGACGTGATGAATACGTAACTGCAGATCATCTGTCCATCATCGTATAAAGCCCGCCCTGGCAATTTGATTGGCCCGACGATTTCTGAACTGATCATAATTACTCCTCAATGGATCGAGTCCAGACCGAACTTCCCGACCAAAAAATGTTGTGGGCGGGGTTCGGGCCGGCATCCAGGCTAGTACATAATAGCTTAATTCAGAATAGCAAAGTAGCTTACTACTATTATTATTTATAAATACACACTAAATCAACATTCACAATTTTGATTCACAATTATGATTCATTTTCTGAATGAGCGATCTTGCTGAATGAGTTCTACACTTCATTAATTATCTCATTGTAACCAACAAAGTCTGAACACAATGTAAATTACATTCATTTAGACAGCTCCAGTGATTATTAACAGGAGTTTTCACCAAGTCTCAACTGACTATAAGTTGCACAGGGTCAAAATTATGTTGTTGAGAAAAAAAGAAGATAAGTTGCATCAGTGTACAGTGCCATATGACAAATATACATATAAAACAAATAGAGTTTAAATTATAGTGGCGTTAGTTATTAACAACCTTTTTTATAAATGCCAAGTCTATAAGCGAATTTATTTAAGGAGAAACTGAAACTACTAGCGTGTCGATTGAAAATATAGATGAGTGCAGGGTCAAATTGCAAGCAGTTTAAGATTTATTAACATCGAACTCAATACACTAGCAAACAAGAACAGAACTGACAAAGAACTGAAGGAAACAGTGCTTAAAAACACTGAACAAACCAAACAACTGAACAACAGGTGCCAACAATAATCTAACAATGAGTAACCAAGGAAACGAACTAAAGCACAGGGAACTGATTGAAAACAAATCGCTTTTGAACACTAGGTTTAGCGATATTTATTTATTGGCTTTTAAACATGCTCTTTTCATTAATAAACATTAATCATAGCAATTTCGATATATATAGGGAAATAATTGACAATTTTATATATATATATATATATATATATATATATATATATATATATATATATATATATATATATATATATATATATTCCAAATTTAAATACAATTATACAATTTAAAACTAAAACGTAGCCAGTATTTAGTGTACACTGTGCAGTAACTGGTATACTAGTATTTCAACAACCTGAAATATAAGGATCAGGGTTGGAGAGCAAGACATGAATGAAGTGCATGGTTTAAATCTTGATATCAGCAATATTAAACTGGGTTTTTTGTTGTGTGTAGTGTATTTATCCACCCAAAAAAAGGAGAGAGTGTGCATAGTCGGTGTGAATCAAAGAGCATTTGATCTCATGAAATCCGTCTCAGCTGCTCCGACAGATGTTCCATGCGAGTTCTCAGGGACATGCGAGCTGGACAAAAGCACGGTTCTCCTCTCTGTCCCAATCTCTTAAACTCTCCCGTGCTCTTTATAGTGAATTCTCTGGATGCAGGTGCTAGTTCTGCTGGGACCTTTCACACTTTTCACACCACGCTTCATCCAACACATCAGAGCTTAGCAGCTGCCTCTGTAATGTCCACAGTCAAATGGATATTATGCTCAATATGGGACACATTTGTAAAGCATGACAAGGACATTTTCCCAGGAAGCATTAACAACAGCTGGGATGTTTTGGAAACTGGAGCTTAACAAACCAATCCATCATCTATTTTAGTGTTTGTGCTCAAAAGTGCTAAATTTACAGGACATTTTTATTCTTTTGAAATGTTATGTCCGCCTGGGAATCGAATCCGGGAATCACTTCCTCGGTGCCACAATATGGTGTTTTCGACTCAGAATGCAGAGACAGAGTTCTTGGTTCAAGAACTCAGTTCAAGGGCTTTACTTGAAAAGCGGGGCAGAAGTATCCAACAAGGAACAGGCAAAAACAAAAGTAACTATCCAGGCAAAGGTCAAAGTCCACTATATCAGTCAGAATCAGTGAATAATCCACAAACTCGCAAACTCGTAATCCAAGAAACAGGAAGGTACAGGTCGGTAACTATGATGGCAATTTCAAAACACTGCTTTATGAAGCTTCAAAGCTTTTACGAATATTTTGTTCCGAATCAATGGTTCGGTGTGTGTATCAAACTGCCAGAGTCACGTGATCTCAGTAAACGAGGCTTCATTATGTCATAACTGTTCCAAAACACTTCGACATTTCAATGGTCCACCGCTGGGGGCGATGATCTCTGTCAACCCATGATAAGGAGGCACTGAGAACCAATGAACAAGTGTCTGTGGGTTTATCGGATCTCTGATCAGTTTTACACATTTGTAGATGTTTAATTAGACATTAGCATAATTAAAACGAGGTAGTTAAAATAGTCTTATTGGCCTGTTTAGCTGAGCCATTCATAGAACAAACTAAACAAACCCTGATAACTGATAAAATAACACATTTACACATGATAATCTTATTAGATGATTAGATCATTGCATTTGAAAGATTTTAATTTCAGTAAAAAAATTGCAATACATTTGTAAAAGGTGTTTTTATGCATGTTTGGCCTGGGTTTTTGTTGCATTTACACTGTTCTGGCCACTAGGGGTCAGCGTGGAGACGGTGTCAGATTGTTTCGAAGCCTCGGCACAATACGGCACATTTGATTCAACGGTTTCAGTGTTTCACGAAGCCTCAATCTGCCCACCACTATCGGTAACAAGCAACAATCACAGGGGGAGAAAAACACTCTGAGAATAACTCACGGACAGGTTTAGTCAACAGGACTGCACCGGTGTCAACTCAAGTCTCAAAGAACTCAAGACGACAGGGGATTTATAGGCAGCTTAACAAGGTTCAAGTGAAACTATCAAATCAATAATTGTATTATTGAATAAATTCTCGAATTATCTTGTACTTTAAAATCTTGAATTACTGATATCTGCATACATTCATGTTGGTTCTGTTCTGTTTACCCTAAGGGGGGTTATCGCTGCTCTCCTGCTCTTATCCATGCTAGGCTGACTGGATGCGCAGGGAGTTCTCGCCCAGAACAGGACCATACCGCCAATCCTAACTATATGCTAATGACAAACTATATCGCATTTGACAATAGTGGTCCTGACAGAATTGTCATTTTTGAAAAATTCATGTGAATGATTCAATAACGTTTTTGTACCTGAATGAATCAGAACAAATTATTTAAGTGAATAATTCAATGACCCAATGATAAAAAAAAGGACAGTTACATGTTTCATTAGCATTATTGAATGAAAAAAATTTAGTGAATGATTCAAATGACTCAGTCACTGGAGTAACAAAGTAATGTTTATAGTTTTTCTTTTTGTGTATGGTTCTAATGTCAATTTTAGTATTCATCACAGCATTTTAAAAAATATAACAGCTGTTTATTTTTGTGTGTGCATTTTTCCGTTGTTTAATCTTGTCTAAAAAGGAACGAACACAAAAGTAGACAGAGTTCAATGTCCTGTGAGATGAATTTACATTCACACTCGTGAACAGAGGAAACTGGCTTTTGAATTGAGAATTTTGCCCGATGCTGACAGCTGTTGATATCTATAATCTAATCAATGACCATTAGCAAAATGAAGGATGTAGGAACACCGTAAACGCTATTCACATGACACCTGAGCTCCTGGTGGCTGAAAGTATATAATTGTCAATCCAGATGAAATGATTCTAAAAGACTTGTCGTGTTTCCGAGAGCGCTCAGATGCTAGGAATGAAGCTGAACACAGCTCAGGATCACAGCTCTTTCTCTCTAAGCCAGACCGGCTCAGTATCAGCGCTCGTTCCTTCTTCATTCATATCCTGATACGGCTGATCCTTCATTCAGCTTGACAAATGAATTATTCTTTCATGGCGCGCGGGCGTCAGGAGCGCTAAGCCGTTGGCAGGCCTCACAGCCGAGAGACACGCCTTTCAAAAGATGAATTCTCCATCGCTCCTCGTCTTCACTGTGCATTTCTGATGGGTTGAGCCCAGCTGTCGGTTCAGACATACAAATGTTTCACCTAAAAGCAGCAATCCCTGCAGGAGGAAATGATGCACATAGCGCCTCCGGTAGAGCTGGGAAACATTGTGAAAAGACCTGTGTATCAAGAAAATCACAGAAAGGCTACAAACAAGATTCTGCCTTCAAATTTAGTGAATGCAACCTGGAACTGAAAGATTCATCACTGCAAGAAGCCTCTGTCTTAATCAGTATTTCTGCCTTGTTTTCCAGTATAAATATCGGAACTTCCTTAAAACAAAATATGTGTACTTGAAAAGCAAAATATCATGTTTTATTGTTTTAAGAATAAAGATCACACAATTCTCAGAAAATTACAAATTCTCGTTTTAGACTTCTATTTCGTGACCGGTGTTGTTTTGCTCTATCCTCTGCGCTTCAGCGATCATCAGTACATCAGGCGTCAGGTCAGAGGTCACTTTCACCAAAAACTGAGGCGTAAGGCCTTAGGTCGGAAGCTAGTTTTTATGTTTATAAAGTTATATACATATGGATATTTTTCTTACAAAAACACATTGCTTTGTTTCAGAAGGCGTTTATTAACCCCCTGGAGTCGTATGGATTATTTTTTATTATGGATGGATGTGCTTTTTTTAGCTTTAAAATCTTGTCCTCCATTCACTGCCATTGTAAAGCTTGGAGGAGCCAGGACATTTTCTAATATAACTCCGATTGTATTTCTCTGAAAGAAGAAAGTCATGTCCACTAGGATGGCTTGAGGATGAGTAATGTTTGGGTGAACTATCCCTTTAAGTTACCTGAGCTTTGAAAGAGCAACATTTGAGCAGTACATGTTTACTCTGGGATCATGCAATTTTTCTTTTCTTTTAAAATATGTTTCTAAATACTGTAAGAAAATGATTTTTTGCAACATCACACACACACACCTTCTAACACACACTTGTATTGAAACACTCGTGATGGCACACTTGTAATACCCTGCAACATAAACCCATCAGATGTTCAGCTTTCAATCACAGTCTCTGAGCAGAATGTGTGTGTGCGTGTGTGTGCGTGTGTGTGTTTGTGTGTGTGTGTGTGTGTGTGTGCGTGTGTGCGCGTGTATGAGTGACTTCCATCTTTGTTTCTGTCATTCTGTATCACACATCACAATGTTTCCATAGTGACAAAGTCCAGAATAGCACTTAAATATGAATGACTTCCTTAATAGAGGATAATGATACTTTTCATTTGTAATTGGCCGTGCTTTTATTACCATTTTACTTCCTTTCTTACATTTATTCATTGCTTGTTTATTATTATGAAGCAGGCTTGGACTGGTTCTGGTGGCTTTGAAGACGAACACAAACACATTTGGTTTCCATAGATAACCCTTTTTTATACTGTACAAACTGTATATTCCATCTAGCCCTAACCACAACCCTCACAGAAAACTTTCTGCATTTTATATTTTCAAAAAACATAATTTTGTATGATTTATAAGCTGATGTCCTGAATGTTCTGTTTTTGAAATATTAAAGACTGTTTTTGTTATCCCCATCTCCTTCATCATGCACGTTACTATAGCCACACTGTGACACATGTCAATCAACTCTAATTCATTTGCATCTATATGCAACTAACTCTCATTAGAGTATTAGTAGACTGCTAGGGTTAGGGTTAGAATAAGTTGACATGTAGTTGCAAAGTTACTGATAGTCAGTATAATGTCTATTGGGAAGCATCACAATAAAGAGTTAGCAGATATTAAGCAGACAGTACACTAATACTCTAATGAGAGTTAGTTGACATGTATTGGTAAATTTACTTATAGTTAGTAGAATATCTAAATTGGACTATCGAAATAACATCATCATCTATGACTATGTAATCATTTTTACAGGCAACATTTGATGCTCTTTTTAATGTTCAGCTGTATTTTCCTCTCTGCTCCTCACCTCTCGACCCATCTTGATCAAAGTTTGATTCAGTGGAAGTAAGCGTATATTGATGGCAGCTCTGTTCTTTATCACAATCAAGGTTGCAGCTCCTGGCAAACACACGCATCAGTCATCACACAGAGCTGCCACACACGGACATCAATCTAACCGGCCAGCGGCCAGCACTGAGGAGAGCTCCATCACAGCCAAAAACAGCAGAGCGTTTCACACAAACTCTCTGCACAACACAGTTTTGTCTTTAAAGGGGTAAAGCAGTTTGGCAGCTCATTTGATTTTTGTTTTTCTAACAAGCACTGACAGCTCAAGTATATTTCTGGCTCTTTCCACAAACAGGGAACAAATTGATGTTCCATTGTATGTTTCTTTATTTAATATACGTATTTGATTTTAATATTTATTTAATTTTTGAAGAGATAAAAGGAAAAAATCCTATGTTCTTGAGAAATAGATATGCTAGATCAGAATTTTTTCAAAATACGAGGCACATATCAGGAGAGGCACAGATAATGATGATATGAGTCTCATTGAAAAAAAAACATATTCTGATGCATGATGCAGAATATACAAACACAGAATACTTTAATCAAAACGAAGAGAATACACCAAGATGAGAACTGACAAGGTACTGAAATGAACAGCTAGTATAAATTCACATGGGAACTAAATGAACAACAGAGCAACGTTTAAGGAAACTAACAAAGGCACAATGAAGACTAAACTAAAAGCGTAAACATGAAACCAAGACGCATGAACAAAAACACAACTAAATTAGACATAGCCCTGACGTATCTCTCCATGTCCTCACACCATGCAGTAATGTCCAATTGTGGAGAGAGGGAGGTGGAGGAGGACGAGGGGCTGGCGAAGGACAGGAGACAGCAGAGAGGAACACCTCAGCAGAGACGAAGGAGGGAGGAGCCAGACCTTGTGGAGCCTTGATAGGTCCCATGGGTGGAGCCTTGATAGGTCCCATGGGTGGAGCCTTGATAGGTCCCATGGGTGGAGCCTTGATAGGTCCCATGGGTGGAGCCTTGATAGGTCCCATGGGTGGAGCCTTGGGATCGACTGACTGAGGCGGAGCTGGAATCCCAGTGAAACTATGAGGACGATGGCCCAAAGCAAAGTTGCCTGGCAGAGCAGGACAAGAACTGAGGGAGCGAGGACCTAAGCCAGCAGCCATACCACCCTGTAGCCCAAGACTGGTTGCCCACTGAAGCTAAGCAGGGCTGAGCCTGGTCAGTACCTGGATGGGAGACCTTCTGGGAAAACCAGGTTGCTGCTGGAAGAGGTGTTAGTGAGGCCAGCAGGGGACGCTCACCCTGTGGTCTGTGTGGGTCCTAACGCCCCAATGTAGTGATGAGGACACTATACTGTCAAAGAGCATCGTCCTTCGGATGAGACGTTAAACCGAGGTCCTTACTCTCTGTGGTCATTAAAAATCCCAGGATGTCCTTTGAAAAAAGATTAGGGGTATAACCCCAGCATCCTCTGCCTCTTGGCCTCTGTCCATCATTGCCTCCTAATCATGTCAAGTCACCTATATTTATATAGCGCTTTTTACAATACAGATTGTATCAAAGCAGCTTCTCAGTGATAACAAGAAAATAATACATCAAAGTTTATTTCTAGAAGAAAATTGCATCATCATCTACCTTAAGTAAGGCAAATCAATAATATTGTTGAATATTTAAATATTTAAATATCCCCAACTAAGCAAGCCAAAAGCCAAGGCGACAGTGGTAAGGAACCAAAACTCCATCAGTGACAGAATGGAGAAAAAATCTTTGTGAGAACCCAGGCTCAGTCGGGGGCCAGTTCAGTGTATGTTTATGATTCAGGCAGCATTACAGGTCAGAAGTCAGATTGGATCAGAGCATTCAGAATATTATCCAGTTCTGGATACGGCCTGGATCCGGCGGACTGCGGTAAACCTCGGGATAAACAGAGAGACTAATCATCCCCATTTACTGATTGTCTTCATCACAGTCTCCTCTCCACCAGTAAGCTGATGTGTGGTGAGCGTTCTGGCGCAATATGGCTGCCATATCATCATACAGGTGATGCTGCACATTGGTGGTGGTTGAGGAGATTCCCCCTTCCATGTAAAGCGCTTTGAGTACCCTGAAAAGTGCTATATAAATGTAATGAATTATTATTATTAAAGGAGAACCAAAGGAAAAGAGGAACCCAGTGGAGCCAAAGGGGTGGAGGGCTGAGGCGCAACCAGAATTTCGCTGCGGAACCAGGATGACGAGTGACCAAGGTGCAGCCAGAGGAACGAGGGAGCCGGTGGAGCCCGAGGACTGTTGGACCATGGTAGAGTTAATTAATTCATTTTTTTACATTTATATAGCGCTTTTCTCGGCACTCAAAGCGCTTAGCGCTAGAGCTGAGGGGAGCGCAGAGCCAAGGTGGAGCCGATAGGCTGACAGGCTGAGGTGGAGCCGATCAGGGTGCGAACCACGGGGGAGCTGGGGGAGCTGGGCATGGGCTAATAAGACATGGGCTCCCCTGAAAACGTGATTCGTGAAATTTTGGGGGGTCTCAAAAAATATTGACATTTTTTTTGATGTGCAATTTCAGTTTTGTGTAATGTGATCATTGTGGAGTATTATGTCTAAAATAGCAAAAATATCATTCATGCATGCTTGAGTGCGATTTTATCCTAATTCACTTCAATAAAGATAACTATACATGCTATTCTTGTCATGAGTATCAAGGTGTGGTGGCGCTGTGGTGCAAATTCCAATCATGTTTACGTAGGCTACATGTTAACTCAAAGATTCGAATACAAACGGTGGATGCTATTGATCTGCGCGCAAAGTCCTTGAAATCCATTCTGTGTTAAGGTAAGGCATTATTCCCAATTATATGTTGTGGCTGGGTTGTTATAGGTCTGCGTGACTCTCGATGTCTTGGTGTGTTCACACCGAACGCGAACAGAGCATCAAATGCGCGCCTATCGCGTCAAGTTAGACGCTTGAACATTCGCTCGAGTTCAAATTTTTCAATTTGCGCGGAAGACGTTCGCGGCAAACGCGTCGCCCAATCTATTTGCGTCTTTGCATTGACTTTGTATGTAATCTACTCGCGCAAATAATTAAATTCGCGTTCGATGTGAACACACCATTAGGCCTAATTGAACGGATGAATTATGGTATTCTTAATTTAATAAGAATTTAATCTGGTTCAAGTCAAAGACAGCCTATGTAGCTATAGACTATTTGGGGATGGCTGTTTACTGTTTGACTTCAATTTGTGTCGATAAAGTATAATAGGGTGAATCCTGTATAGTGCTTGCATAGTGCATACACTTGTAGCTGTTATGCATCTTTGGAAGTCCTTGAAATTAATGGGTTTCAAAGTGCAGCGCCGCGCATTTCGCATCCTGTCTGAAAGGCGCTTCAATCCTCGGCACGCGCAAGTGCACGATCAAGGGAGACCGTAGGGAGAACATTTCGATTACTCTTTTGGAGCAATTTGCTCGCCGCATCTGTCTGACTGATCGAATTCTCTGCACAGCAGCATGGGTAATGTTATTTTCCTCGACGAATTCTGCTGATTATTTTAAACATAAAATAATATAGCCTATATAATATAATATTAGTAGACTGGTACGGTTCAGGTTAGAATTAGCTGACATATTGCAAAGTTACTTATAGTCAACAGACTGTTCAAAAGGGGCCATCAAAATAAAGTGTTACCATATATGTATATATATATTGGTAAAACATTTTGTCACGTTTCTATGTGTTTAAGTTCTGTTTTGTGATCTGGTTTCCCCCTGTCTTTGTGATTTTGGTCTAGTCCTGTTAGTGTTTCCCGGTCTGTTTAATCAGTAATTTCACCTGTGTTCTGTTAATCATCCTATTAGTCCCTGTCCATTTAAGCCCTGTGTTTTCCCTCGTGGTTGATCGTCGTCAATGTATGGTTGTGTTTTCCTGTAAACCTGAGATTGTGAATAAACCAGCTGCATTGAAATTTTGTTCCCTCGTCTTTAGTATCTTGCAACAACCCTGACAATTATATAATACATTTTAATATTATTGAAATAATATGAATGGATGGCTTCAGCAAAGGCATTTTCAATTAGTGAACAACCTTGGGACTCACAGTAGGTCCGTCTTTAAAGGTGTATAATTTATCATTAAAAAACCCTATGGGGAAAATGAATTGAGTTTTTTGTTTTACTTCTGGAACCTGACTGTTGCACTTAAACTGCAATTTTATCTGAAATTTGACTGCATTCTTCAAGTTTAATGATTTGTCCCTGTACCAAAGTTATGGCTGTTTTAACAAAAGTTTTTTTTAATGAAAAAATACTGCTCACGTTACCTTTATTTTGCTCGTGGAATAAATGAAAGTGTCTAAGTGTGAATTAGGCATGTCTAAAGTGACATCTGTAAATGAAAATTTCTGCTTCGGTTTGATCAGGGATAAATTAACCAAATGGACATTTGGGTGTGTGCCCAGAAACATCACGTCCAGAGAGGAATAAAAAAATATAAAAACATCCGAAATAAAAATTAAAAATAGATCTTAAAATATTTATTTTGTCCTCCAGAGGTGGATGATAAACAGTTTCTGAAGATAAAGCCCTTTCATTGACTATTTGATAAGAAAAGGAGTATCAAGCCTTTTGTACCCTGTTTTCATGGAAAGTGCATCCTAACAGCCATAACATGAAACATACATGATAAATGATAAAGAAACATTCGCAGGACTCCACTGAGCATTGTATCTTGCAGGATTTTTTTAAAATGTTTACTGCCATAATTTGATGGGTTTGTGATATGACTGTGGAAAGAAACAGACCTAACAACTCCCCCTGGGGCTCCTGACACCATCCACACTCCCATAAACAGGAAACACGCAGATTAGAATTGCAGTCTGGGTAGCAAACACACACACACAAAGGGCACAAACTGTCTAGACATTTTTTTTTTTTACTTGGGGTTCAGGACAATCAGGTCAAGAATTTCTGCAAGTGAAGCAATACAGGCATATAAACACACGTGCAGCTGTGGAGGCACACGCAAACACACTCACACACACAAACACACAAACACACGCACGCACACACATACACACACACACACACACACACACACACACAAATGTATGTGTGTGTGTGTGTGTCAAATGTATGAACAAAAGATGCAATCTGCCTTTGCTGTGGAGCAATACCCCTTTGTTTAAACCCCGTTAGAGGATCTTCAAATATCGCACATCTGCATGACTGCAACAGTCCACAATAAAGTCACTTTAGCGAGAGGTCGTTCTATTCCCTATAACTAGATATACACATCGCTAGGCAACAGAATGCAAGTCATCTTAAAAATGACACGCTCATGCTACGAGATTCATTACCAAACTGCCATTGTATTTAAATGTGTGGGATCCGGATCTGTGTACATTGCGTTAATTCATTTTTTTTTTTTTTAAATGTAATATTGAAAGGAAAAAAATGAGAAATCAAAAATGAAATAATGGAAAATCAAGAGTTCAGCATTATTTTTAGTTTTTATGTTTTAGGGGTAGAAAATGGATAAACGACTTGTTTGTTTGATTTCTACGGTGGGAATGAAACATACCTTGCCAATGATAAACCAAAGATCAAACCTTCAGTCTTTCCTCAGTTCTGCGCAACAGAATAATAGTCCTCCGCTCCTACAGTTGCACGGATTCTTAGAGCGTTTATTGCAACTGCATTTCATCTCTTTCTCATTAAACAACCAAGCTAACGAATGGCTTGCCAGAGAAATATTAGGTGTTTATTTCAGAAATATGAATGTGCACATCTGCCCCCACATTAACCCCTAGCCTACGTGTTTGGCATACCGCCTGTTTTATTTAGCTGTCCAACTCTCAAAATCTGAGTAGCAAAGGTATGCGACACACTGGACAGAGCAGAGCTAAGGGGCATTTAAAGCCCGCCTGCATGTGAAAATCCAATATTCAAGGTGTTTATCCATTCTCAACCCCTGAACATAAAAACGAGTGTACCTACAGGGTACAGCAGGTTGTCACTGGGGCAGTATCCCCAAACAAAGGGGCATTTCTGTACCGTATTACCCCCTCCTAAATGCTGGAGGTGTAACAGGCACAGCATTTGCCCACTTGCAAGTGTCAACTAGCCTCTCCCTATGGAGGATCACTTTCCCACTATAAAGATAACCCAGCTAACAATTTATGGTTCCCACAACATTCTGGGAACGTTAGTTTTTGGTTTGTGGGAACATTCCCTTAAGGTTTTGTTTAGGTTTTGGTTCCCATGGAAAGTTTTCTTAACGTTCAGGGAACGTTATAACCCTGAGGGAACGTTCCCTAAACGTTAGTTTTTGGTTTGGTTCAAACTAACCTTTAGAGAACCATAAACTAACTATAGAATCAGTTCCCTTTTAGGAACATCGAGCTGCGTGAAATGCTGCGGGAACGCCTCTTGCGTTGTGCCATGAAGCACAAATGGAATCAGCCCAATGGCGAGACGGAACGTCACGAGTGACGTCATCGACCAGGAAACTATAAAGCCCTGAACACAATGGCGACAGCTTTTGTTGTCTTCAGCAAGCGCACTGTGTGTGAATCTGTCCCTGTGTTTTTGTCTGTTCTTAGTGATTGCTAGGCAGGAGTTTTTCACTTAAAAACCATATATATAAATATATATATATATATTCACATATATCAGTAAAAATGACGAGCGAGCAGTATTACAGAAAGTGTGTTCCCCCCTGTACTCGTTTTCTCACGGGTGGGGATACACATGATCTGTGTGTTGTTTGTTTGGGAGTGCAACATGCCCAGTCAGCTCTCGAGGGGGCTGATTGTGAGCATTGCGAGCGTTTTCCATTAAGAACGCTCCGCTCCCGCCGATCACTCTTCGAGGAGAGTGGTTCAGTTCGCGCTCCCCACGGCTCGGGTCCCGCTTCTGTCGAGGCAAGGCGGTGGCGCCTGTCGTGGGGATCGCAAATGGATCTGTCTGCGGGGTTTGAGACGGGCTCTGCCTTATTTCAGCCTTTACCTGCCAGTTCCAGTGCCTCAGTTCCGGGTGTGGAAGCACGCATTGCGGTTTCTTCCCCCCAGGCTGAGGCACCAATACTGCAGCTATCCAGTTCTGAGGAGCTGGATGTTGTCAGTATTGAGACAGGGGATGTTGAGGACTCATCACCTCATTCCCCTGAACATGAGGAGCTTATGGAGGTGCTCACTCGTGTTGTGTCAAAACTAAGCATTGAGTGGCCAGCTGTTAGGCAGGAATATGTTTCTAAAACAAGCTTGATGAACGATTTTTGCCTTCCTGCGTTTAGCCTCCACGGCGGTGCCTTCCGTTTCTTCCCGATCTCCACACTGAGGTGTCGAGGTCGTGGAAGAGACCCGCCTCTTATCGTGTGTTTAGCCCCCACACTTCCACATATTCTAATATATCGGGGGCTAAGTTATATGGTTATGGGGCGATGCCCAAGGCGGAGGAGTCTCTAGCTAGCCATCTTTCTGCTGAGCCTTCCTCGTCTCTTAAGGCACCAGCTTTACCCACTAAGCCTCTCTGAAATACTTCGGCTCTGGTGGGTAAGGCTTATTTGGCAGCTGGTCAGGCCTCGCCGTGTCTGCACACGATGTCGATATTGCAGGCATACCAAGCCGATCTTTTAAAAGATATGAGTGAGAGTGAGGAGGTCAGCACTGAAGTGGTTCGAGAACTGCGTCAGGCTGCAGATTTATTTATCTCTTCAGATCTATCCACTTTCTCCATCTGGTTTATTCGGTGACGCGGCAAACACGGTCATTGATACATTTCAGGAAGAAAAGAAACAAGCTGCAGCTTTTCAAAAATTCCTCCCACTTAAAGTTCATGTCTCAGGGTCTGCTAGGCGAGGGCAGACCAAGCCGTCGACAAGCTCCTCACATAAGGCGCAACAAAAGCAGTGTCACACCTCGTGCCCGACCTTCTAAACAGTGGGAACAGACGCGACAGTCTCAGGCGAAGCCTTCTAGTGGTAAGACTGATCTGAGGACAGTCATTATGGCTAAGAAGGCTTCGTCTAAGAAGAGGTCCTGAAGCCACAGGTGTCAGGATGCTGAGGGGTACCCGTCGTGAGAGGGAAGTGTTCACCGCTTCAGACGGTGCCCGTTCTCTCACGGTGCCCTCAGGGGTCCCTTCTGCCAACCCCGCCTTCGTGTCGGGGCGCAGACGGGCCCAGCGAGCACTTTCCCGAGGGACGCTCGCCCCCTCTGAGGAGGGGTTTAGAGCAGTCAGACCAGTTGCTCCCTGCCGGTGCGCCGTTACAGGGCGCTGTGTCTGCTTCTCAAAATATTCCAGAGGCCGAGAGGCTGGTACCCTTAGTAGATTTTCTGGCAGAGTGGAAAAGTCTTCCAAAAATATCTCAGTGGGTTCTGCACTCGATAGTAAGGGGTTATGCCATTCAGTTCAGATCTCCTCCTCGATTCAACGGGGTCCTGCCCACCATGGTGGGCCCCGAGCAGGCTCTGGTAATGGAACAAGAGGTGAAAACGCTCCTTCAAAATGAGGCTATAGAACGGGTTCCTCCTCCCGGCAAGGAGTCAGGCTATTACAGCCGATAATTCATCGTTCCAAAGAAGGATGGGGGGTTGCGTCCAATTTTAGATCTGCGCCTATTAAATCGTGCTGTAGCCAAGCTCAAATTCAAGATGCTTACGCTAAAGCAAATCGTGTCACAAATCGGGTCCGAGGACTAGTATGTCACGATAGATCGGAAGGACGCATACTTCCACATCTCCATCCTTCTGCAACAAAGGAAGTTCCTGAGGTTCGCTTTCGGGGGCGAAGCGTACCAATATCGTGTTCTTCCGTTCGGCCTAGCTTTATAGGCCGAGATGTCGTCCTCGCACTCATCAAGCTAGCCAGTTGCTCACTGTAAAGCAGTTCCAGAGACTGCTGGGTCTGATGGCAGCAGCATTCAGGGTTATACCCTACGGCCTGCTGTACATGAGTGTACAGTGGTGGCTCAGGACCAAGGGGTTCTCCCCGAGGGGAGACCCCCTCCGCGTGATTGAAGTTACACGGCGTTATCTCCGTGCTCTGGTCATGTGGAGGGATCCTTGGTTTCTGTCCCAGGGACCTGTGCTGGGAGCTCTTTGTCGTCGTGTAATGCTAACGACAGATGCTTCCCTCAAAGGCTGGAGGGCGATCATGAGTGGTCGCCCAGTCCAGGGTCTGTGGCAGGACCATCATCGATTTTGGCATATAAATTGTCTAGAGATGTTGGCAGTGTTTCAGGCTCTGAAGCACTTCCTGTCAGACCTGGGAGGTCATCATGTTCTTGTCCAGTCCGACAACACATCGGTGGTCTCTTACATAAACCATCAGGGGGGTCTGCGCTCTCGCCTGTTAGAGTAACACAATCTGGCTCGCCAGATCCTTCTATGGTCCCCGGGGAAACTTCTCTTATTGAGGGCGATTTATCTCCCGGGGTATTTAAATCAGGGAGCGGACATCCTGTCGAGGCAGGGGCCGAGGCCCGGGGAATGGAGAGTCCACCCCGAGTTGGTGGAGCTCCTCTGGATGCAGTACGGTCGTGCCAAGGTAGACCTATTTGCGTCCAGGGAGGTATCACATTGTCCACTGTGGTTCTCTCTCAGTCATCCAGCCCCGCTGGGGTTGGACGCTATGGTGCAGGCGTGGCCGAGGTCACGCCTGTACGCCTTTCCCCCGATTGCTCTGCTCCCAGGAGTTCTGGAGAGGGTTCGCCGGGACGGGGTCAGTCTATTATTGGTAGCCCCGTTTTGGCCGGCCAGAGTATGGTTTGCGGACCTAGTGTCTCTTCTAGTCGGCTCTCCTCTGGAGATTCCGATTAGGAGGGACCTTCTCTCTCAGGCGAGCGGGTTGATACTTCACCCCCGCCCAGAGTTGTGGAAGCTATGGGCTTGGCCTCTGAGGGGGCCCAGCTCGTAGGGGCTGGTCTCTCAACCGAGATTGTTGAGATCATCCTTCACTCCAGAGCTCCTTCCATAAGGAGGTTATACGCCTTGAAGAGGAGGCTCTTCACTTCTTGGTGTGGAGAACACCTGTTGGACCCAGTTAACTGCCCAGTGGGTGCAGTGCTGGAGTTCCTGCAGGAGCGTTTCTCCTCCGGGCTATCCCCCTCCACACTAAAGGTGTATGTGGCAGCACTTGCTGCTTACCATGTCCATTTCAGTGGAGTCTCTTTGGGGAGACTGTGGCCAGACCTATAGTTCTGCAGGCCTTCTGTCCTCCTCCTTTCACATCATCTGATCAGGAAAAACTTAATCTGCTCTGCCCTGTTCGGGCTCTAGATGTTTATGTCCACAGAGCTGCCCTGTGGAGAAAATCAGAACAGCTGATCGTCTGTTTTGGACCACCTAAGAAGGGGTCCCCAGTGTCTAAGCAGAGGATGAGCAAGTGGGTGCTGGAGACCATCTCATTTGCCTATGAGTCAGTTGGTCAGCCTTCACCTTTGGCTGTCCGAGCTCACTCTACTAGGAGTATGGCGGCTTCCAAAGCCTTATTGTCAGGAGTTTCCCTCCAGGACGTTTGTGATGCGGCAGGCTGGTCCTCACCGCATACTTTCGTCAGGTTTTATGACCTAGACATTAGCTCCACTCCTGGGGCGCAGGTGCTTTCGGCTGAATTTAATCCTAGATTCACACAGTCGGTCACTTGCTCTTATGGCGACGCGGGTATTAGCGTTCCCACAGCGTTTCACGCAGCTCGACGTTCCTGAAAGGGAACTTCCCGGGTTACATATTGTAGCAATGTTCAGGGAAGAAGGAGGCGGGAACCGGCGAACAATCAAAATATAATTTATTTAAAATAAAACAAACAACCAAAATACCACCAGCAGCCCCTCGCGGACGACTGCTGGCTACCGAAAATAAACATAAGAACTGCCAGCAGCCCCTCGCGGACGACTGCTGGCTAAAATAAAATACAAAAACAAAACACAACTAAAATACAGGCCTGTTCCTCTCTCTCGATCATCAACGTCGTCGCTCCTCCTTTATGCTTCCGCTCCTCCGTGAGAGATGCGAGACCGGTGTGCTTCACAGGTGTTGCTCATTAGCAATCGCACCACCGGCCTCGCGCCATTCTCTCACGTCCCTCGGCCGTCCTGTTCGCCACACATATGTAACCCTATTTCCCTGAAGGAACGAGACGCTGCGTGAAACTCTGTGGGAACGCTAATACCCACGTCGCCATAAGAGCAAGTGACCGACTGTGTGAATCAAGGATTAAATTCAGCCGAAAGCATATGCACTTTCACGCAGCGTCTCGATCCTTCAGGGAACTAGGGTTACATACGTAACCCGGGACGTTCTTAATGCGCATGTGAACACCATCAGCGTTTATCACAGGTTCAGTTTAAAGTCTGTTTAGAGAGAACGCCGTCATCTTAGCGGCCCCTAATTTAATAACAAATGATCATTTCAACGGAAGTGAATCAATCAAAACTAACTTTAGCTGGAAAATAAAATTATTCAAGAACCGCTATAAAGCCAAAACAATCTCTGTTACCTTAAATTATATGTTTATCTCTGTAAAGCTGCTTCGAAACAATCTACATGGTTAAAAGCGCTATATAAATGAAGATGACTTGACAAATAGACACAGGGTTGAATGTGTCACCACGACATGGCTCTAAAAGCCACCGCTGATGGAGACGGACAAATACGCTCTGCTTGCTCATAGCTCGTAGCTTGATCAAAGATCTAATCAAAATTACTGAGCGGTCAAGCTCAGAGTGAGGGTCAGAAACACACGATACTATCCGAGAGAGAGCGTATCACAGTGAATCAGCGGCTCACAGCCATAAACCAGAAGATGATTAGATTCTACTGAGAAAAATGCACATCCTTACATTATAATATTAAATACATTATAATATTAAATACCATAATCAAAAGGTATTTTAACAAACGTCTATTTAAAGTAATATTTCGAGTTTGCTAACAACTTAATATTACTTAGCTTATTATCTTTGGACAGCATCTGTCACAATATTGTTTGTAAAGAAGAGAAAACGTGTTTACAGTAATGCAGTTGTAATGGAAGGAGGCAAGGGTTAAAAAACGTCCTTTTTGCTCAAGCATTTACATAATACATCCCGTTCACTCCGAAGGCTTCAAAAAAGGCATTCGAAGTCACTATATTTATTTGGCATCAATGCACGGATATGAAGGGCATGGAAATTTTATCGTCATGACATTATATATTTTCGTATAATTTTCTCATATTGACAGATATGTTGGGGTATGATTTTAAGTTTGAACAGGGAAATGGGTTTGACGCCACACTGCTCAGTGAAACCGTACTGGTAATACATCTGATCTCAATGAGCCTGTACCGGGACAAGTAGAGTTCTCAGTGAATTGCTCCTCAGTTCCAGAGGTGTGGATGGCTGTAAATCAGGAATGTGTGTGTGCGCGTGTGTGTTTTGATGGTGTTTAAGAGTGTGTTGACGGCCGCTAACAGAACCCTTGCAGAGATTTACTGCAACTAACCGGAGCCTTTTTCATTATGGACTGTGAGCCGCACCTGATTATGAGAATCCACCATAAATGATGCGCTGAGATTGCCAGTAGCTATCTTTCCATCCACAATGTATTATGTGAATTTTGGGATATCGCATTAAAAATTGCTGGGTGGAAGCACCAATATGACAAAAACTAATGCGGTTAAATGAGGAGGATACATTTTTTAAATGCTGTAAGTCAAACATCTCTATAGTATATTATAGTATATAATGTAGTTATTGTGTAATTTCTTTAAACTGAAGTGATGGCAACCAGAGAGTTTCTAGTGTTGCTGTAAAAGGCACTTTTACTCAGCAGCAAACTGTGTTACTCTAAACGCTGTGACTGTCCTCTTGGGTTTCAGTGCTTTCCTAAAGGGCAAATACTAAAGATATTTCAGTAATTCTTCCAAGAAGAGAACAAACAAGACTGTATGAAATGTAATTTTCTTTCCTGTGTTATTAATGGGTCTAATATACTGTGAGAGAGCAATCCTTTCACATTTCCATTCTTGCTCGGCTGGCACAATCTGCATGCTGCGCTCTCCTCTCACGGGCGCTCTTGATGTATTGATCAGCTGAGCCGTGAAGTGCATGTGATGATCCCTCATACAGGTCGCTCATACATCACTCTCCCAAAAATCAGACATCTATAACATAATGGTGGCAATAATAATTAAGCCTACAGGTTTCTAAATGTAGACGTGTATATTTCTTTCCTCATACTGCTGTCTGGTCAACACAAACAGTCCTATAAACTTGAGTCTTTCCTATGGGTTGTTTGAAACATTTCTACGACTTCCTCTGCTGAGAGACTGTCACATCAGCTTTAGGATCAGTATTCTCTCTGGACACATTAACTCACACAGGAAGGAACAGGCTTCGGAAATAACACAAAAAGAAAATATGGAAACAATAAACATTCATGCTTTGGAACAGTTTCCAAACCTCTTATTTCCATACCATGCTGAGCTTTGCACACAGTTAACTTTAATGAGAGATTTCAAGATGTCTTGACTTTAGAGGTAACAAGAAACCACATCTGCATATGTAGAGCTCTACAGAAACAATGAGTGTATCTGTGCATGTAGATGGATAACGGCAAGAGTTTATGACATCGCAATGGATTTCTTTTTACCTTGATACATCTTATGGAAAGCAAATTATTCATTGTTTGTGCAGTTGATGCTTTATCTGTATTATTTAATTCTCAAACTGCCAAATGAATGACACAAAACTGCATACCTAGCAAAATGAGTATTTTCTGCTGGACTTCATTGCCATTCTTCAACAGTACAAGAAATGTTGGTCCCACTTTATATTAAATATCTTTATCTACTATGTAGTAGCATTTAAATGAACTATTTGATACAATGCACTTACATTCACTTTAATTTAAACCTGCATGTAATTACTATAATTATTTATTGCCTGCATGTAATTACATCTATAATGACACCGTTGACCCTTTAACCCATCCCACCAAGCCTGTCCAAACCTTACCCGTATCACACCCAATAGCAGCACAAGTGTTTTACAATACAAGACCATGTACCTTTTTTTAAGTAAGAACGTAATAGTTAAAGACACCTTTATAAAGTTGAACCGAAATTGTGTAAAGCAATTGTACAGTCAATATTTATACTCAAAACTGAAGTACTGAGTCTGGGATCAAAGAAAAGTTTACCACAATTACTCTGTGGTTGCCTTCATGAGTGCTCATCGTAAATACGATGGTTCTGGCACGAAGGCTTGATCTCACATGTGCCATACTATGCAGCAACATTCATGTTCCCAGGTAAGCATATGCAACAGTTCTTGTTGCAATGTCTCCTGGTTAACTTTTAATAACGTTTCATACTCTGATGACAACAGAGAGAGGAAGCATGATGTACAAGAAAGAGAAAATATTGGATCAGACTTTCCTTTCATCCGTTTCTTGGCTCTTTAGACGAGCCGAACACATATCAGCCTATAAAACACTTACATAAAAGTAGCCCAGACAATTACAGCAGGATGTTCAGCGATGAATTGATTAACATCAAACGCTGCATGTTAAAAGGAATGAGTCCACTGTTTAAAACGCTGCATTACGGCTGTTTCACATGATTTACGACAGAGCTTCTTTGAGCTCCACATGGAAAGTGTTGCATCACAGGAAGGGCCATTTTACTACCTACGTAACTATGCTTTCGATGTTGTGATGTGACTCAGGATCAGTCTCTTTTGAGTTTAGTGTGGGCTCCACCCTAATGATGACACCTCAGTAGTTCAGCAACCATTTCTGTGCTTCTGAAGCTCAAGCGCAAATGGGGTCAAAGTTCAAACTGCCTGAACATTGAGCATCATGTTACAGCGCTTGACCTCTACAAAACAGCAGGAACATTGGTGCTTCTCTTCATAGACTTCAGTGCAGGAGGGAATGTCGACAGCATGTCAAATGGCCTTTAGAGCTGTTAGACTGCGGTTTGCGAAGACTGTCTGTTCTCTCAGATCCAGTCTTTTTAATAGGCTCCATATGGAAGAGTTTTGGGAGAAGACTAGCATGTTGGGATGTGAGAGGATCTATAGCCTTGCTTGTTCAGTTCTTCTCTGGCTTCCTGATATCCCAACAGACATAGGACTCTCCTACAGGACGAATTCACACAAAAAGTGAAAATTTGTCAATATTTACTCATTTGGTTCCAAACCTGTATCACTACATTCTTCTGTATAAATATTATAGTAGTCTTCTAAAGCCATATGATGCCTTGTAAGTCATTATTTACTGATGCTTTGCTATAGCTGTCAAAGCGAATTCTCCTTCCAGATATTTAATATTTCAGAGCTTTGGTAAAGGGGAATATTGTCAGATAATAACATTTCAAACATCAGTCTGGGTAACACTTTATTTTACAGTCTTTGTTACACGTTCCATGTGTTTACAACACTAATAACAGTAAATTATGTATAATTACATGCAACTAACCCAATACTAATCCCTAGTCCAACCCTAACCTTATAGTAAGTACATGTTATTTATTGATATTACTCAGTACTTAAATGTATATTTATACTGTAAATTTTACACCTTAAAATACAGTGTAACATCAGGCTGTTCCTGCTATCGTATTCATTCTGAAGTTTATGTAGTCATCAGGAACTGTCAATGAATGGAGAAGACTCTTCAAAATGACTTCTTTTGTGTTCCTCAGAAAAAAATAATAACATTTGGGTTTGTGACGATATGAGGGTGAATAAAAAGTGACAAGAGCTTATTTTTTGGGTGAACTATGCCTTTAAAACCAATACCCAGGTTTGACCAAATGCAGTTGGGCCTCCGCACTACATCCTGCCTCAGTCCTCTTTGATCTGGCGTCTGAGAGGTGCTGATCTTACAGGGTTGGTGGACGCAGAGTGTTTGGATCTTGGCCAAGGACCTAAAGCTAGACGGCCTTTTGAACCGAAGACTTGCTGAGACCACCTCTGTGTCCTGCAGAAAGCTGAAGACTTGCTGACACCACCTCTGCGTCCTGCAGAAAGCCGAAGACTTACTCACACCACCTCTGTGTCCTGCAGAAAGCTGAAGACTTGCTGAGACCACCTCTGTGTCCTGCTGAAAGCCGAAGACTTGCTGAGACCACCTCTGTGTCCTGCAGAAAGCCGAAGACTTGCTGAGACCACCTCTGTGTCCTGCAGAAAACTGAAGACTTGCTGAGACCAACTCTGTGTCCTGCAGAAAGCCGAAGACTCGATGAGACCACCTCTGTGTCCTGCAGAAAGCTGAAGACTCGCTGAGACCACCTCTGTCTCCTGCAGAAAGCTATAGACTCGCTGAGACCACCTCTGTGTCCTGCAGAAAGCCATAGACTCGCTGAGACCACCTCTGTGTCCTGCTGAAAGCCGAAGACTTGCTGAGACCACCTCTGTGTCCTGCAGAAAGCCGAAGACTTGCTGAGACCACCTCTGTGTCCTGCAGAAAGCCGAAGACTTGCTGAGACCACCTCTGTGTCCTGCAGAAAGCCGAAGACTCGATGAGACCACCTCTGTGTCCTGCAGAAAGCTGAAGACTCGCTGAGACCACCTCTGTGTCCTGCAGAAAGCTATAGACTCGCTGAGACCACCTCTGTGTCCTGCAGAAAGCCATAGACTCGCTGAGACCACCTCTGTGTCCTGCAGAAAGCCATAGACTCGCTGAGACCACCTCTGTGTCCTGCAGAAATCTGAAGACTTGTTGAGACCACCTCTGTGTCCTGCAGAAAGCTGAAGACGCGATGAGACCACGTCTGTGTCCTGCAGAAATCTGAAGACTTGCTGAGACCACCTCTGTGTCCTGCAGAAAGCTGAAGACTTGCTGAGACCAACTCTGTGTCCTGCAGAAAGCTGAAGACTCGCTGAGACCACCTCTGTGTCCTGCAGAAAGCTGAAGACTCGCTGATACCACCTCTGTGTCCTGCAGAAAGCTGAAAACTCGCTGAGACCACCTCTGTGTCCTGCAGAAAGCTGAAGACTTGCTGAGACCACCTCCGTGTCCTGCAGAAAGCTGAAGACTCGCTGAGACCACCTCTGTGTCCTGCAGAAAGCTGAAGACTCGCTGAGACCACCTCTGTGTCCTGCAGAAAGCTGAAGACTTGTTGAGACCACCTTTGTGTCCTGCAGAAAACTGAAGACTTGCTGAGACCACCTCTGTGTCCTGCAGAAAGCTTAAGACTTGCTGAGACCAACTCTGTTTTGCAGAAAGCTGAAGACTCGCTGAGACCACCTCTGTGTCCTGCAGAAAGCCGAAGACTCGCTGAGACCACCTCTGTGTCCTGCAGAAAGCTGAAGACTCGCTGACACCACCTCTGTGTCCTGCAGAAAGCTGAAGACTCGCTGAGACCACCTCTCTGTCCTGCAGAAAGCTGAAGACTCGCTGAGACCACCTCTGTGTCCTGCAGAAAGCTGAAGACTCGCTGAGACCACCTCTGCGTCCTGCAGAAAGCTGAAGACTCGCTGAGACCACCTCTGTGTCCTGCAGAAAGCTGAAGACTCGCTGACACCACCTCTGCGTCCTGCAGAAAGCTGAAGACTCGCTGACACCACCTCTGCGTCCTGCAGAAAGCTGAAGACTCGCTGAGACCACCTCTGTGTCCTGCAGAAAGCTGAAGACTCGCTGAGACCACCTCTGTGTCCTGCAGAAAGCTGAAGACTCGCTGAGACCACCTCTGTGTCCTGCAGAAAGCTGAAGACTCGCTGAGACCACCTCTGCGTCCTGCAGAAGGCTGAAGACTTGCTGAGACCACCTCTCTGTCCTGCAGAAAGCTGAAGACTCGCTGAGACCACCTCTGTGTCCTGCAGAAAGCTGAAGACTTGCTGAGACCACCTCTGTGTCCTGCAGAAAGCTGAAGACTTGCTGAGACCACCTCTGTGTCCTGCAGAAAGCTGAAGACTTGCTGAGACCACCTCTGTGTCCTGCAGAAAGCTGAAGACTTGCTGAGACCACCTCTCTGTCCTGCAGAAAGCTGAAGACTTGCTGAGACCACCTCTGTGTCCTGCAGGAATCCTACACTGCTCCAGTGTGATTGCCTTGTTGATGAGTGTAATAGTTGTTTTTAGGGCATGTGTTAAATTAATTTTATTTTGATCATTTGTGCACCGTATCTTCAGAGATAAACTTTTTGACACTCGATTTATAACTATATCATATGGCCATCATTGGCTGCTGTGACTGTAATGCCTCCATGTTCTGGATTTCTCATTTAATACACATATTGATGTAAAATCTCCAGTTGAATGATTAAAGATATGCTACTTTCAAATGTGTTACTTTGTGAAATCATATTATTTTCTTCATGCAGAATATTTAATGAAATTAAACTGAAAAACAACCTTTTCATCGTCACGATTACAGAATCACAACCATGAGCTCGTTAACATTTGACATTTAACTTCACATGGGTTATCCAATCATAACAGAGGTAATTTATCATAAAGGTATATAAAGGTAATAAAGGTACCTTAGCAAAATATCAGAGAGAGAATGAAAAAAAAAATCTGGTGCCAGATTTACTAAACAGGACAAAGGAGTGTTGGAGTGGAAAGTTCTGTGGATGATCTACTGACAGTGCAGAGATTAAAGAACAGATGCAGCAGCTCATTTTCATAATGACCAACGCAATCTACCAAGAGCAACTATCACAGCATGTCAAGCGCTAAATGGGTTTAAGACATGCTTTTTGGGCATTAAATAATGGTGCAAACAACTATAAATTGATGAGCACAAAGCTTAGTAAATCACCTTGCGTGATTCATTCAAAAACTCTCCTCCCATACATGTTGAGACTGAAAGGGAAAATCTTACAAATACATATACAATAAAGTCAGCCGCAAAAATGCCTTTTCATTGTTCATTTTACACTGCATGTCTTTAGTAAATCCTGACTGTAGTTTTTTTGTGTGTGCTGGTGAAAGCTGTTAGTAAAACTGACTCTATGACTGTTTTTGGGGCACGAAGCCCTTGATTACAATAAAAGTGTGGAATATGAATGCTTGAAAATCTATTTGATAGTGTTGAAAGTGTTGAAAAGTAATTAAGCATGGTCCTAAAATAAAAGAGAATGTAAAGGTGTGTGTGTGTGTGTGTGTGTGTGTGTGTGTGTGTGTGTGTGTGTGTGTGTGTGTGTGTGTGTGTGTGTGTGTGTGTGTGTGTGTGTGTGTGTGTGTGTGTGTGTGTGTGTGTGTGTAAGGATGATTCTGACTCATTGTGTTTTACAAAAACCAGTCCTTGCAGAGAAAGCCACAAATACACCTACACATGATTCTATATTCACAACATCATAACATGCTTTGGGCTGGTATACAGTAGTTGTGTCTCCTGAATTGCGTGTGTGTATCTCCAAGAAGAAACACTCTCCCACACACACACCATATAATAGGCCCTTGTGAGAACAGTGCATCTTGGACAGGCTGTTCTTGTCAAGCCCACCTCCTCCAAGAACACAACACATGTCCATCTGTTAAATCCATTACAGCAGGCCAGACCCGCAAAACAAGAGCTCAGTCATTTCCTCCTGCTGCGTCCCTGGAGTTTGAACCGCGTGTCTGTGAAGTGAATCACGCCGCCGATCCTCACTCTTTCACTCTGTGAATGCATCAGACCGCTGTTTAAAACAACCTACCTTCAGCTATGACATACAGGTGCACAAAGAAACATGAAGATGACACTGAACAAAGAAGGTTCTAGTTTCTGCCCAGCTCTGAGTCTGCAATCTTACACTAAAACCAGCAGTAGATGAAAGGCTACTCAACAAGTGAGTAACAGATATTTGCAGATATTGAAACATACCTACACTACTAGTCAGAGAACTGGAAACATCTACTTATTCTGACTGTTTTCCACACCTCAGAGTACTAAACAAAAATGTAAATCTGGGAATAATGAAGTCACATGAACGAAAGCTCTCTTATATTTGAGCTAGATTTCAGCTCTGCTCATTTTTGTTTTGTCTACTTTATTATTATAATAACTACTGGGAAACTGATTACAATTTACTGCCATCATGTGAATAATATGTACTCATGTCATCCATAAAAAGTAACTGTAATCTGATTAGGAGCATTTTAAAATAATATATAACATAAAAGTATTTACTCAGCTTACAAACAGTAAGTACTTTAAATTAATATATCTAATATATATTATATTACATTTTAAAATGCTCCTAATCAGATTACAGTTACTTTTTATGGATAACATGATTACAAATTAATTACACGATGGTAGCAAATTGTTCATAAATTATTGATTCTCCCTGATTCTTCTTTTTTCTCTACTTAATTCACTTCATGATGCTGATAACAGATAAAAGTAATCTAAAAGTAGTCCGAATACATTACCTAAAATAGGTAATCTAATAAATTACGTTACTAATTATAATTTTTGCCATGTATTTTGTAATCTGTAACAGACTACAATCTGCAAGTAATCTACCCTGCACTGAGAATAATATCCTCACATGCTGTAAAACACAATTACTGACTAAACAGCAAACAGACGTTTAAACTCTGTTGGACAAATTAAGGCCGTTGGTTTTCTTAAACAAGGTCTAATAAATGAACAGTAGAAGTCTTCTGAGAAACAGCAGAAATGCGCTCTGGAAATGTGCACTGAACACTTTTCATGAACACGGTGTTCTGGATACAGGCACACATTGGTACGAGCCATGAGGAGCTTGTGTGTCGATGATACGTTTTTATTTCCCATGAATCAAGCAGGTAATTTCAGCCTTTGGAACCGCTGAGCAGCTGGACAGGAGTGTGTAAATGAGGGCTGGTGGGTTATAGACCCCTGATGGCCTCTGCAACCTCCAGCTGAAATACACTTTCATATTCTTTTTCTGCTTTATAAATAAGTGTAACGATGTGGTCAGCAGCCACAAAGACGAAGGAGATTCAAAAACAAAACAGGCTTTATTAATAATCCAAACACTCTGAAGGAACATGCCGGAGAGTAACGCAAACCACACAATGCACAAACGCCGGGCTGTATAAACAGTGGTAAAACAAAGGAATGTAAACTCACATGTGAAAATAATATGCAACTATTGCAACAAACAAGGACATAATCAGTACCCAATGAAACCATAACTAATCTGATCAGGGAAACAGGACCTAAACAGAACTGAATGTCAAAATAAGGGTCTACTTAACAGAACATTAACCTGACAATAAACTAAGGCTATTGTTTGTGTAACTGTTAGTTCCTCGAGAGTCTTTGTAAGACTTCCCAACAGTGTCCAGCATCAGCACTGCTGGTCTCTTCTAGACAGGCAGTGCAGTTCCATTGTTACGCCACTAGGTGGACTGTAAACCGTTAATTCAACTAATGCGTTCGATTCATTCGTTAATGATTCATTGAACATTGAGCGCCAGGCTCTACCGAGCAGCAATGTGTCACCAGGGTAAAGCTGAACCTGATGCTTCACTTCACAGAGACCATGGCATTGATTCAATGCATTGACCAGCGCTGACCCCCTCCATGGGAAATACTCTTAAACGATGACAAAAGTTTGCTTTCCTCTTATTAAAAATAGCAAACATATTTTTTTCCCGAATATATGACTTGACCTGAAGAAGGACTGACGCAGTTATTCGCACGTCTTCAGTCGATCTCTCTCTCACTCACTGTCTGTTTAGGCTTGTATAGTTCAAATCCTCCGAGCTTCTGTACAAATAACAATTGTAGACAGTCTTACTAAAGTAAAAAAGAGCAAGTTGGTGAGAAAAAAAAACATTCTTCGCTCTTGTTATCATTAACATATTTAACATTCAATGCACATGCAAGAAGGGATGAACAAAAAGAAACATGAACATCGGTGTTGCGGTCGTTGTTTGCATTCCTCTGCAGTCGGCTTGTCACTATCGCTGCAATATTGCAGTTATCACAACAGCCTAGAAACATCTCCCAGTTCCAGAAGTCAAGACACAGAACTGTGCTTCAAAAACATTTTTTTTTGTGTGATATTCCTTCGAAAAGAGTTGGAAGGACATGAGTGTGGGTAAATAATGGAAGAATTTTCATTTTTGGGTGAATTATTCCTTTAACCTTCACAACTTAATGACACACAGAAATACCTCATTTAGGAATGAATATTGGCTGGGTCAGTGCTGGAAGCGTTTACAGCATAGAATGAACCGCAGAGAAGAGAAAAGCAGAAACCCGGGACATTAAACCCCACATCTATCCTGAACAATTACACAACCCATTTAGCACAACACAAAGATCAGAGTCATTCAGAGCAGGACAAACATGAGGAGTCCAGCGGAGACACTGATGTTCAGCCTGGTCTGGCGAGTCCTGTGCTGGAAAGTCCTTTTGAACAACAAGAAGATCATCAGATGAACTGAAGCAATACCGCATAAATGACTTACAAGAAAAGCTTCAGCAAATATAGTCAATGTCACTGAGACCTAGAGCAAACACTCTTTTGACATTTAAAAAACTACTGTAAGGATTTACTTAGCACAAACGGTGCAAAACTAGCGCTGGAAAGGCCTAGCACAGGGTTATTTTAGCGGCTGATCTTATTGCACATGCATTTGTAGGAGTTTCCCTTTCAGACGAAAAATGAATGTGAGGAGAGTATTTAAATGAATCATGCAAGATGATTTACTAAGGTTTGAGCTCGTCAATTTACTGGTGTATACGCCATTATTTACCGCCCATAAAAAGCAGGTCTTAAACCAGACGCTAGTATGCGCTGCTCTTTGTAGATTGTGTTGGTCATTCTGGAAATGATCCGGCTGCGTCTGTGTTCTTTAATTTGAGCGTCGTCAGAAGATCACGAGCAGAACTTTCCACTTCCATCAGCGTTTTTGGGATTGCGCTCTCACACTAATTTGCCCTGTTTAGTAAATCTGGCCCCTGGATTTAAGCAGCAAGGTTAAGTAACCGAAAAGCTTAACGCTAGCTGTGATCATTGTGATATTAAATATGACATCTTTTTAATGCTGGTGTATATTTTTTGTAATTTCTCTCAACAGTGACAGTTTTCACAAGTAACCCAAGGCCTCTGAATGCTAGTCAATTTCGTCTCTATATCCCACAACTGCACATTTTCAATGTCATTTCTCTTTATTTTAAGATCCTGCAAGGAGCCCAGACCCTAGGCCCAAACAAGATCTGAATCCTGCCTTAGCCCAGACTTTGCTTTAGTTCAGAAAGGCCTCTGCATCTGGACCATACCTATGCAGTTTAGCCAGTCGTGCCTCATCTGATTGAGAGCCTTATTTTCACGTCACCTTATGTAAACCTCGCTCCAGACCAAGACATATCAAGTAGCTTCAGCTATGTGTATATTGCTCTGCATCAGGTCAATAACTAGTTGGCATGTCTGTTCTTTCTTAACAAGGTATATATGTTGATAGTGTTTCGAATGAATTAATGTATAATTGTATGCGTGTATTGTGTGTACTTAGAGCCTGTCAACATTAGAGCGCCACCCTCAGGCTGAATTACTCAAGGACACTAGACCTCTGCCAAATGTGTGTGTGCATGTGTTCAGAGATTACAATATAAAGCTTACAATCTGTTTATCCTAAAATCCAGAATCTGCCCTACCTACATTTAAACTCAGGAGCCGCAACAGTGTTTAGCAAATATTTTACTTTGGCGATGAGATTTGGTCCCCCAGTCCCATGTCTCTATGACCACTTCTGGTCTGCTGGTCAATGGCCCTTGAAATATCAAACTTAAATAATGCATGGACCAATCACAACATTGGCTTTGAGCAGCCTGCGTCACATGACATTTCCGCTGTAATACATCACCTCTGATAAATGGCGCGGCACGCTACGAGAAAACCATGAGTTCAGACAGCATTCATATTTCATAGATCCGTGTCTCTTAACATTTGCTTTGTCGTAGGTCTCCAATGCGGCGCACCCACATTGCATTTGTAATGCGTGGCAAAATACATAAGCCAAATATAATAAACATTTTCTCTCCTCGGCTAACAGCATGACTGCTGTCTCATTTATCTTATGAAGCATTATGAATTCAATCACATTTTCTGAAAAATGAAATTGAGAGTGATAACAACGTTAGCCGCGCTCTCATTTTTACACACACACACACACACACACACACACACACACACACACACACACACACACACACACACACACACACACACACACACACACACACACACTGACTCCACAGAATCCCTCAGCCACACGTTTACTGACAATCTAGAAATCCTTTACCATAGGAATAAACATGGCAAATGACAAATGTGTAATATCATCATTATTCACCTTGAGCAATGACATTAAAGAGGCCATCTTGTGTTTTTTAGAATATGACTTATCATGTAGTGGGTAATCTTCTAACTAATTTGCATAATGTTAGTTTCTGATCTTCATTGACTGAACAAGAACAATGTCTACTCTGCCCCTTCATTTTCATTGTTTTTGTTGTTTTAATAATGTTCCATTTTACTATTTGTGTTCGGTTCTGGAGGATTGTATTTAATTTGATTGAATGTGCACTATTGGCATACACATAGAAAATTATACATTCCTATTATTCAAATCAGTTAAATGATTATTAGGCTGCATAGATTAGGTCAGCCAGAACCTGGAACACTTCCCATAACACCGGATGTACTCGCTACATCAGACGAATGGCATCTACGCTAATGTTAGTCTTTCTGTTTATTCTGAGGTTTACTGACGTCAGCCGGACCCGGGCCGTATCTAGATCTAGACCGTATCCTCATACGCGCGGGATGACTCCGGTCTTCAACCAGATGAACTGCATAATATAACGTTCTGATCTAATCTGACCTCTGACCTGTAATGCTGCCTGAATCTCAATCACACACGGTTCGTTCGCTGGCCAGAGGAGAACTGAGCGACTGAGCCTGGGTTCTCACGAGGTGTATTCTCCATTCTGTCACTGATGGTGTTTGGGTTCATTGACAGTGTCTTTGTTGCCATTGCCTTTGGCATGTTTAGTTGGGGAAATTAAATTTTAAATTGAATTTAATATTCAACAGTATTATTGATCTGCCTGTATTGACACCATTATGAGAGTGAGAGTGAGAGTGAGAGTGAGAGAGAGAGAGAGAGAGAGACAGATGGACAGATACAGGGAAGAGACGGAAAGAAACTGGATACATCATCAAAGATTGAGAGAGAGACGCATGCAGGGAAGGGGAACAATGGAGCCGAGCATCAAAAGAAAGAAAAGAGGGGCTTCCCGGAGAGTTTATGAATCTTGGGAGCTTAACAAGCCACCTATGAAAACATTGATGATGGAGAGAGTGTGTGTGTGTGTGTGTGTGTGTGTGTGTGTGTGTGTGTGTGTGTGTGTGTGTGTGTGTGTGTGTGTGTGTGTGTGTGTGTGTGTGTGTGTGTGTGTGTGTCTGTGTGCGAGTGTGTGTGTGTGTGTGTGTGTGTGTGTGTATGTGTGTGTGTGTGTGTGTGTGTGTGCGAGTGTGTGTGTGTGTGTGTGTGTGTGTGTGTCAGGGTCATTCATTTTTCCCCCATATGACTCTAATGTGGCCCCTGCGTGAGGCAGAGGTCAAAGGTCAGGATCCTTCATTCACTTCATATGTGATTCTGTTTCTGGCCAACACTGCATTCATACTGTAGAGTTCATTCCTCAATGAAGAGTGCGTAAATAACCCGAGCAAATGTGCATTCTGAAAGAAACAGTCTATTCGAAACATTAACATTCTGTGAAACTTTGACACACAGTGAAAGTCTGGGATGAGGACAGACGCTGTAAAGCTCCAGTAAAGTCAGGACATATGCTCAACATGTGCTCTAGATCACGTCTCCTCTGAAGACATTTGAAAACACACTATTATATTTGATGTGAATATTCTAAGGCCTCTAAAAGATGAACATGATCAAGACTTTGCATCTCCTCAGTCCTTCTGTCTCTGGTTGATAGTTTCGACTGTTTTATCCAGTAAAAGTGTTTCAGTGTAACTGTACAAACGTCCTCCTTCAGCTCGAGCTTCACGTGTCTTTCTGTGTCGAATCTGACCTGATTTATCAAGGAAACGCAACAACTTTCATATTGTTCGTAATATTTCACCTGGACTGAAGCGACTGAGGTTTACTCTATTATCCAGACATTATTTATTAGAAAAATATGATCATCAGGCTTTTGAGGAAAGTTTATTTGTTCATCTGTCAATCATCATTGTATTGCACTGCATTATATGTTTTAAAACTACAGAGCTTTAATAATAAAACTAAGCATTTAATTATCTTACTCAGACATTATTGGCAGATATTGATATTTATATGCATGTTATGCAAGTATCTGCTATACAGTTATAAAGATCTCATTGATTTACATTACAAGCATTACATTACAATTTCATCTTTTTTGTCCATATAAATATCAGCATCTGCAGCAAATTGCAACAGTTGCTCTGTTTGGGCATCTGACATTAAAACATTTGATTTTTCTATTATCTAGTCTATTTCTACCTATTATCAGGCTTTATAGGGTTAAGGGCACATTAGACTAAGGTACTAATATGCACCTTTAGGGGTAAATAATGTACAGGGATGATCTTTTAACAAGCTCTGCAAGTATTTGTGCAGTTTGTTTTCTGTCAGAGAGCATTGGGTACTTCAGAGAACAAATGCAACTCTACATTTGTAGTGTGTAAAATGTGGAGAAGCTCACCTCAACCCCATCCACCACACGCTGCCTCCAACAGAAGAGCGTTGAAAATATCAAACCACATTCATCTCCTCTGTCATTAAACTCAAAGCATTCTCTGCTCAAACATAAATAAGCCCAGAGGCCATTCGTGTTGCAGGCAAATCAACGTCAAGCAATCGGTAAAACATTGAAAACAATCCATCAGAGCGTACTTTTGCATCTGTTCATCAGCGGTGACCAGGATAAAGTCAGACTCGATCGGTCTGGGCCATTCATTGGCGGCGTTGTGGAATTACCTATTGATTTTCCTCCTCAAGCATTCTGAAATCTTTCTCTTTTTTCTGACAGAGGCATTACAGAGACAAAGCCTGAACGTGCATAATAGCCACAAAGATGCTTTTCTCTCTCTCAATCCATCCACATTATCGGTCACAATATCTGGGGTCACTAAGAAATTAATACTTTTTAATTCAGCAAGGACAAATTAATTTCTTAAAGTTACAGTAAAGACATTTATAATGTTACAAAAGTGTCTATTTCAAATAAATGCTGATCTTTTGAACTTTATTCATCAAAGAATCCTGAAAAATAAAATGTATCACAGTTTCCACAAAAATCTGAACTGTTTTCATCATTGATAATAATCATGAATGTTTCTTGAGCATCAAATCCTCACATTAGAGTGATTTCTGAAGGATCATGTGACACTGAAGACTGGAGTAATGATGCTGAACATCAGCTTTGATCACAGGAATAAAGGACACTACTATATATTCACATAGAAAACAGCTGATTTACATTGTAATCATATTTCACAATTTTTACTGTACTTTGATCAAATGAATGCAGCCTTGATGAGCAGAAGAAACTTCTTTCAGAAACATGAACCAATCTTCATGACTATAAACTTGTGAATGGTAGTGTTGATCTGTAGGAACACTACCAGACAGTTTTCTGCAGGAATTATTGACCTTCTCACTGTGACCAACGCACTCTTTTCAGCATCACCTCCCTTTCCAGACACTCTTTCTGTGCCATCAGTGAGAGAATCCAGAGAATACCGACTCTGCGTTCCTCTGTTCCTTTGCTAAAGATACTCCCAACATCCGCTTTTAGCTGCCACACACGCACACACACACACACACAGCTGAGAGAAAGATGAAAGATGCTTCACACAAGCCTTTTCTGTGTTCATCGCCTCTGCTTCGTTAAACTCTTAACAAATACCATTCACACAAGCATCTCTGGAAGATTCAGGCATTGAAGAAACTAAACAATAAAGTATTTAAAGTGTCGCGATATTAAAGGCCACCGCATGGGCCCTGCATTGGTGCTCACAGATAGATCTTCCTCAAGGGTTCTGCAGTGAAAAAGCTTTGAGTGCTAGATCACTGCTCATGTGTCAGGCTGTTAGACACGTCATCTACAAACAAGTATCAATTTAAAATAAGACATTAGTAAATCTTTATGCTGAAATAGCGCTAATAATAGCGTAGTTTCACTAACTTAAAATCCGCCAATTAGCTTATTTTATTTTCTTGCTTGTCATTGTTTTAACAAATGTTTACATGTGTCACTTTTCTGACTTGGCTAGATCCCAAGCTCTACAATAATCAACATTACGGTGACTTCAAATCGCCACATGAACTCGGAGAACGCGTAATGCGCGCTCATCTCCCGCTGGCTGCTCGCGCGCGCGCACGGACACACTCGAGATCCGTGGATCCACTCACCTCTCTGCTGAGCTCCACAACTCCGCCACAGCAGCCCGACGAGCACGAGAAATCCAGGTGTGTTCATGTCTCGATCTGCCTGTTGTTCATGAGCGCTCGGCCGAACACCAGGAGCAGTCCAGGATCCTTCAGGAACTCCTCCAGTGACTTTGGGAAGTTTGGGACGCTGGTCTGGCAGAGCCCTCCTATCCCGGGCGCTTTGAGGAGGGGGCGTCCCGTCCCGAGCTCACATTCCTCTGCGTTTCCTCTCCAGGAAAACTTCTACAGCATCATTGGCCTATCTGCAGAAATAATCTATAAAATCAACATAAGGGATACATATTGAAATATTCTCAACTCCATATACCTTTTAATGGATTAAGTGGCTCAAATTATTTTATTTGATTCAACAAATTATATTTGTTCCCAGTAAATTGGTATCCCTGTTACACATTCTGGCATAGTTTTTATTACGTTATGTTTTAGTTATTATAAATTTAATTTTCTGTTTACTAGCCAAATACCACCAAGCAGCACTTTAAACTGTGTCTCAGCACTGTAAAAAAAAAAAGCTGGGTAGCTGTGGTTGCCAGCATCATAGGAAAACATACGGTCTGTTACTGTTTTTGAAATTAACAGCTAAATACCGTTTTGTCAGCTACAGTATAAAACTGCACAGCTATATGGTGTTAAATTACAGTTTTATACTGTAGATGACAAAACTGTATTTAGCTGTTAATTTTAAAAACAGTAACACAGCTGCCAGTTGTTTACCCTTTTTTACTGGATTATTTTTTACAGTGTAGGTAACACCGCTGTAAAAACCTCATATACAATTTTTTTGGGAAAAAAAGTTTAATATTTTATGTTGTCTTTCACACTCTGTTTTGCATTGTTATGTGCTGCAAAATAGTTTTAATGATTAAATGTGAAAATTCTAAATTAAAAAACGAATCATTACTATTATAAATAACAAAGACCTAAAATAACATAACATGGATCAATTTTATGATAATTGCATAACATTTATGCAGCTTTTTGAAGCTGAAAAGGTCCTTGTTATTGTATTGTAAAGAGTGACCAAAACATCTTCTTTTTTTTGTTCCACAGAAGGAAGAAAGTCATACAGGTTTAGAACGATATAAGAATGCGTTGAACTAATGAACTAATTTTCAACAACAGGGACGAGAAAACAGAAAACTAAATCCAGTAAGTGCATAATGTATTCATGCTGTGATGCATGCTGGGAGGGGAGCTCACAAAGCCTTTACAAATCAGCACGATTGTTCCAAATGAGCTTGGTTGTTCAGACTCCGTTAGGCTAGTTGGGAATAGCATGTAACTCACAGTATCTGGACAGATGTTTCCCCACGCAGCAGAAGAAAGAGAGTTCAGGAGTTTCTGGACTTCCTCTGCTCCCTCTAGTGTTGGACTCACAGATTTGGTCTCCTCTGTATATTCACCAAAAGCAGACAGTCCTCATTTGGACAAAACGGAAAGCATGACCTTTTCTAAACCAGCATCTATAGGCAAACACACACTGTCAGTGATTATAATGTTTCAGTTCATCGGCCTGTCAGTCATCCACACTCTTGTGTTGCTGTTGCCCAGTTTAAAATGGATGCAAAGCCAGTTTCTCCTCACAGGGTCGATGGCCCGGATCTCGGTTATGCACTCGCAGTGCTCAGACTGACATCCGGCCGGGCACTACCACGTTCCTGATGGATGTCAGTTGAGTCCGGCGGGATTGAGACACTTCGTGTGAGGTAAAGGTGTGAAAGCCAAGAAGCTTGGCTCTCCAGTGCACTCTTTCCTCATTGAGTGGCTGAGCAATGTCCCGTTTCCAGCTTTCGTGGGTGAAGACCCATGCGGAGGCTCTCTGGATGCAGCGCTTCTGTGCGGATGCTGAGGAGAACCGAGGATTGGCAGAGAGGGATGAGCTGGCGCAGACTTATGGAGACTCTCAGGCTTCCAGTCCAGAAAACCTGGAGGACGGCGCTCCCAGCACACGCACGAAAATCACTACATGGGAGGCGGGTTGGAACGTCACTAATGCCATACAGGTGAGAACACACACACACACACACACACACACATATCTGTAAGCATATTGTCATTGGTACTACACTGCCCGGTCAAAAAAGAGTTGCTATTTGGATTTAAATATGCAAATGCTTAAGAGTCTCTGACTGGATCATTATTGCAATGATTATTATGTTTCTTGCATATTGTTGTTTGTCAGCAGTTCTTCTAAAACTAACTGATGGAGTGTGTAGTTTTTCATTTCTTAATCAACCATATATGAAGACACATCATGGCCATATTCCAGCATGACAATGTCAAGATTCATGCAAAGATGTTGACCAAAAATTCACTCACCTCTTGATGGAAGTAACATCACAACATTTATTGCATACATTTTTGGTCAATATTATGGATGTTCAATGCAAGAGTCCATCACTTTGTAAAGTCTCCTCCAGCACATCCTGAAGACTTTCTCTGAGTTTAAGATCTGGACTCAGAAGAGCTTCAGTTCATGTGTGAAAATGATTCTTCATACTCCTCACAACCATTCTTTCACAATCTGAGCCTGATGAATCTAGACATCGTCATCCTGAATATGGGCATGATGTGTTTCATACATGGATGTTTAAGAAATGAAAAGCTACACACTCAATTAGGGTTAGAAGAACTGATGCCAAACATAAAATGCAAGAAAGACGATAATCACTGCAATAATGATCTAATCATAGACCCTTAAGTATTTGCCTATTTAAATCCAAACAGTGACTTATTTTTTTTGGGACGGGTAGTGTATAAAGATGTAGGAAATACAAAAAGCGCAATGATAAGTTCTTGGAAATATTGCAAAGCTAATGTGCAGGTAATGTACACACACCACAACACAGTAAAAATGAATTACTCTTGCTGGGAGTGTCACGTATTTGCACATGCTGTCTGTGTTGTTTTAGCAGCCGATTCAGAAAATGAATTATGTAAATCAGATATCGGTGCCAAAATAAAAGAAGCTAGATTAATCTAAGTGTTGTTTTGAGGATGCAGCAGAACAACACGATCTCGCGTACTTACTGCATCAGCGCACTGCCAGCATACACTCACCGCAATCAGATCTGAATATAATAACTGCTCATAACACTCATACCCAAAGTTTGTCATCAGTCATCAGCGGAAAACACAAATAAACATTAAAGTCTGTTTACCACCTGCTTCTTGTGAGCTGTAATAATGCAACATTCGCCAGACAAACAGTGCTTTTCCAAGAAAATAATATGGAATATATACATTTCTAAACATTTTTAAAACAAGAATTTACTTGTGAAGCAATTATCAAGATAACAAGACTTAATTATTATGAATACATTTTTTTCTTGTGCAAATAGTTTCTTGTTTTAGGCTTAAAAAAAAGCTTTTTGGCAATGGGATAAGGAAAGTATCTAAACTAGAGTATAGATATGCTGGGTAGTGATGAAGATGCAGGCTTTTTGTGCTGAAATGCTTCTCTCAGAAGTGTGAAGTGAATTCATCCCGGAGTGTTTGGGAAGTGTTATGTTTTGCTCCTAAATTAAAATGTTAAGTAAATGATCATCAGCCAGTTTTCTACCCTCAGATGCTGCATGCTTAGAGTGATTGCACGACTGTTTGTGTGCATTTGAATATGCCTTATTTACTTTATAGCAGCATAAATCCTTGTTTATGTGAATGACACCCCATTACCTCATCTGCTCATTCCCATTTGAGGCTGAGGGTAATATTTAGAGCCGTTAATGATCACACTGCTCGTTATTGCTGCTTGAGCTTGTTTAATTCATCCTTCTGCTTTACTTTAGAGCGTAATGTGCCTCTCTTTCCCTCTTCACCCATCTGTCTCACTCTCTCTGTGAATCTATCTTCCCTCCGACAAACCCTCGCTCTCTGCTGTCTACATAGGCAGCATCCCATTGAAGTTTGCACAAACACGTTGCTCCTCACGTGAAACACAGGAGATTTGACTCTCAGTTGACTCAACGCTATCTCACGACCAATTTGTACAAATTCCTCACTCGTACGAATTTGTACGATTTGTCTAAACCCCAGTGAAGGTTAGGTTTAGGGGCGGGGGTCAGGGGTAGGTCATTCGTACAAATTCATACGAATTTAGCAACTCGTAAAATATGTACAATTTAGAAAAAATCGTACAAATTCGTACGAGTGACTTCGTATGAATTCGTACGTATTTTCCACCTCGTAAAATTCATATGAATCGGTTGACTCCAGTAGAGTTTGAGGCTCCAGTAGAGTCAAGGCTTAGTCAAGTCATCTTCATTTATATAGCGCATTTAACAATGTAGATTGTTCCAAAGCAGCTTTACAGTGATAATAGGAAATTAAAGTAGCAGAGATTGTTTTGGCTTTATGGCAGCTCTAGAATAAAGTTATTTTCCAGCTAAAGTTAATTTTGATTGATTCACTTCCGTCGCAACAATCATTAGTTATTAACTTAGGGGCCATTAACATGACACCGTTTTAACAGAAAACTCTTAAGTTCTCTCTTTTGGCCAACACACTAACATTTGGTGCAGCCGTCAGAAGTGTGTTTCTGAAGCTTGAAAGTGTTGTCCGGGTCGGCAGCTCACTAGAGTCTGGACTCCTCTTTCTCTCTTTCGTGTGCGTGTGGATGATGAGCTGTCGTCTGTTCACAAGAGATACAGTCATTAGGACCCTGAGAGGAAATGAATGCAGTGTTGTATCTTTATTCATTGTGTCTAACACAAAGCAATTTACAAACAATTACAGTCAAGATAAAATATCTGTCACTTAGCACCTCTTTAGAGATGACTGTGACTTCATTAGTGGAGGGGTGTGTGAGAGGGTGTGATTTCATTACTCCCATCTGCTGTACGGCTGTGACTGTGTGTTTCCCACAGCTGTGTGTGTGTGTGTATGTGTGTGTGTGTGTGTTTGTAAGATCTCTCCTAGTCGTCTTTATTTGCATTTGTCACTAGCCTCAACCCTGTATGTGCTCAGAGGTTGCTCTTTCATTGCTTAATGGAGTTCTCCTTTATGGCTCATTCCACTCGTTTATCATAGACTGATTTAGGAGTAGTCTGTGTGTTAGTCCTGTGATGCACTGGCCATCTTTCCAAGGAGTTTCCCTGCCTTCAGTCTGAGAATCTGGGATCTCCAGCATCACTGTGACCCTACAGAGTACAAGTGGATGGATGGACTGACTTAGGAGAAGTAACAAATAAGAGTAACAATAAAACAAAAATGTGAATGTTGCTGGCCTGATTTGAGGAATCCTTCATGTCTGGAGGACAAACACTGCAGGAAGATGCACACGTTCAAACTGAATGTTAGGTGAAAATAACGCCAAAATAACAAACAGAAGTACCCTCTGACTAGTTAGGGAGTAAAACTACTTAAACTACCAAAAGAAAACAAATAAACTACAGAAATGTACACTAACTCCCTAACTAACCAAAATCAGGAGAAAAGATATTTAAAAAAAAAAAAGGCACCCACCTCCATGAAAGAGTTAGTGTAAGTTCTGCCAGGAAGACTCAATTGTTACGTCACTTATTACCTTCTCATTTAACCAATCGGTTTGAGCATATGACGGGAGAATCAACAATGAGAACTAATGGTAGACCTCTATAGACTACAATAGGCTTTAACCTAGTGAGAATATTACACAGTCTCAACTCTACACATTACAAAAGGGCAACAGCAAAAAAGCAGGTGAGGGACAGCACTCTGGAAGGCAAGCTTCTTCTTATATTGTTTTTATTGGCGGTTGGCAAACATCTTTTGGGTGCATTACCGCCACCCACTGATCTGGAGTGTGGACTAGGGATCTATACAAACACCCAACTAATAAAAAACTAGTGATGGCAATTTCAAAATACTGCTTCATGAAGCTTCGAAACCTTTACGAATCTTTTTATACCTTTTGTTAGGGATCATCTCTCTCGCTCTTCAGTACCCGGTAGAGCAGCAGAGAACATGCAGAGAGACAAGTCAAGTCAAGTCAAGTCAAGTGTATTTATATAGCGCTTTTCACAATATAAATTGCATCAAAGCAGCTTCACAATATCAATCAAATTACATAATGTTTGTTTCTTAGTGAAAAAACATCCACGTTTGGTAGGGCTGATCAATGGTATTAATGCTTGGTTAATTATTTTGAATATCCCCAACTGAGCAAGCCAAAGGCAACAGTGGCAAGGAACCGAAAAACTCCATCAAGTGACCTACTGGTGTCCTAAAACTCCATCAGGTGACCTACTGGAGAAAAAAAAAACCTTGGGAGAACCCAGGCTCAGTCGGGGGCCAGTTCTCCTCTGGCGTTTATGAACTAGAGGCCGGATTTATAGTAATCTATAGTAATAGTTTTATTTTATCACTTCGGGGTGGGTACGCGAACCGGAATCACAACGTTTTATCTGTAGAGTGGGAAAGGGATCCTCCATAGGGAGAGGCTAGTTGGCACTTCAGCACTGCGTTGTCATCGGGTCCAGGCAAAGCTCCTAGTCAGATCTGGATACGGCCTGGATCCGGTAGGCTGCGGGAAAACCTCGGGATAAACAAAGACAGTAAAATTAGCGTAGATGCCATTCTTCTTATGATGATGTAACGAGTACATCAGGATTTAAGGGAAGTGTTCCCAGTTCCGGCTGACCTAATCTATGCAGCCTAACATTGATTTATAGAAGTCTATAATATATTATGTGTATGCTAGGTCAAAGAGATGTGTTTTTAGTCTAGCTTTGAACTGACAGAGTGTGTCTGCTTCCCGGACAATGGTAGGAAGACTGTTCCAAAGTTTTGGTGCTAAATAGGAAAAGGATCTACCGCCCGCAGTCGATTTTGATATTCTAGGTATTATCAACTGGCCCGAATTTTGAGATCGCAATAGACGTGAAGGACTATAATGCGTTAAGAGCTCGCTCAAGTACTGCGGAGCTAAACCATTTAGTGCTTTGTAAGTAATCAACAATATTTTAAAATTTATACGATGTTTAATAGGCAGCCAATGCAGTGTTGACAGAACCGGGCTAATATGGTCATATTTCCTGGTTTTAGTTAGAACTCGAGATGCAGCGTTTTGGACCAGCTGTAGTTTATTTATTAAGCGTGCAGGGCAACCACCCAGTAGAGCATTACAATAATCTAGTCTTAATGTCATGAAAGCATGAACTAATTGTTCTGCATTTGTTAATGAGAGCATATGTCGTAATTTAGATATATTTTTAAGATGGAAAAATGCGGTTTTACAGATACTAGACACGTGACTTTCAAATGAAAGATTGCTATCAAAAAGCACACCCAGGTTCCTAACCGACGACGAAGACTTAACAGAGCAGCCATCAAGTGTTAGACAGTATTCTAGGTTATTACGTGTGGAAGTTTTTTGTCCAATAATTAGAATCTCTGTTTTTGTAGTAGGTAGTAGTAGTCTGTCTGAGTTTAGTAGTAGGAAATTACTAGTCATCCAATTTTTTTAATCAGCTATGCATTCCGTTAATTTTGTGAATTGGTAAGTTTCGTTAGGTTTTGAAGAAATATACAGCTGAGTATCATCGGCATAACAATGAAAGCTAATTCAATGTTTCCTAATGATATGTCCTCATGGTAGCATGTACAGAGTGAACAGCAGCGGTCCTAGTACTGAGCCTTGTGGTACGCCATACTGAACTTGTGATCGATAAGACATCTCTTCATTTACTGCTACAAACTGATAACGGTCAGATAAGTATGATTTAAACCATGCTAGTGCAATTCCACTAATGCCAACATAGTTTTCTAGTCTATTTAAAAGAATGTTGTGGTCAATTGTGTCAAATGCAGCACTAAGATCAAGTAACACTAATAGAGAGATACAACCACGATCGGATGATAAAAGTAAATCATTTGTAACTCTAATGAGAGCTGTCTCAGTACTATGGTGCGGTCTAAATCCTGACTGAAAATCCTCGCAGATATCATTTCTTTCAAGAAAGGAACACAGTTGTGAGGATACTGCTTTTTCTAATATCTTTGACAGAACAGGCAGATTTGAGATCAGCCTGTAATTGACTAATTCTGAAGGACTTGTGGCGAACAGGACGGCCGAGGGACGTGAGAGAACGGCGCGAGGCCGGTGGTGCGATTGCTAATGAGCAACACCTGTTAGGCACACCGGTCTCGCATCTCTCACGGAGGAGCGGAAGCATAAAGGAGGAGCGACGACGTTGATGATCGAGAGAGGAACAGGCCTGTATTTTAGTATGTGGCGAACAGGACGGCCGAGGGACGTGAGAGAACGGCGCGAGGCCGGTGGTGCGATTGCTAATGAGCAACACCTGTTAGGCACACCGGTCTCGCATCTCTCACGGAGGAGCGGAAGCATAAAGGAGGAGCGACGACGTTGATGATCGAGAGAGGAACAGGCCTGTATTTTAGTTGTGTTTTGTTTTTGTATTTTATTTTAGTTATATTTATTTTCGGTAGCCAGCAGTCGTCCGCGAGGGGCTGCTGGCGGTATTTTCGTTTGTTTGTTTTATTTTAAATAAATTATAATTTGATTGTTCGCCGGTTCCCGCCTCCTTCTTCCCTGAACATTGCTACACTGGTGCCGAAACCCGGGAAGAGGGAGGAACGCGCTGTCAGAGAGTCCTCGCCGGTGTGGGGAATCCGCGGTGCCATCGAGCATGGTGCGTGAGTCGCCGCCGCTCGCCGTGGGCCGGAGCCTGCTGCCATCCGCCGAGCGAGGGGAGGAGCAGGGAGCGGGGGACTCGCGGCCACGGACGCTCGAGGCGGTGCGCTGGAGTGAGTTGCCGGTGGGACGTTCGAGCTCGCTGCCGGCCGCCTGGGTATTGGAGGGGCGGCTGCCATCCGGGAGGGAGAGGAGGAGTCGCCGCCGCTCGCCGTGGGCCGGAGCCTGCTGCCGTCCACCAGTGAAGGGGAGGAGCAGGGAGCGGGGGACTCCTACCGTCTGCCCAAGGCACCCGGGGAGCCGTCGCCGTCCACCGGGCGGCGGAGGAGCGTCGAGCCGTCCACCGAGGGCTACCCAGCGTCGCCGCCAGGCACCGCGGAGGAGATCGCCTAGCTGGTGGGGGACCAGACGGCAGCGCGTTGTGGGAACCGGACCAATTTTTTTTTTTCCTCTCTCCCCTCTCTCGATCTGTCGCTCCTCATGCTTCCGTCTCCGTTTCCCTCGGTTTGTCTGTCCATACTCCCCAGGGATCGCCGCCGCCGGGGGGGGGGGGGGGGAGTAGGCACAGCCTCGTGGGTACCCCCCCGGCCTGTGAGGGGCGATGGGGGTATGTGGCGAACAGGACGGCCGAGGGACGTGAGAGAACGGCGCGAGGCCGGTGGTGCGATTGCTAATGAGCAACACCTGTTAGGCACACCGGTCTCGCATCTCTCACGGAGGAGCGGAAGCATAAAGGAGGAGCGACGACGTTGATGATCGAGAGAGGAACAGGCCTGTATTTTAGTTGTGTTTTGTTTTTGTATTTTATTTTAGTTATATTTATTTTCGGTAGCCAGCAGTCGTCCGCGAGGGGCTGCTGGCGGTATTTTCGTTTGTTTGTTTTATTTTAAATAAATTATATTTTGATTGTTCGCCGGTTCCCGCCTCCTTCTTCCCTGAACATTGCTACAGACTACAATGCACTCCCTGATGCGATACTGTAGTAGACGGTTGCATAGTTATAATTTTGTCCCTGATATTATCAATCTTATAAGTGAAGAAGTTCATAAAGTCATTACTGCTGTGTTGCTTGGAAACTTCTGTGCTTGAAGCTTTCTTTTTCGTTAGTTTAGCCATTATTTCAAATAAATACCTAGGATTATGTTTATTTTCTTCTAATAGGGTTGAAAAATAAGCAGATCTAGCAGCTTTTAAAGCCTCTCTGTAAGCAATCGAGCTCTCTTTCCATGAAATCCGAAATACCTCTAGTTTTGTTTTCTTCCAGTTGCGCTCCATTTTTCTGGCTGCTCTCTTAAGGGCCTGAGTGTGCTCGTTGTACCACGGCGTTGGACTATTTTCTTTAATCTTCTTTAAGCGCAACGGAGCAACTGCGTCTAAAGTGCTGGAAAAGAGAGAGTTCAAAGTTTCTGTTGCAATATCGAGTTCTTCTAAGCTATCCGGGATGCTGAGATGATGAAACTGATTAGGAAGATTATTGATAAAGCAATCTTTAGTGGCAGAAGTTATAGGTCTAACATATTTATAACACGGAGTCGGCTTTGCAGCCTTGGCTAAATGTAATTTACATGAGACTAGATAATGGTCTGAGATGTCATCGCTCTGCTGCAGAATTTCAACGGCATCAACATCTATTCCATGTGATAATATTAGATCTAGAGTATGATTACGACAATGAGTGGGTCCTGACACGTGTTGTCTAACTCCAATTGAGTTTACAATGTCTTTAAGTGCCAATCCCAATGCATCTTTTTCATTATCTACATGTATATTAAAATCACCAACAATTAGTACTTTATCGTTAGCCAATACTAATTCTGATAGAAAGTCCGCAAATTCTTCGATAAAATCTTTATGGTGCCCTGGTGGCCTGTATACAGTAGCCAGCAGAAATCTCAAACGTGATTCATCGTTTACACTATATATTTTTACATTAAGCACCAACACTTCAAAAGAAGTATATTTAAAAATAGATTTCTTAGTGGTTTTGAAAATATTACTATAAATTACAGCAACACCTCCCCCTTTGCGTTTTAGACGAGGTTCATGTTTATAACAGTAATCTTGTGGGGTTGACTCATTTAAATTAATGTAATAGTTTGGTTTTAGCCAGGTTTCTGTCAAACACAGCACATCTAGATTATAATCTGAAATCATATCATTAACTATGAGCGATTTTGAAGTAAGGGATCGAATATTCAGCAACCCAAGCTTTATCATTTGTTCATCTGTTTTTTATTTGTTGAACATCAATTAAATTTTTTACCTGACGTTTTTTGGATTTCCAAATTCGGGGAACAGACACAGTCTCTATATGATGATATCTAGGTGAAAGAGGCTCTATGTGATGGGATTTATCTGACCTTGGTGACGCGAGGCCGCTAGCAGACGGTCGGTTTAGCCAGTCTGTCTGCTTCCTGACCTGGGCCCCAGATTGTCATGTTTTAGCTCTAAGACTATGTGCCATATTACTAGAGAGAAGAGCAGCACCATCCCAGGAGGGATGAACACCATCTCTTTTCAACAGGTCAGGCTTGCCCCAAAAACTTTTCCAATTGTCTATGAATTCTACATTATTATGCGGACACCACTTAGACAACCAACCATTGAGTGAGGCCAATCTACTAACTATCTCATCACTCCTGCGAACAGGAAGGGGGCCAGAGAAAATTACAGTGCCTGACATCGTACTTGCGAGTTTACACACCTCTTTAATATTAATTTTGGTGATCTCCGACTGGCGGAGTCGAACATCATTAGTGCCGACATGAATAATGATCTTAGAGAATTTACGATTAGCATTAGCCAGCACTTTTAAATTTGCTTTGATGTCAGGCGCTCTGGCTCCCGGCAAACATGTGACTATGGTGGCTGGTGTCTCTATTTTCACGTTCCGTGTGATCGAATCACCAATTACCAGGGCACAATCAACAGAATTCTCAGTGGGTGTTTCACTGAGTGGGGCAAATCGATTTGTTATGGTAATCGGAACGGAAGAGTGGTTTTTTAATCCGCGACTAGAGCGATCTCTCAAGGTCACCCATCTGCCCTGCTGCGTGGGCTCAGAGAGAGAAAAGAAAAACACCAGCATACATATACCAGAATATAACGTAACAGAACATATAACTATTTTACGGGTTGACAATTGAATATAAATCTAATCAATTTGATTCAAACTAAATTGTATGACTTTTAGAGAAAAACTAACACCGGGTCTACATGTGATGCCGCAGAAGCTTGAGGCTGTTTACACTGGACGCGACAAAGCAACCATTTGTTCTTCATATCAGAAGTAGCGTGAGCTTGAAGTACGTCAGAAATAGAACAGGGAATCAGTTTACGGTCAGGAATTTGTCCTGTCACGCCACATCCAGTGTAGACAGCAGCACTGATTACAATAGGTTCTGTTGGCTCGCGTCTGGTGTTTAAGACACGGCTTAAACGTACTAATTACATTGTATGACTTGATATGAATTCACCAACAATTCGCTAAAAGTTAAAATAGTTACAAACTCTATTGAGAATAAGTTGGCTTGATCGCAGCAATTAAGAGCAATAGTAATACTCATGCTTAACTTAATACAGACAACTCTTGACTTACAGTAAAGGCGACATACTGATAGCGAAATCGAAGAATGAACTGTTGTAATGTCATTTTAAACAAAGTATGCCAAAACAATTTCGAATTCTTCCTTTGGAATTTCAGGGAAAGTTCACACTGGCTGGTTAACACCATTCGTCCGTGACAGTGATGCAATGGGTAGGTGTGGCTCTGAAGCTCCGTCGAGGTCAGACAAGAGTAAAAAACATGAACACACTGGAGAAAAGCTGTTTTATACTGTAATTCTAACTGAAAGCGACACTGACACTGTTTTTCATGTTTAAAACTGTAAAAGCAATCTATTGTGTAAAGTATAAATAAACATGATGTGGCTGGAGTGCTGAATCAGAGCTGGTGCAAACATCCCTTACGAAAAAGAAGTTTATTCAAGTGTGCTATTAGTATGTTTCTTTTAAATACATTTGTTTAATGTAATTCTCAGAAATATACTTTATGTACATCACAGAAATAAAGTAAAAATGTTATACTTGACTTGTACTGAAAGAAAGGTCTAAGTATATTTGGCCTATACTTGTACTTAATCTGTTGACTGAGATATACTTAAAATTTTAATGAAGTATTACTTAAATTATTTTAAATACTTTTTTTCCACATAGCTTTACATACAGTCTTATAAACTTACATTGTTTGAAAATATTGATTTATAAAGAAAACAGATATGTTCTTAATTCTGAGAATCAGATTTTTTTGTGTAGGCTAGTCCACTGGTAGTGTACTAAGGAATTTACTTCAAATCTACTCTTTTCCCGCCATTGACTGGATTTAGTGGGAATCCATGTTTTCACTGTTATATGGTAGGGGCTGTTATGCATCTCCTGAAAGAATACAAAATCTCTGGATCAAAACAAAGGTGAAGAAGAAGCAGAAAGTGATAGAAGATCGTCAAATATTTAACAGCATATAAAACTGCAAAAATAGTATATAAATACTAGTAAACTATAAATTATGTTATGTTCACTTAAAGAAAACTTACAAGTATACTTTCAGACAGTAGTCATAGTTTACTGAGTACAGTTCAAAGTGTACTTTCAAAAACTTAATGTGCTACAAGTATTTGACTAGTAAACTATCAGTATACCTATAAGTTCACTTGTAGTATAGTTGCAGTACAAATGAAAAAAATTGTTGTAAATTAGTTGTGTACTCAAAGTTTACTACTGTTACACTTAAAGCATACTTTTATGTACTAAAAAGTGGGCCAATTTAGTCCAAAGTAATACAGAAACAGTACACTTACAAGTAGTACATTGATATAAGTATACTTACTTCATAGAAGTATACTTAAAAATATACTTGAACTTTCCTAAAGTATACTTCATAAAAAAAACGAACTTGAATTATACTTATTTTTTGTAAAGGACATCTTGATCCAAAATAAGTTTAAAATTAGATCTTAAAATTTGATTGCAGACTTTCATATATGAGCACAGTTTAAGACATTGTTGAGATCTTTTTTTAAATTCTAGTGGAGACATGAGGGATTATCAGGGTCTGAGAACCTGGAAAATTCAGCAAGTCTCTGTTTAATCTCATCGTTGTCTTGGAGGATCATTTGAGTTATATACTTGACCAAGACCTGATGTGTGCCTTTGTTTCCTCAGGGTGTGTTTGTGCTGGGTCTGCCCTACGCTCTTCTGCAGAGCGGGTACGTCGGTCTGTTGTTGCTGGTGTTAGCCGCACTCATCTGTAGCTACACTGGAAAGATCCTGGTGTCCTGCCTGTACGAAGAGGACGAGACTGGCCACTCGGTCCGCGTCAGACACACCTACGAGGACGTCGCTAAAGCCTGCTGCAGACACATCTGCCCTTACATCGGGGGTAAGGTTGTGAACGCCGCACAGGTAGTGGAACTCGTGATGACCTGCATCCTATACTTGGTGGTCAGTAGCAATCTGATGAGTCACAGCCTGTTTTTCCTGCCTCTGAGCTCGGCGACGTGCTCCGCCATTACCTTCCTTATCCTTGTGCCCTGCATGCTGATCCATGACCTGAGAGTGGTGTCGCGTCTGAGCCTCTTCTGCTCGCTGGCTCAGTTCCTCATCACCTTCATTGTGATTGGCTACTGCCTCCGTCAGTCGCCGCAGTGGGCCAGTAGGAGACTGAGTGCTGTGACGGTGGACTTTGATGGCTTCCAGGTTGCGGTTGGGGTGATTATCTTTAGCTACACATCACAGATCTATCTGCCTACGTTGGAGGAGAGCATGACAGACAGGTTAGACTTCGACAGCATGATGAACTGGACTCACGCTCTGGCCTGTGTACTGAAGACTGCGTTCTCCGTGATGGCCTTCCTCACATGGGGAGAGGAAACCAAAGAGGTGCACTGATGTGACTGATGTCACATGACTTATAATTACCAGCTTACAACTACATACACCATAAACATTTAAGTAATGTAGCTGGGTCTAAAAAGTCTTTATTACCCAGCATTGCTGGTCACCAGCATCAGGAATGTTTTCCATGCTGGGACCAGCAAGCGAGGCTGGTTGCTGGTTGACCTGCTACAGTTTCGCTTGAGACCTATGCAGGTCCACCAGCAAGACCAGCACTATTCCAGCTCTAAATATTTAGATAATAAATAATTATATATATTTAACTATAATAATAGTTAAATCATTTTACGTTTCCATAACCAAAGCTGATACGTTTGGAAAACTGATAGGTTAACAAAAATTTGTTAGCTGGGAATCCAGCCTGGACCAACATGGAATTCAATACGTAGGGCAGGAGTGTCCAATCCTGCTCCTGGATTTAAGGAATTCTGGTGTGTAGTGTATAGTAAATCATGTGGGACACAATTTATCACATGCATGTATAGTAGCTATTTAACAACAGCTTTAAAAGTAATTCATCTAATGAGATTTAGAATGTTTTATACAACTTTTTGTTTTATTTTTATTGTAGTTTAAGTTTGCGTTGTACTCAAGGGATAGTTCACCCTATTATAAATTAAAATTATTTACTCAACCTTGTGAGGTTCTAAACCCATATCACATTGGAGTTGTTCCCAGGGTCCTGTGTTCCCCTGATTTATATGTCAAATAATGAACACTTCCCAAGGTTAGGTTTAGGGGTGAGATTTAGATACAAGGTTAACCCTGGGAACATAAGACCCAGGGAAAATGGTCACACTTCCAAAACAAAAGGATGTGTTTAGCAGAATATCCAAGCTGCTTTTTCCTAACCATGGAAGTGTATGGTGGCCATGGCCGTGCTTGGCACCTGTCTATTCAGGTAAACAATCCCTTAAAGTGGACTTAAATATATCTATTTTTTATTTTAGGTGATAACAGATAACCTTCCCACAGCATTGCGTATGGGGGTGAACCTGTGTCTGTTGGCGAAGGCTCTCCTCTCGTACCCTCTGCCGTTCTACGCCGCGGCTGAGATACTGCAGACTGGCGTCCTGAAGCTGGACTCATCAGCAGACGGGGCAGACCGGTGGACACTGCTCCTGCGTGGCTCGCTCCTCCTCCTCACCCTCATCATGGCGCTGTACGTGCCTCATTTCTCTCTCCTCATGGGCCTCACGGGCAGCGTGACCGGGGCAGCCATGACGCTTCTGCTGCCTGCCCTTTTCCACCTGCAGCTCAAATGGACTCAGCTGGACATGACCCAGAGAGCTGTGGACATACTGATATTACTACTGGGCTGTTTCTGCAGCATCTCAGGGGTGATATGTTCCATCAAAGGAATGGTAACAGCCTTCAAGGACAAATAGATTACAAATAATCCTGTGTGTCTGTAGTTACGTTTGCTCTGGTTGGTGGTGTTTGGTTGTTAATAAAGTTAAACGGAGCCGTGTCTGGAGGTTAATGAGCCTGCTTTGCTTCCTTCCACAAATCTGACTATGAAATGTTATCTAGCATCGAGTGTTGTTGTCATAATTCACCATGTTCATTGCTCAGGCACTTACCAGGCCAATCATGCATGAAAAGCACACGAGATGCTGTTCTATAGTGTGTTTATTATTCCCTCGTTGTCTCTGGAGCGCAGTAAACAACTTTTGACAGTCAGTTAACTTTATGTAAAAAACAAATCATAAACATACTGCTAGCAACTAATAGGCTATTAAATTATGAACAGCACTTTTTCATAACTGCATCAGTTTGTGTGTTTCTCTCTCTGCGTTGATGAGAATATCTCTATGAAATTAGATTTGCTCCTACAACATGATCGAGGTCAAACACTCAGATCAAGGGCCCTATTTTAAGGATCTAAGAGCATGGTCTAAAGCTCAGGGCGCAAGTGCAGTTAGGTCGTGTCTGAATCCACTTTTTCGAGTTTAACGACGGGAAAAATGGTCGGCTCACGGCGCATGGTCTAAAAGGGTTGTCCATATTCTCTTAATGAGTAATGGATGTGTTTTGGGCGTAATGTGAAAAAAAACAATCAGAGTCTCATCTCCCATTCCCTTTAAAAGTCAGTTGCAAGCAGAAAGACTGAACGCGTCTCTTGCGAGGAAACGGATCTGCTCATGCGTGAGGTTAAAGCTGTGTGCGTGTGTGAGTGAGGTTAAAGCGTGCAAACAGACCATCTACTGGACAAGCCAAATTCCATCATATCTTTATGTGCACAATATTAATCTTTTGCACTTTAATCCTTTTATTTTTAATATTTGGCATGTTTGTGTGCTGCTGCGCGTCCCAGTGTGTGTAATAAGTAGAGTGTATGCACGTTGTGGAGCCGCCTATTGCCGCACATTACTAACGCGTTATTCAAATAACAAAACAAAAACTGCCCCATTGACTTTAGACCAGGTTTCAGTTGGTCAATGGCTCAGTCTATTTCAGTTCCTCAAAATAGCAACACACCAACAATGCGCCTGAACACACACCTCGATTTCAGACCAGCACGCCCGTGGGCGCAAATGCATTTGCTATTTAAACAACGTGGCGCAGAAAGTGAATATGATAACTGTGTCGGGCTGAAACTAGCAAAAAACACATGCGTCGCGCTTGGCGCTACATTGCACCAGGTGTATGATAGGGCACTAAGTGTTTATCTGTGATCAGTTCTTCAGTTCTGAATGAAAACTTGGGTTACACTTTATTTTAAGGTGTCATTGTTACAGTGTAATTATATATTTAAGTACTGAGTAATATTAAGCAACTACATGTACTTACTATAGGGTTAGGGTTAGTTGCATGTAATTATGCATAATTTACTGGTAATACTATGGTAAGTACATGTAACATTTGTAACAAGGACACTGTAAAATAAAGTGTTACCAAAACTTCTTTAAGCAATAACTATGTAACTATATAGTCACTGGTGAATGCTACCATGACATGAAAACACAAAAAAAAGTTGTTTTAGCAAAATATTTATAAAAGCTAACCGCACAGAAAGCCAAACTCAGTTACACTCAGTAACTTTTATATTTGATCCACTAACAATGACAAACGCGTTGGAATGCTACTGTGTATGTCTGGTACTGAAATTTGTATACCTCCCTGCAACAAAACTATGACCGATTCACACAGGAGATCAGGGGTCCTGGGCATCTTTCTCCTAGTGTTTTCAGAGCCAGTAGAAAGGTCTGTCCTAAGTAATTGTAATTGTGACCTTAATCGTCTGCCGCCTGTAAACCGTTAGTGTCTTGCGGACTGTTCCAAAGGTGCAGGTGCTATAATTGTTTATGCTTCATTGTACAAGCATGCATAACATTGTCTTTTTATAGTCTGGACTTAAAGGATCATCTTATAGCTCTAAAGATAAAAGTAGAAAAAAACAATCATTGGTATAGACTATAGCTCTCTATCACTCACAGTCTTAAAAATAAAATAAAATAAAACAAATGGCTGCCGGCTTGTGACATGGATTGAGAGTGGCATGGTGGCCAAGAAACGAAAGAAAGCAATTGGCCGCTTCACTTTAAAAGCAAACAAAATGAAAAATAGTTTAACTGCAGGTGCTTTGAAGTCCTCACGACCAGAGAGGATGCAACCACTGAGAAACATGGACTTCATTTTAATAGTAAGAATTTTAATCGCAGGAGTAGATAAACTATCGCAATCTCACTATGGATGAGGAAGTCGTGGGAACAGACTTGTCATGGGGAGCTACAATATATATATTTTTTTGTCCACGCTGTCATGTGTGAGGCTCCGTACTTTACAGTTGAAATGAAACTGAATTTTCTCACTAAAGATATCATCTATCACCTTTGTTCAGATTAAGAGCAGGTCACCCAGAACTGGGCAAGACCCAGACAGTACAAACACTCTCTGATCTCATTCACATGTTTGCATTGTGAATGATAACCAGCCAGGCGAGAACCAGTGGTGTTCATGTCAAATGTCAAACCCAGCGTGATGTGAATAGTGAAAGTATGAATGAGATTTGAGCCCTTCACCAGAGAAGACAATTAACAGTGAATATGCATGTCATCATTTTTTTTATTTTTGGCGTTTTTAAAGTTTGACAGACTCAGTCTTATGTTTGATGATTCAAGCTGTTTTAACCAATCCTCATGTCTGCTACAAAACTCGCTACAAAACACACGTGCACACACTCACAATCATAAGACTTTGAAGAGCTGTTCTTTAAAATAGATTGAATAGAATATACGGGGAAATTGTCATTTCTATATCACTAAACTGATTTTTTCTACTGAACACTCACCCTGTCTGCCATTGGTCAGTCAAACAGACAGTCCCGCCCTAAACTCACTCCATTGGTTGAGTCAGTGTGGCAGTGTTGTGACTCTCAGACAAATAGTTCAATGTTTTGACAAATTACATTTTGATACTAAACTAATAAAAAACCTGATACTCTGAACACTATTAAAATACAATTGTACATTTTGGAGATGTTATGTGATGAAATCTACACATATAAAGTTTCTCCCTGCAGTGAAGACTTTTCAAAAAGCAGAAAAGGGATCTTTAAAGGTTGCTACGGATGGACACAGAGATGGGAAACCTTCATACACACTTGAAAGTGATTGAATGTTGACAATTGCACTACAGATGATGGATTTCGTGTGAAACAGTCTAAACGTAGTCTGGTCAATCATACTGTATGCCATCCTCTCCAACCGGAGAGAGAATGGAGCGGAGAATCTTGAAATGGAGCGCTGATACTATTTTGAAAAAATCAAATTGATTTTTTTTTTTATTTATTATGCAAAACGCTTTGTATCGTTAATTGTATTAAGAATTTGTAATTTCAACTGAATGTAGAAATTGGCATCTATTGTCAAACCACTCAGAGAAACAGCATGTTTTTGGATTTTGGGGGAAACTGGAGCAGCCAGACCAAACCTACCCCAATACAGGGGGAACATGCAGACTCCACCCAGATTGGCCTCCTGGCTCAGCCGGGACTCGAACTGGAGAACTTCTGTCTGTGGGTCAACTGTGCTTCCCACTGAGCAACTACTTTCAGTAATCTGTGCTTTCTTTCAACATTGCATCCTGGTACAACTCTCTTTCTGTTAAATGCAAAAATAGACTTTTAAGGATTATAAATATGGCTGATAAAATTATTGGTGAGAAACAAGTAAGTCTGTCTGATCTTTACACTGTGGCAGTGAAAAGGAAAGCCTCTGTTATTGTGACAGACCCTTCACATCCCCTGCATAGTTCATTTCATGTACTTCCGTCTGGTAGACGATATAAAGTACCTGGTGAAAAAGGCCAAGTATAAGAAGACTTTTATTCCAACTGCCATTGATATTTTAAATAGGAAATAGGGGGAGGGGTGTATCTTAAATTGTGAGGTTGTCTCTTGTATTGTATTGTTTGTTGAGCCCTTGTCTAAAGACAATTTTCTACCCCTGTGGGGATAGACAATAAAGCTTTTTTTTATTTGAATTTGAACTGTACTATTGACCAAATTTAATTTGGTCAAACAAATGTTTTTATGTTGAGAAAAGTAAACCTACTTGTAACAAGCTGAAATCTTTACTTTGATCCAACTACACTTTTTAATGAATGAGGGGATTTTGATTTTGGTATTGTGATTTTCAGTCTGAGGAAAGTTAGAAATTAAATTATTAATTGAAATTATTATTTATTAATTGAAATTAAATTAATGACCAATGAACACCAGTTTCCTCTGGAAAAAATCTTCTTTTTTTCATAAAAGGATGCTGAGAGGATCCATAAATACACATACTCAAACATTAGAAACATCTCAGGCCCTGTTTAATCCATCTCTTCTATCCACTTTCAAACACTTCTGTCCTGATTTCTTCAAGGGGAGGGTCTATGGCCGGGTACATGTTTGGGTTTTTTCAGATCTATTGATCTAATGCACGAAATAATCTCAAGCAATTTACATTTGAACGCGCCCAGAGACGACGGAAACAACAGGGAACAGCAGCAAGACTGAGTGCATGTTAGAAATCAGGAATGGTGAGAGAACATTGTGCTTGGTACATTTTCATCTTCAAACCAAATTTTGGTCTCCAGCTGACAAAGTTTAAATCCCGTCCGGCTAGAGCGCTTCCCATAATGTTTACACATTAGATCAGTAGAGTAGGCGTCATTTGTGGCTGTTTGAACACATTCGACCACATGAGCGTCTACACTTTGAAAGCAATCTGATCCAATGCGTTCTCCACTCCCTCTGGAAGAATTCAAAAATAGACAAGCTCAAAATGTTTCAGACCCCGTTTACACCTGTATTTAGCATCGTCCACTTGTGATCTGCAGGACTGCAGTTTCTTCCCGCATCACTTCCTGTTCCTATCATATATATGCCATGTTGTTTGTTCATCATGTTGTGAAGTATTGCCTGTCTACCCTGTTTTCTACAAACGCTTTCGCTACTCTGTTTGTTGATAATTCTATGCCTGTTATGACCAAGTCTCTTGGATTATGGATCTGGATTAGTTTGCTATCAGGACTGCCAATACTGTTATTGACCCTTTGTCTGTTTATCGACCACGTTACTTGCTCTGAAGAATACTTTGTTTATACTGCTTTGTTTAATAAAGCACCGCACATGGATTCGCACAATCAACCGAGTCTTCGTTACAGAATACTTCGCCTGATCAGAATCCAGCAGAGATAACGCAACTACAGGCTGCGTTTGCTCATCAAACTGAAATGATCGAGGATTTCCAGGACCAACTTTCATCCTTACGGGCTGCAAATGAACATCTGACGCGTTACATTCAATCTATGGAAGCTTTAGCGTTAAGTTCTGCCAGGAAGACTCAATTGTTGCGTCACTAATTACCTTCTCATCTATCCAATCGCGTCTAATACTTACGGTATAAAAGACCAGTACTTACACTTGTTTCAGTTCGCAGATGCTGACGCTTCCATTTACCTCCATCCTCCCCACCACTTCCAAGATGGTTCCTTCCCTTCCAATCTCCCCACCACCAGGATGGTCCCTTCCTATACCTCCCGGGGGGTCGGCTGCACCCCTGCCTTCGTCTTCAGGCAAGAAATGCAGAGTCCGGACCCTCGGATTGCGAGCTATGGACGGGGCCTACGCCAAAGAACTTTATTGCTTGCTGGGTTATCAGTAAATGTATTTATTGTTACAGTATTTATTCTCCCGAGTCTTTCTGGTTGAACTCCCACCGAACAGACATGATACAGTGAGTCTCTTTACCTGACAAATTTGATGGCAGAGCTGAAAGATGAAGAGGGTTTTTGCGTCAATGCACTATCTATTTTGAGAATCAGCCAGAAGCTTTTCTCAGAGATTCGATCAAGTGTTCATTCATAATGTCACTGTTGACTGCCAAAGCCCTCGATTGGGCATTTGCTGTTTGGGATCATATCAATCGAGAACCTCGTTTGATTATTTCTCCACGCAAATACGAGAGGTTTTTGAATATCCCGTGGGAGGGAGGGATGTTTCGCTGCATTTGCTACAGTTACGCCAAGGAAATCGCTTAGCTGCCGATTATGCAGTCGAGTTTCGTACGCTTGCAGCCAAAAGTGGGTGGAATGATGTTGCAGCTGAGCCCATGCAGATCGGATTCACCAAGTTATCTGTGGAGGAACGAGAATGACGCAGAGTTAATCGCCTATGCTTTTACTGTGGTCAGCCGGGTCATCAGTGTCGTTCATGCCCTTGCAAACCAGCTCAAAGCGAAGTAAGTACCCCATTACCTACGAGGCTGACTAAATGTTTTTCTCTTCTTATCACGCTGATGATAATTCTTCTCAAGGTGTTCCAGCGTTAATTGACTTTGGCTCAGCATTGAATCTGATTCATCATGAACTGGTCCATGAACTCAATCTACCTGTTATCCCTTGCATACCAACGATTAACATAACTGCCATTTATAATCAACCTATTGGAGAGGGAATTACTCATCAAACTGTTCCGGTTACCATCAAGATAGGTCTGTTCCACTCAGAGACTATGGCTAACAGTTCACAACCCACTGATTTCCTGGAATTCCAAGGAGCTCACAAAATGGTCACCATATTGTCACATTGCCTCCAGGTTCCGCCACAATTTCCTTGTCTAACCACAAGTATTGAGAGTCCTGAGACTAATGAACCAGTTTATATTCCACCAGAGTATTCTGACTACAGCGAGGCCTTCAGCAAGACCAAAGCCACCCAGCTACCTCCTCATCGCCCATGGGATTGTCCAATTGAGCTGTTACCCAACACTGCACCCCTGAGGAGCAAGGTTTATCCACTAACCATCGAAGAGGCTTTGGAATATGGCTTCATCCGTCCTTCCACTTCACCTGCGGCTTCCGGTTTTTTCTTTGTGGAAAAGGATGGAGGTATACACCCCTGCATATATTACAGTGGTCTCAACTCAATCACCATTAAGAACAGGTACCCACTCCTATTAGTTCCATCTGCATTAGAACAGTTACGAGAAGGCACCATTTTCACTAAATTAGATCTACGCAGTGTCTATAATTTAATCAGAATCAGACAAGATGATGAATGGAAGACAGCTTTTTTATCACCACCAGGGGGCACAATGAATATTCTGTTATGCCTTATGGCCTGGCTAATGCTCCTTCTGCGTTTCAATCCTTTATAAATTAAATTTTCTGTGATGTTCTGGACCATTATGTCATTGCTTACATTGATGACATTTTGATCTATTCCAAGACACGTGAGCAACATATCCATCATGTAAGAAATGTCCTGTCTCGACTGTTGGCTAACCATCTATATGTCAAAGCAGAGGAGTGTGAATTTCACATCTCAAACACCACCTTCCTTGGCTACAAGATCAGTCATAAAGGAGTGGAGATGGACACAGGAAAGGTCAAGGCTATCACTGAGTGGCCACAACCTACCCCGGTAAAGGAATTGCAGAGATTTTTGGGATTTGCTCATTTTTACAGGAGGTTTATCCGCAATTACAGTACCATCACAAGCCCCCTTACATCACTACTTAAGGGAAAACCAAAGACATTGTTATGGACTCAGTCAGCTTTTGGAGCCCTAGGGACCAGATTTACTTCTGCCCCAATCCTGAAACATCCAGATCCGGACTTACCGTTCATTGTGGAAGTAGATGCTTCTGACTTTGGTATTGGAGCAGTATTATCTCAGAGACATGGTAAACCAGCTAAATGTTTTCCTATGCCTTTTTTTTCTAGAAAACAGACTATTGCAGAGAGGAACTATGATGTTGGTTATAAGGAACTGTTGTCCATAAAAGCAGCACTGGCAGAATGGAGAAATTGGTTGGAGGGAGCTCGCCATCCTTTTCAAGTCATTTCAGACCACAAGAATCTAGAATATATCAGGTGTGCAAAGCGTCTCAATCCAAGGCAGGCCCGGTGGTCATTGTTTTTTACAAGATTTCAGTTCACAGTCACTTATCGTCCAGGAAGCAAGAAAAGTAAAGCTGATGCCCTTTCGCGAAGGTATGACTCAAATAAAACTTCCTGCTGCCAAGGGCCGATTCTACCTCTTTCTGTAATTTTGGCACCTATTCGTTGGGATATGATGGAGGAACTACAACGAGAACAAGAGACAGAGCCATCTCCTCCAGAATGTCCTCCTGGCCGGCATTTTGTACCAAGGTCTCTTCGCCAATGAATCACGCAATGGGTGCACACATCTCTGAGCTTCGGACATCCTGGCATTCAATGGACAATTGAATTGGTGCGTAACTCTTTCTGGTGGCCTAACTTAATTAATGATGTCTCTGTGTATGTCAAGTCTTGCAGTGTGTGTGCTCAGTCCAAGACAGCTCGAGAACTACCATCTTGGTCTTCTAGAACCTCTGCCAATTCCTCAGCGCCCCTGGTCTCATCTGGCTGTGGACTTTGTTACAGATCTGCCCAGCTCCAATGGTTACACCACAATTCTGACAATTATAGATAGTTTCTCTAAGGCATGTCAGCTTATTCCACTAAAGGGCTTACTTACAGCAATGGAAACCGCACAAGCATTATTTCACCATGTTTTTCGTGTCTATGGATTACCGGAGGATATAGTTTCTGACAGGGGTTCACAGTTCACATCCCGTGAATGGCAAGCTTTCTGTAAACAATTGGACATGAATGTGAGCTTAACTTCTGGTTATCGTCCCCAGGCTAATGGACAGGTCGAGAGATTGAATCAAGAATTGGGGCGGTATCTCAGATCTTACTGTAGTCGAGAGCAGCAACGTTTGAGTGACTTTTTACCTTGGGCTGAATATGATATTACCCCACAGAATTCTCTCACCCATTCATCTACAGGATTCACCCCCTTCAAGTGTGTTCTAGGTTATCAGCCTCCCATGTTCCCTTGGTCTGGAGAACCCTCGGAGTTGCTTGCGATGAACGACTGGGTCAGAACAAGTGAACGGGTGTGGGACAGTGCCCATGTGATGATGCAGAGGGCAATTAGTGCCCAGAGAATTAAAGCAGACCGCAGGAGGCGTCCCCATCCTAATTACTAACCAGGGCAGAGGGTCTGGTTGTCAACCTGAGATCTGCGGTTACGGCTGCCCAGCAGGAAGCTCAGTCCACGGTATGCTGGTCCATTTCATATTTTACGACAGATTAATTCAGTACCATACAGGCTAGAGCTTCCTGCTCATTATCGTATCTCTCCTTCTTTTCATGCATCTCTGTTAAAACCGGTCCACCCTGCTTCCAGCCCAAGTACGGAGGAGAGAGAACCTCCTCCACCACTTGAGCTCCGGCTTACCTGTTAAAGGAGATCCTAGATTCCAGGCGTCATGGAGGTCGGTTGCAATACCTGGTGGACTGGGAGAGCTATGGCCCGGAAGAGAGATCATGGCTGGCTGCCAAGGACATCTTAGACCCATCCTTGATCCAGGATTTTCACCGGGCACATCCTAATCGACCTGCACCCAGGCCAAGGGGACGGCCATGAAGAACACCTGGAGGTGTTCATAGGGGTGGGGATTCTGTAACATCTGTATCTGACATTCATTCCTCAGAGGGAGCCATCTCCTGAATTCTGAGGACTGCAGTTTCCTCCCGCATCACTTCCTGTTCCTATCATATATATAAGCCATGTTGTTTGTTCATCATGTTGCAAAGTACTGCCTGTCTACCCTGTTTTCTACAAACGCTTTCGCTACTCTGTTTGATAATTTAATGTCTGTTATGACCACGTCTCTTGGATTATGGATCTAGATTAGTTTGCTATCAGGACTGCCAATACTGTTATTGACCCTTTGTCTGTTTATCGACCACATTACATGCTCTGAAAAATACTTTGTTTATACTGCTGTGTTTAATAAAGCACCGCACATGGATTCGCACAATCAACGGAGTCAGTCTTCGTTACACTCACCCTGAAGCCATCCTAGGTGTATATGACTTTCTTCTTTCAGACATTCGTGTAAGAAAAATATCAATTTTTTAAAACTTTATAGACTTAAATAACTAGCATTCTGCAGACGGCCGTACGCAAGTCGACTTGACAATGTATGACGTAAATGTAGGAGTAGCGTAAGCTTTTACGCCTCTCGCAGTTCAAACAGGGCTGGGCAACCGGGTTCGTCATTACGTTGTGCATCAAGTTTAAGGGTTACTCTTTTGCCGTAAATCGATGCATACGGCCGTCTGCTGGAAGCTACTTATTTTAGTCGATAAAGTTTTAAATATGGATATTTTTCTTACATGAGTGTCAGAACTCTGGTTTGATCATCAGCCCTTCTGTTATGTTTGTTTTGTGTCTTAGGGTGCTTTCACACTGGGCTCATTTGCAGTGGTCCGAGCCCAAGCACGATTGTTCCTGGCGCCCCCCGCAGCATTGGTCTGCTTTCACTCAACTTGATTCTATCGAACCCTGGTGCGTTTGCGTGCATCTTACATCATCGCAAACGTGTACGGCGCATGATAGAAAACAGAACATGGGTCAATATGTTGTGTTTTTTATTAATTCGGTGCTATTATGTGCAGCTGAGTGAACAATACAGGTTTACTGTGAGTGTTTGTCACATAAGGTGGCTTTCTGCTGCTTGCAAACGGACTCTTTTGAGGAGACAGTGGATTTCCAAATATGTTGCCCTGATTCCACGCGATATGCGCAAATACAATTCAGGCTAAGTGTATCCATGGTAAATCAACAACACTATCATCCCTTACATGTTTTATTTAACTAAATACATCACAATCAGCTAAAACAGGTCACTTTACTTCCTGAACAAGTGCGCATCCGAGTCCGTGTTGCTTTAACATTCACGTGAGCCGCGTCACGGTTCGGGAGTAACCGAACTCAGACCACTACCCTCCAGGTAGTCTCAAGTTCGGTACCTCAGTGCGCACCTGGGTCCACATGACAACGTTCCCATTAGCGATTTTTTATGCGAGCCGTGCCCCGTTCCGAACTAAACTGCCAGTGTGAAAGCACCCTTAGTAGTCAGTTTCTCTCACTCTGACATCACAGCTTCACCTCATTCTAAATAGTGCTTGCGCTCTCCGTACACACACCTGTCTCCCAATTTGCGTTGATTTTCTCCACTACTTATGCTTCTCTCTTTCTTTGCTACTCTGCCAGTGTGTCTTGGTTACCGTCCGTTTCACTACTGTCCAAAAAAAGTCTTGTTCTAGTCGTGCATAGCTTACATGCCTTGTCTGCTTATTTAATCTTGTTTTTTTCCTCTGATTTGCCTAGTTCCTGTACTCAATCCTGTTTCGGCTTGCTCACCCAGTTTTGATCTTCTAGTATTGTTTTGGACCATTGCCTTGGCTCTACCCCCGGGGCTGTGGATCTGCCTCTGGTTTTGACCCTTAGCCTGCCCCTTGGATTTCGCCTCTGTCCTGCTTGGTGGCTCGGCTGCCATTTATATTTGTTTTTTTTTTTTTTTTTTTTTTGGACAATAAATTGAGTGATCTTCTAATCTGCTCTTGGGACCCTTTTTATGCCAGCACCCATAACAACAAGTGCATCACTTCACTTTAGAAGGCCTTTATTAACCCCTGTAGAGCCGAATGGAGCACTTTAATCATAAATGTATGCGCTTTGATGAACTTCCAAAAAAATATACCCATTGACTCCCATGATAAAGCTTGGAAGAGCCAGGATGTTTTTTTTTAATATAATTTGATTGTATTCGTCTCAAAGAAGAAAGTCATATACACCTAGGATGGCTTCAGAGTGAGTAAATCATGGGCTAATTTTCTTTTTGGGTGAACTATCCCTTTAATAATAGCATGCATGTTAGGTGTCTTGCCTTAGAATAAACCCCTCCTAAAGGAGTAGTTCAATTTGTCAATTTTTCTCAAATTAAATGCAGCCAAACAAGTTGAAATGGTCTAGTTGAAAAGCAGAATATAGTATATTAATATAGACCTCATATTATAATCTCAAACAATAAAGAATACAAAATTAGTTTGCACACAATCATAAGAGAACGAGAGAAAGGGAAATTTCCCGTCTGCTCAATTCCCTGTGCATATTATACATTGCAGACCATTAACTACATGTTGCCTCGGCAAACGTGAAAAGAGCCACGTTATTATTGCAGATATGATATGCAGACCCATAATCTACGTGCTGCCTCGGCAAGACACATCAGGTGTCATCCATTTTGTCTATGCAAGTCTATGCATCTTAAAGTGTTCCAAGGCATTGGATAACTTTTTGTAAGGAAAAGTATCACTTTACTGATAATCTTCTCAAACCTCTTTGTACTTACAAATGTGTTCAAATTAAAACTCGGAAATACACTGTGGCAAAAGTGTTTGATATCAATGATGCCAAACCAGCCAGGCATGACATGTTATGAATGTGCATGTTATGAATGTGCTTATCTCTTTTTCGGACAAAGGTCATGAGGTCAATGTATTTGTGATATACGGAGTATATGGGTACTATGAAACCTAGCATGATGTTTCTGAAAATTAGCTTTATGGGTTGTCTTTTAGCTCCAGCATACTTTTAAACTTTGATTCTATGTTGGCAGCTCTGCTTGTACAGTAGATAGATAGATGGCTGTCTTATTTCTGCTTTAAACAAAATACTGCACCCAGTGTAGTGTTAGCACTGTGGTTAAGCAGACAGTTGCATTAACAGCAAGTCAATGAGGGCAAGCTTTTAACCGAACCATGCACATGCATTTTAAACACTTACATTATGTTCTTGCATATTTAATTCAGCTGCTCAGGCGATGTCAATTTATGACCCAATTAAGGGGCGGTCAAAATAACACTTCAAAATCAATCAGAGGTATAGAAATGAATAAAGTAATTAATAATTTACAAGTAACATTTTATCGTCATTTGATTGTCAGCCTCTGCTTTTCTGCAACAGACTAAAGCCGCCTTGTGTATAACGCACCATTATTTTCAGCTAATAAAGAAACAATACAGCAGTTTTCTGGTGTTATATTTGGTTGGGGGAGTCTTCAGCCCTTCCTCAAACTTTTTAACGCACAGTACCCCTCTGATTGCTTTTAATAAATGTACAAATCATAAAACAGATCAAAAGCTATATTTGCCTAAACTCTGATTTGGTGGGCCATCCTATAGGGCGGTGCAACTTGTGCAACCTTGGGTCTTCAGCCAAGAGCCTAGATCTGGCCAACTGTGAAAATCTTGCACAATCAAAAAAAAAGAAAAAAAGCTTGCCAGTGGGGTCAGAAAAAATAATTCTCATTATATTTTATTTTTTAAGCATGTTTCCATCGTCTAAATGAAAAAGATCCCTGCAAAGTTTCTAAGTCAGTGAAAAATACTGTAATAAGAGTCGATGAGGTCAGGATGTCGACACTGAGGTGCTGGCTGCTGCTATGTGTTCTTTCTAATTAGAATAACATTATCACCGCAGATCCGGCCTAAAGCTGCTGGGACTGGAGCTGGTCTGTGTGAGTATATCTCATTAAGCCAGCGCAGACTCGAGCGCGCAAACAGATGTGCACGGATTTGTGAACTTGGCACGGGCAAGCGAGCCTCTCAACGCAGCCAAATCCGCAGGCATGAGATTCAATACGCTTTAGTTTTTCATGGCAAACCGCCCATGTCTCAAGTGGATTCAATCTATTTTCTGTCTTCCCTTCTCTGCCGTTTTTCTTTCTTTCTTTCTTTCTTTCTTTCTTTCTTTCTTTCTTTCTTTCTTTCTTTCTTTCTTTCTTTCTTTCTTTCTTTCTTTCTTTCTTTCTTTCTATCTTTCTTTCTTTCTTTCTTTCTTTCTTTCTCCGGGTCTTTGTTTAGCAATTTCCCACCTCCATATAACTCAGACAGCCCACGCGCAGTGAGTGCACACTGGCCAGCGGGTTGGCTTATTATCCGCGCGGCAATGTGACGCGCTCTGATTTGAGAAACTTTGCGCTGCATGAGGACTGAGATTAGAGAACCGTGTGAAGCGAGGGGAATTGCAGGCTGATGATTTCAAGCGTTCATGCTTCGGCTGGAAAAATACCTCACTTTCTTAGGGTCTCGACATGAGCTTGAAGAGAACGGGGTGGCGGGCAACAGAGCCCCATGTGGTCTTGTATCTACCGGCGCAGGCAACAATTTGATGTAATGGCCCTTTCATCATGCGTTATCAATAGCTAGAAAAATACGGACAATGGTCAGCAAATGTACAGCAAACTCTTTGAGTGACTTGAAGGACAATTACTCAAGATCCGCGGCAGACAGGCCATAATTACAAATCCATTTACAGGGCGCTGAGAATAATGAGGAAACTGCGGAGGTGAAGAGTTTTTCCCCTCTCCAATGCAGCTGGTTAATGTCTTTAAACGAGGACAAAGCACGTGTTCAGCAAACGCAGCAGAAGCTTTATGATGAAAGTCTTGATAACATATTGGTTCCCTGTAAACTTCACTAAAACTTGCTTCATGAAATGTGCTCCTGTAAAACCAAGTGCTCCTCTGAGGGGGTCTGCCTGGATTTGTAGGACGTGAGAACTCAACAGTCATGGAATGTGTCTGAATCTTAAGCTCATGTTATTTTAGAAACTGGCTCAGAAGAAGTAGTGTTAACACTTTGGCTTGCCCTCACAAATTTCATTGAAAGATTTATCAACTATTTTAGACACTCTTAACATTGACTGATTATCAAAGTATTTGCAAATGCACATTCAAACACAGCAAACAGCGATGTTATGTGGATAATAATCCATGCCAATGCCAATAATCTATTATTGATTTCAGTAATCAGTTAAAAAAACATACTGTATATTTGCACGATTACAGTTAGTTATTAACGGATTACAGTTAGTTATTAACGTGTGAGTCAAGGATAATCAATCTGACTTGCACAAAACTTAGCATACATTACCCCATTATATTTGTGTGTGCGCTTGTATGCGCCTTGTAGGACATAATTGCACATATGAGATTGTTATTTCTTTCTGTGTCCCGTAACTGTGTGGAATTCAGAAAATGCCAATGGTTTGTGTATATGTGTGATTGACAACTAATTAGGCTTCATTTAAAACTTCATTCATTGTGCTTTTTTTTTCATTCAAAATCCACTTGAATTAAGGCTCTGTGGAGGCATGTTTGAATGAGCATGACACGTCTGTTCATCATGAATCAAACATTTCATCCTAGAAGCTTATATGTCTTATATCATAGAATATAGCACATTTCCACTGTCTTGTTTTGATGTTCATGTCTTTGGGTCTAGAATTTTCTTGAATGCCTTGTGATGTCTCAAAAGGAAAACTATCAACAGAGGGATCCAACAGAGGGCGGTAGGCTTCAGTCACACCACGCGCACTCCCAGTACAACCCAATTCAAAAAGCAATTATCTGAGTGTGTACTCCTGGGTCGATGAATACACTGCTTCTAAAATGCCATATTAACCTAGTTGAGAAGTATCGATTGGGGTCCCTGTCCAAACGAAGAGGCACAAGAAAGCGCTGGAAACAGACACGGTAAGAGAGATGCATCTGTATTCCATTGGGTTCTATCCTACAATCGTAATGAGGTCTTGAACTGGCTGGGACTCTATTCTTCAGTGCTGTTTGTATAGGGGATGCTTTCCGCTGGGCTCCTGAACTCCAACAAATGTCTCACTTTTCCTCATTCACTCTACTATCTCTCTCTTCATCTCTCCCTGTCTTTATGGGTATGTTCAGACTGCAGGCAAATCAGACTATCCACACTTTTACGTAATTGTGTGATCAAATAAGATTTGTGTGTCCAGACATTACCAACCTATGGGTTGCTTTGTTAACGACGTAGGCGTATCCACGTATGTGACGAGGCTTTAAAACAGATGCAGGACAAATGGAGGTGCATCATCTCGCTCTCCAAATAAGCATCCTGTAGAGTTGCGGTGCAGAACTCCTCTGTTGCGCAAGAAAAATTCAGCGATGAAGGAGACTGATATTGTGATGTTCTGTAGTCACAGCCGAAATCTTTGGACATACCGCCTGAATAAAATATGAAAACTTTTCGCATTACCGTCACCGGTTTTGACGTTATCGCTGTGTGTTGTGTTTAGAGTGACAGAAAATACCATTTGAAATCCGGTTTTATCAGCCAGAGCATCCAGACCGAGACGCATCTGTAAAAATCTGATTGGAATCGCATTTCAAACCACCTCCAAATGTGGTTAGAGTCTGCCTTAAAAAAACAAAACCTGATTTCATGTCTTTTTTTGTTTTTTTGCTGTCCAGACTTTCAAAAGCCCATGTGAATAAAATCTGGATAGGCAAAAAAGTAAGATTCCCTTTCAAGGGAACTCTTGCTGCGTCAAGACGCACTGGGAACGCCGCTGCGTGATTACGTTGTGAAGCACGTGTATAATCAGTACAAAGGAGAGACGAGACGTCATAGGTGGGTGACGTCATCGACCAGGAAACTTTAAAGCACACCTAAAAACATATTGAGTTAGCTTCTGTGCCTTCAGAAAGCACTCTGTGTGATTCTGTCTCTCTCTATTTATTGTTGTTTGTCCACAGGCATATATACATATATATATATATATATATATATTAGACAGGATTATGGAGAGCAAACAGCTTTGGATCGTGTGTTCGTCCCTGCCCTCGCTTCATTACGAGTGGGGACACACGCGATTCATGTGTTGTTTCTTTGGGAGTGGAGCATGCACGGTCAGTTCTAGTAAATTGGGGCTGACAGTGTTCCCGACGTGTAACATATGCACTATTAAGAGTTTGAGCTCTGCTCTTGTTGGCTTTCTTCTCGAGGGAAGAAACTCAATAAAAATATTGGCTCAGATCTCGCGTTTACTGAGACAGTGCGTAGATTATGGGTCTGCATCTCTACAATAAGAATCTATGGCTCAGATCGCGCGCTTGCCGAGGCAGCACGTAGATCATGGGTCTGCATATCATATCTGCAATAATAACGTGGCTCTTCTCACGTTTGCCGAGGCAACATGTAGTTAATGGTCTGCAATGTATAATATGCACAGGGAATTGAGCAGACGGGAAATTTCCCTTTCTCTCGTTCTCTTATGATTGTGTGCAAACTAATTTTGTATTCTTTATTGTTTGAGATTATAATATGAGGTCTATATTAATATACTATATTCTGCCTTTCAACTAGACCATTTCAACTTGTCTGGCTGCATTTAATTTGAGAAAATTAAATATGTACTCATCTTATCTTTGGAGTTAGGACGCCGGAAGGCTTCGACTAACAAGAAGTCCTGACGCCGAGGCTATCAGGCTTTTGAGGGTGGCCACCTCAGGGGAGATACGGGTTTGAGAATCCGTGTCTCCTCGACGCCCTCTGGGGGGCGACTCTCTGAGGAGGGTCGCAGCGCTGCCAGTTCGGTTGTTCCCTGCCGGTTCGCCATTTCAGGGCACCGAGGTGTCTGCGTCCCCAAACGATCCTCCAAGGAGGGGCGTAAAGCAGTCAGTTCAGTTTTCCCTGCCGGTTCGCCGTTACAGGGCACCGAAGTGGCTGTTTGATCAATACCAGAGGCCACTCTGGTCCCCTTAGTAGATTTTCTGGCAGCGTGCAAGCTACTGCCAAATATATCTCGTTGGGGGCTGCTCCCTATTGAAATGTGTTACAGAATTCAGTTAAGTTCTCATCCACCCTACGGTGGTGGACCCCGAGCAGGCTCTGGTTATGTTATCATTCCTGGGAAGCGACATTCTGAGGAGGGTCGTAGCGCTGCCAGTTCAGCTGTTCCCTGCCGCTTCAGGGCACCGAGGTGTCAGCGTTTCTGAACGATCCTCCGAGGAGGGTCATAAAGCAGTCAGTTCGGTTGTTCCCTGCCAGTTTGCCACTTCAGGGCGCCAAGGTGCCTTAATTTCCCAACGATCCTCCGAGGAGGGTCGTAGAACAGTCAGTTCGGTTGTTCCCTGCCGGTTCGCCATTACAGGGCACCGAAGTGGCTGTTCGACCAATACCAGAGGCCGGTCTCGAGAGACTGGTCCCCTTAGTAAATTTTCTGGCAGCGTGTAAGCTGCTGCCAAATGTATCTCGTTGGGTCCTGCTGACTATAGAAATGGTTTCAGAATTTAGTTTGGTTCTTCCGCCCAGATTTCTAGGGATCCTCCCTACGTGGTGGACCCCGAGCAGGCTCTGGCTGTGGAGCAAGAAGTACAGACTCTTCTGCGAAAGGAGGCTATAGAAAGGGTTCCTCCTCCCAGCGGGGAGTCAGGGGTTTACAGCTGTTACTTCATTGTACCAAAGAAGGATGGAGGCTTACATTCAAACAGATTGTGTCACAGATTCAGTCTGAGGACTGGTTTATCACGATAGATTTTAGGATGCGTTCTTCCATGTAGCCATCCGTCCTCATCATAGGAAGTCGCTGAGGTTCACTTTCGGGGGGCGAAGTGTATATCGGATTCTTCCTGTAGCGAATTAACTCTATGAAATATTTGTCACCGATGTTAAGGCCAAGGGTTATTTACCACAATCCGGAGGAGCAGACACCAGAGGCAGACAACCAAGGTAATTTTAAAAGGTAAGTTTTTTTTATTAAAATTAAAAGGGATAAAAGCAGGGGCAGGGACGTTCGTTGCTGTAGCTTTGGTACGATACGGGGAGGGGAGTGCTGGTAGCTACTCTTCCGTTCTTCAAGTAAGTATATCCCTCTCCTGGTGGCTCATGGGACGGGCAATGGCTCTTCTTGTCGTCAGACTCGTTGAATAAGCTCGTGGAACAGGCAGTGGCTCCTCTCGTCGTCAGACTCGTTGCATAAGCTCGTGGGACAGACCGTGACTTCTCTCGTCGTCAGACTCATCGAATAAGCTTGTGGGACAGACAGTGACTTCTCTTGCCAGCAAACTCGTCGAATACGCTCGTGGGACAGACAGCGACTTCTCTCGTTCTGGGTGGGTTAGAACGGCGCCGTCGGGAGAAATAGGGAGGCTGGATCTTCTTCAGTGTGGGGTACACTGCTCGTGAACGGTGGCAATATAGGTGCGTCGAGATGTTCTCCTCTGCACCATACACACAATCCCAGAGACCTGGACACAGCTGAAGGGACATATTAATTCGAAAGAATCTTCAAAGTTATGGGTCAATTTCATCCGTCAGAAACTCAGAGAGAACACAGTTGTTTGATCTCACCACACTTGTGCATAAATCACTCTTGTTAATCTCCACACGTGTTTAGTTCACTCTTTCAGACACTGCAAACTCACTCTATTTTGACAGTGATTAATCGACTCGTTTCTCTTTTCTTCATAGGATGGATGAACCAAAGAATAGTGGACTCAGAAGATGAACATGGATTCAGCGATCTTCCCAGCCGCTACTGTTACTGTCAACAGGATAACACACACTGCCCACAAACACAGGTTAGTCGTACACTGGTGATGGCACATGTGTCTTTCTCTAAAAGGTGAATCATAAAAGGGGTGCACTTAACTTTTCCTCAGTGAATCGCGTGAATCCTGCAGCGGTTTTCCACTCTCCGTTCTGCCAGTCACTCTCCTTCTTCCTCTGTGAAGTTTTCCCACTTACTTCGTTGCGCTGCTGTTCGTTTTTTCTTAAAAAAAAGACTCACTTAATGACCATGTCTCGGGGGACTTAACATAGAACACCGATCAGGTCTTAAACCTCTGCTTGCTGCACTTGTCACCGCTCACTGCCGCTGCTACAATCCACTCGAGCACTCCTGTAGAGCTTTCCTACTGCCAGAGAATTCTTTCGTACCCTACTGTGCTTCAAACCCCTCTCTTTATACTCTTTTTTTCCCGGGCACATGCTTCAATGAAGCGCTACTCACTGGCTTCAGCGGGCGCTTGTTATGGTCGGCAGCCATGACAGGTAAACCCAGAGCCGGCCCGGTGTTACACCGGCATTTCTTCCCCCTGGAAACGAGTCAACAATTTTTTGGTTCCCGGCTTGTTCACCCGGTGACATATTAAGAACCCATCATAACTTGTTATAATTGATTATGAATAATTGGATCAGTTAATCTTTGATTAACTTGATTTAGCTACATTAACATTACAACCAATTACTCAGTTCATCCTCTGAACCCTCAATATTGGTTATTAATTGATCAATAGAAATTTACATTTCCGGGGCATGGGAAATGTCTTTCCTACTAAGTAATACTAAGAGCAAGTAGTCAAAATTGGTATGATTAGTGACTTCCGATATGAGCTTGAGACACGGATAACTTTACATGTGATATGAACAAGACTTTATTAACTAGACTAAACATTTAAACTACTTTAACATACACATGCATACAGTTTACCAAGGGAAAGAGAGCTGAAGCAGAATACAGGAAAGCAAGAAGTTATAGCATTGTTTAAAGTTCAGCAGATCAACAGCCTGAGCAAACCATCAGTTTAGTTCTAACACACCCTTCTTAAAAAGGGGTAAGGATACTTAATGTATCAAATAATGAGACTAAGTTTGATACTTGCATGTCTCGCCCATTTTAATTAAATTGTCCTGGTGCAATTTGTTGAGGCTCCAGTTGATCTTTGCTGATGTGGTCTTGATGAGAGAGAACCAATGTGAGTCTCTTGGTGAGGATCTTTGGTGAATGGAAAGATAAGGCTGCAGCCTGGCACACGCTTGGGGGTCCTTAAACTCTTAGTTCAGAATCATCTTCACATCAGGCTGTTTTTTTAAAAGGGACTAAGAGAGGTGATCTTGTGATCAGTGATTTTTAAAGTGTGAAGGTGTCACACCCTCTGGGGGTCTGTGAGCCAATAAGAAGAGTTTCCTTTGGAGGGAGATTTTACAACCCCTTGTTTTCTAGCAGGGCATTTGAATCTGTAATTTCATTGGGTGTTTAAAGGGTTAGTTCACCCAAAAATGAAAATTCTGTCAGTAATTACTCACCCTCATGTTGTTCCAACCCCGTAAGACTTTCGTTCATCTTCGAAACAAGAATTAAGATATTTTTGATTAAATCTGAGAGCTGGATCACTCCTCCATACTAGTCCATAGGCTTCTTCAGGGATCGAAACTGGCCGGCCCAAAAGTTATGAAATACATCGTTAAAATAGTCAGAGTAACTACAGTGGCTAAATCTTAAATTTATCAAGCGACGAGAATACTTTTTGTGGGCAAAAAACAAACAAAAATAACGACTTTATTCAACTATTAATTTCCTTCTCTGTGTGCCGTGATATTTCACGTAGTGATATTGCGCAAAGCTACGACATCTGTTCCCTCCATGACATCTGTGATGCAGCAGGCCTTACCGCATATATTTGTTAGATTTTATGACTTGGATCTAAGCTCCACTCCGGGGTCTAGGGTGCTTGCTTCTTAGTGTGTGCAATGACTTCACACAGAACAGGCATTTGCTATTATGGCATTGTGGGTATAGGGTTCCCACCGCGTCTCGACGCAGCTTGAGTTCGTCTCGGGTTACGTATGTAATCCTGGTTCCCTAAGAGGGAACGAGATGCTGCGTCGCCCTACCATACTCTCTACATGCCTGTGATCGACTTGCTTCGGCTTTTCAGAAGCTAACGCGGTCTGTTTTTAGGTGTGCTTTATAGTTTCCTGGTCGATGATGTCACCCGCCTATGACGTCTCGTCTCTCCTTTGGACTGATTATACAAGTGCTTCACAACGCAATCACGCAGGGGCGTTCACACCATGTCTCGACGCAGCTTCTCGTTGCCTCTCAGGGAACCAGGGTTACATATGTAACCTGAGATGTTTTTTGCTGGCAGTCTGAACACAGACCATCTAAATTACTGAAGATTTCAAATTTCTATATATTTTAAGAATATTTAAGGATTATGTTCAAATGAAATGTTACTGGTAACAACAGTAGAGAATAAAGTATAGAATAGAGTTCCTCAAGTTTCTAAATTAACTTTTCAAGAAAGGGGCAATATTTGTGTTCTTAAAATGATTTCCAGTGGCATTTTTATTTTTATTTGTTAAATTTATTAAATTTTAACCTCATTAAATGTATGTCAAAATCCATATTTGTAGAGGCACAGAAGCTCAGAGACGGCATGAATGCATTTACAAAAAATATGTGTTAAAATGAAACTAAAGCCCCTACTAGGTGGCGGCAAGTCACTGTCTTATTAAGTGAGTCATTGAATCATTAATTTAACCGTTTTGTTCAAACATTGGATTACTTCAGTGAGATACAACAGTTATGCTGTGGCAGCAAAAACACATTATTGTGTCTAAATTGTAGCTCACTTAATATTAAGTTCTTGTTTTCTGAACTGTTGTTTGAAACCAATATCAATCATGTTGTTATTATGATTACATACAAAATAAGAACTCTTGCCCAAATATCTTGAATTTTGGGGAATTTTTTTTAAACCATTTTGGTGCCATTTTTGCCACAAGCCCCCATTAATTTCTGACCTTGCAAGAATTGTTCCAAACCTGTATAACTACTTCCTTCAATGGAACACACACAAAGTGAATGTTAATGCTGCTCTTTTCCATAAGACAAAACTTAATGCAGCATAAACGTATCATAACAGAAGTCCATATGATTTGTGTGCTATTTTCCAATAATTTTTAAGTCCCATGAAAGCTTTGTGTGAATATAAGCATGTAATTTAAGTCACCTGTTTGCTAAAATCATCCCATCTCATTCTGAAATCTCAAGGGTACGTCAAGGTTTGATTTCAATGACATTTTTCATCATTGGCTATTGAGTGTCTTTTTAAACATAAAGTGTAGGGGGATTACGATCAATTAAAAAATAATCTTGATCACAATAGTATGGTTTATAATTACCAAATTAATCACGTTTTACAAGAGCAGGCCAGAGAACACAAATCAAAACTAACAAGCAAATTAACTAATGAATGTAGCCAGTGCAAATCAGTGTTTCAATAAGAGAGACAGAAAAAGTGAGCGGGGATGGAGCGACATTCAACATTCACCGTTCCAACTGGCAGACAGGCAGAGCTGATGACCAGCGTTCCCGCCCTGTCAATCAAAGGCCCCTCTGCCCTTCCTGAACTGATGGGGGTCAAAGATGGATGAGAACAAAAAGGAAAGTCCATCTGACAGACAACAATCTCTCATCTGTGCTTCATGTGGAGGGAGGAGAGCAAAATGAAGAGTGGATGAGCACAGCGGGATCAGACGGATGACAAGGTAGTCCAATTAAAGATGGCCCAGGATCACAGCGCTCTCTCTTATCACATCAGTAACACACACATACACACACACACACAAGCACACACATACACACAAACACACAAGCACACACACACGCACGCACGCACGCACGCACGCACGCACGCACGCACGCACGCACGCACGCACGCACGCACGCACGCACACACGCACACACGCACACACGCACACACACACACACACACACACTTTCTGTTTTATAGGGCCAATTTTGCAATTAGAGATATTGGTGACAGATGTCAAAGAATAAGAGCAAAAGAGATTAATGCAGCGGTCTGTCTACACAACAGTGATTATCCTGTGTGTGTGTGTGTGTGTGTGTGTGTGTGTGTGTGTGTGTGTGTGTGTGTGTGTGTGGCAGAGTGATTATCTGCAGTGTTTGCATGTATGATGGCATGAGTGTGTAGCCTATGTAGTGCTGAGAGTTTGCTCTAGCATTGCTGCTTCTAAACACAGTCAAAGGTAACCTTAAAGTTGACATGAAATGCATTTTTTTAAAATGCATTTTATAATGAATTATTAACCTATGTGAGTTTCAGATTTTACAAAACAATTGACTTTGTTAATTTGAAAAAGTCATAACTGGATCTTCTGGTGAAACGTCACTGAAGTAAGCAGGCCCCACCTCTTTCTTACAATTGGCTGCAAGCTCACAGTTCTGCCATCTGCCATCCAATTAACAACTGATGGACTGAACCACATCACGGCCTACCCCCTTTTTTGATTACCCGTTTCACTCGGATGTACAGTACATCACAATATGAAAGAAAAGATCTGACACTACTTCCATTACATTACATCTTTAAACAGCACATGTGATACTCAGCTCTATCTATGTATATAACTTACCAATTCACAAAATTAAAGAAATGCATAGCTGATAAAAAAAATTTAATGACTAGTAATTTCCTACTACTTCATTCTGAAAAAACAGATTCTAATTATTGGACAAAAACCCCAGCACATAATAACCTAGAATACTGTCTAACACTTGATGCCTGTTCTATCAAGGCTTCATCGTCGGTTAGGAACCTGGGTGTGCTCAATTGATACCAATTGTTCATTTGAAAGCCACATTTCTAGCATCTGTAAAACCATGTTCTCTCATTTTAAAAATATATCTAAATTATGACATATGCTCTCAATGTCAAATCCGGAACAATTAGTTCATTCGTTCATGACCTCAAGGCTAGATTATTGTAATGCTCTAGTGCAGGGGTTCCCAAACTTTTCAGCCCACGACCCCCAAAATAAAGGTGTGAGTGACTCGCGACCCCTACTATCCTCGGAGGTGGTTAAAGTATACAAACATTGCATGAAACTGCACACGCACTAATAGGCATACTTACAACACAAAAGAACACAACAGTCAAAACAACCATTATATTATTTTATATTATAATACAGGGCTGTTTAATGCTTGATTCTGATTGGTTGAGAACATTATAAGGTGTGCAATTATTTTCAGGGAAACGCACGGCTAAAGTAGTTTTGACCGCATTAGTTCCATCACTGCGCGTAGTTAACTGTAATAACGGAAAATAGGATACAATTCATAACAAGAAAAAACATGCAGCCCCATGCGCTTGATCTTCAATTTTCAATGTCTAACTTCACAATGAATGGACACATGCAGTTTAAGATTTAAATAAAGTATATACTCCTATCTATAGTAAATAGAAAATTAAACTGAATATATAAATACATTGATAGACCTGCTGCACAGGTTTTAGTAATTATTCCAGATAATATAACAAATAAATAATTATTGATAGGCCTACTTGTTAAAAGGGCTTTGTGTTTCATTTATTAGCTCGGGTGTGCACTATTTTTCTAATAATTCAACGGCCAATCCTCAATTATTCCTGACTTAAATATTAACTTTTCCTAATGAGATGGATGGGCACAATTGCGCACACGCACAAATAGGCCTATCTAAACACAAGCATGTTTACAACAAAAAAAGAACAACAATCAAACAACTCTAATATTGTTTTATAGAAATTTACTCATTACTTTCATTTAAATATTAGCCTAACATCTCCTAATGAGATGGATGGGCACAATGCTTGTAGCACAGCAAGTCCATTCTTGGTTTAATTTTGGAGACCGCCACTCGGAGTTCATCCTCAACATCTGTGTTTTTTTTTAATGTACGTGAGTGCCAAGAAGCTCTTTTCACACAAGTAGGTAGTACCAAAAGGCATCAGTACATCCATAGCGGCCTTGGATAGCTGTGGGTATTCCCTCTCGACAGAAATCCAGAACTCAGCCAGCGTCTTGGAATTAAACGCTGTCTTTAAGGTTCAGTCGCTTCACAGTTCAACCAATGCGTCCTCCAGGTTGGATGTCAGATGATTAGCCCTTGTTACAGTGAACGGTGATCTTCCCCATTAATGTTGTTCTGGAGCTGTTTCCTTTGGGAAATACTTGAGTGTGTTCCAGTAGGGCTTGAAGGTGGGTAGTGATAGACTCTATGTTAACACTCAGTTCATTTTCCTCAATGAATTTGTCCAGCTCAGAAAACATGTCAATCCTACCCATTTCAACTAGCTCAGTCCAGCACTCAAGTTTTCTCGTGAATGCGTAGATTTTATCATTCAGTGACATGATGCTTGTGTTTTCACCTTGCAATGACATTAAGGCCATTCAGTTTTTCAAATATGCAAGACAAATACGCTAGCCTTGTTAACCAGTCAGGATCAATGAGGTGGACAGCGAGCTGGGACCCATGCTCCATCAGAATTAAGCGTACTTCGTCCCGTAGCTCAAACAGACGGCTGAGCACATTCCCTCTCGAAAGCCAGCTGATTTCTGTGTGGAACAGCAAGCACTCATGCTCCGATCCCAGTTCGTGACAGAGAGTGGCAAACAGCCTAATATTGAGTGGACGTGCTTTTATGTAGTTGACCATTTTTATCGTGGTCTCAAGAACACGTTTAAGTTCTGGGTCAAGTGTTTTACTCGCAAGAACTTCTCTGTGTATAATACAATGCATGAAATTTATGTGAGGCGCCACTTACAAGACTCTTGCTTTAAGACCTTTCTTTTTCCCCAGCATCGCTCCAGCACCATCTGTACAAACACCGATGCACTCACCCCAAGCCAGTCCCTCTTCTTTTAGTTTGTCGTCAACTTCTGTGAAAATGTCCTCGCCTGTGCACGTTCCCTCAAGCGCGGTGCAACGCGCACGCGCACACGCACACGCACACAATGAAAGTCCAAGTGCAGTTTATTAGGGTGATCCGTGAGGGGAAATCAAGACAGGCAAAAGGTCAAAATCCAAGGTAACAGCAATCCAAAACAAGACAGACCTCTAGAGTGAAATGACATCTAGACAAGGACTCGACAACAAACACAGAACAGCCAGGGTATATATAACACAAATCTAACAAGGTGATGGGAAACAGCTAAGTGCAATGAACTGATGAGTGACAGACAGAATGCTGGGAATTGAAGTCAAATGTGAAAGACACCGTGAAAACGAGGACCTCTAGTGACAACCAAGGGAAAAACAACCAGACACTGCGACAAAAATGTCCTCGTTAAGTTCCCTTTCGAGGGAACTCAACACTGCGTCGAGATCGACACTTTGGGGACGCTCCCTAAGCGTGCGCCTCTGAAGTATGAATAAAACTAATCCAATCCTGATTGGTGTTGCGTCGTGACGTAACATGTGACGGCATACCCGGAAGTATAAAAGTGACGCTGTCACAACACACACTAGCTTTCGCTCTTCAGCAAGCGCTCTGTGTATGAAACTGTCAGTCTTATTTGGTGTTGTTTGTCCCTATATCTATATATCTATATATATATTATGGCCAGCGAGCAGTTCAAGAAGTGTGTGCATCCTTGCCCTTGTTATATTACGGGTGGGGATACACATTCTTTGTGTGTGAATTGTTTGGGAGCGCAGCACGCACGGGCAGCTCTCGAGGGAGCTGCTTGTGTTAACTGTGAAGCACTTCCCATTAGAGTGCTGCGCTCCCGGCTGGTGTGCTTTGATGAGCACGGTCAGGCTCGCGCTCCCCGCGGTTCTAGTCCCGCGTCTGTTGAGGCAGCGCGGCGATTGAGATCGTGGGGCTCGCAGCGGGATCTTTTAGATGAGAATGAGGCTGCTGAGGCACCTTCTCATTCTTCGTCTGAGGATCCCGTAGCCCCTGAGAGTGGTCCAGGAGCCCGCATCGCGGCTTCTCCTGCCCACGATCAGGTCCCAATGCTTGAGCTCTCTGCTTCTGAGGAAGTAGATGTGCTCAGTATTGATGCCGATGACCGTGATTTTGGCGCGCCAGTTCACGGCCAAGCGTATGAGGAGCTGATAGAGGTTGTGACTCGTGCAGTGGCTAGACTTAATATTAGCTGGCCACATGATGAGCAGGGAACGCAAGCAATTCCTGCATTCCTGCTCTATGCTGCATTCCTGCAGCATAGAGCACAACCTCAGCGCTGGGGTTTGCCGTTTTTCCCCGATCTCCATTTTGAGATCTCGAGATCGTGGGATAAACCGCACTCGTCCCGTGTTTCCAGTCCCAGTGTTTATAGCAATGTTGTGGGTGTACGGGACAGGGGTTATGGGAAGATGCCTAAGGTAGAAAAGGCTTTAGCAGGTTATCTTTCCCCTGATTCGGCATCTTCCCTGGAAACCCCGGCGCTGCCTAGTAAGCCCTGTAGAGATACATCTGCTTTAATAGGCAGGGCTTACATGGCGGCAGGTCGGGCTGGTTCATGTCTGCACTCTATGGCTATCTTGCAGGCATACCAGGCCGATCTCCTGAAAGATTTGGATGAGGGGGAGGGGCTAACTCCTGAAGATATTTTAGAGTTAAGGAGGGCCACAGATTTGTCTCTCCGGGCCACAAGAGAGACGGCCCGTGCCATTGGCCGCTCTATGGCAGCTATGGTAGCTACGGAGAGACATCTGTGGCTGAGCCTATCTGGTATCAAAGATGGAGATAGATCTTTTCTGCTGGATGCACCGCTCTCGCCTTCTGGCCTGTTTAGTGACGCCGTTACATCGGTCGTCGACAGGGTTCAGGAGGCGAAGAAGCAATCTGTGGTGTTCCAGCAGTACCTCCCCCGTAAGGCAAAATCCAAATCGAGTAGGGTGGTGCCGAGTGATCAGCCCCAGCCATCAGCCAGCTTCTCACACCGAGCTGAGCAGAGAGAGAGTGTTTCCTCTAGAGCCCCTCCTCCTGGAGCTTGGCAACAGAGGAAGCGCTCTCAGAAATCGAAGTTCTCCAGCCAGAGAGGCGACCGGAGGGAAGTCTTTCAGGCTAGGAGGGCTTCGGGAAGAGGTCCTGACCGAAGTGGTAGGACCTATGAGGGCTGTTCCCTCCACTGCAGGGCAACCGAGGTTGTTTTCGCAGCGGAGCCCTCTGGGAAACGATGTAGATTGCCCGCCGTCAACGACGTTTCGGGCCGCATCTCTTTCCAGCAAAAGTATTCTAATAAAGAAAAAGCATCAGTTATGGTTAAAAGAACCGTATCGACTACAGCCTGCCGGTATTCCGCTTCAGGAAGTCGAGAAAGATGCTCGAAAAACACCAGAGGCCAGTCTCGAGAGGCTGGTACCCCTAGTAGATTTTGTAGAGGCATGGTATCATCTCCCCAACATATCTGCGTGGGTCCTGCATATAATGGAGCTGCAGTTTGCGCACCGCCCCCCCAGGTTTTAAATTGGGGTGGTGCAAACTACAGTGGTTCCAGAGCAGGCTCAGGTGATGGAACAAGAAGTACAGACTCTGCTACTAAAGGAAGCCATGGAACGTGTTCATCCTTTAGACAGGGGGTCCGGGTTTTACAGCCGGTACTTTATAGTTCCAAAGAAGGATGGGGGGTTAAGGCCAATTCTAGATCTCAGGGTTTTGACCCGATCTCTAAGGAGGTTCGGGTTCAAAAAGTTAACCATTCCTGCAGTCGTGAGTCAGATCAGATCCGAGGACTGGTTTGTCACGATAGATCTAAAGCACGCCTATTTTCTCATCTCCATCCTTCCATGTCACAGGAGATACCTGAGGTTTGCTTTCGGGGACGAAGCTTACCAATATTGGGTTCTTCCGTTCGGCCTAGCACTCTCTCCCCGCACATTCACCAAATGTATGGATGTAGCCCTTGCTCCACTGAGACTTCAAGGCATTCATATATTGAATTATCTCGACGACTGGCCCATTCTGGCCCGGTCTGGAGAAATGGCAGTTCGGCATCGAGATGTCGTCCTTGGCCACATTCAGAAATTGGGGTTGAGACTCAAGAGTGTGCTAGAACCATCCCAGTGCACGATATTTTTTGGAATCGTGTGGAGCTCGATTACGATGCAGGCACGAATGTCTCCCGCACGTATCGAGTCAATTCTGGCGATGGTATCTGGGTTAAGGCTGGACCAGGCCATCACTGTGAAGCAATTTCAAAGAATGCTGGGCCTCATGGCAGCGGCATCCAACATCATTCCTTTGGGCCTTCTGCACATGAGGCCCATTCAGTGGTGGTTAAAAACCAAGGGGTTTTCTCCCAAGGAGAATCCGTTTCGTATAATCAGAGTAACGCGCAGATGCCTTCGTTTTCTGAACATATGGAAGAAACCTTGGTTCCTATCCCAAGGGCCAGTACTGGGAGTGTCGTGTCGCCGGAAATCCGTTTCGACAGACGCTTCCCTCACTGGCTAGGGCGCGGTCATGGACGGCCGCTTTGCCAGGGGTCTGTGGCAGGACCATCATCGTTCTTGGCATGTAAACTGCCTAGAGATGATGGCTGTGTTCAGGGCTTTGAGGAGCTTCCTCCCAGACATCAAGGGTTACCATGTCTTAGTACGATCCGACAATACGTCGCTGGTAGCCTATCTGAACCGACAAGGGGGACTCAGATCGCGCCCTCTGTGCAGACTGGTGCATCTGATTATTCTTTGGTCCCAGGGGAAAATACTGCCTATCAAGGCAATGTATATTCCGGGGGTTCAGAATCAGGGAGCAGACATCCTGTCGAGGCAGGGGCTGAGGCCCGGGAAATGGAGACTTCATCCAGATGTGGTGAAGTTGATATGGGAGAGGTTTGGACCAATGGAAGTGAATCTGTTTGCGTCTCGAGAGACGTCCCACTGTCCACTTTGGTTCTCCCTCTCACTTCCAGCCCCTCTGGGGTTGGATGCCATGGTACAGGCCTGGCCGAGGCTTCGCCTGTACGTGTTTTCCCCGATCGCTCTGCTCCCGGGAGTCCTGGAGAGGGTCCGTCAGGAGGGCATCAGTCTTCTTCTGGTTGCCCCAATGTGGCCGACCCGAGTATGGTTTTCAAACATAGTATCACTCCTGATAGCTCCGCCATGGCAGATTCCTCTGAGGAGGGATCTGTTGTCTCAGGCGGGGGGCACAATTCTCCACCCTCAGCCAGAGCTGTGGAAATTGTGGGTCTGGCCTCTGAGGGGGTTCAGTACCTGAATGCTGGTCTATCAGCTGGAGTGGTTGAAACTATACTTAGCTCCAGAGCTCCGTCTACTAGGAGATTATATGGCCTCAAGTGGAATGTTTTTGCCACTTGGTGTAGAGAACGTGAGTTAGATCCAGTAAACTGCCCGGTGGCTTCAGTTCTGGAATTTCTTCAAGATCGGTTCTCTGCGGGTCTCTCCCCTTCCACGCTTAAGGTGTACGTGGCAGCCATTGCGGCTTTCCACGCTCCGTTAAGTGATGGGCCCCTGGGGAGGCACCAGTTGGTCATTCGGTTTCTCCGTGGTACTTGGAGGATGAGGCCGGCAACCAGGTCTAGGGTTCCTGCTTGGGACCCGGCTATAGTTCTGGAAGGGTTATCCCTGGCCCCTTTCGAACCTCTAGAGTCGGCTTCGCCTAAGGATTTAACGCAGAAAATGGTTTTTCTCTTGGCCATTACCTCACTTAAGAGGGTGGGAGATCTCCAAGCCCTGGAACACCAGCTTGCTTGGAGTTTGCCCCTGGCAGAGTAAAGACCTTTTTGCACCCGAGTCCGGGCTACGGCCTAAGGTTCCTTCGAACACGGCTCGGTCTTTAGTCCTTCAGGCATTCCATCCTCCACCTCATGTGTCGGCAGAAGAAGAGAAGCTTCATTTGCTCTGCCCCGTCAGAGCTTTGAGCGTGTACCTTGAGAGGTCCTCTTCTTGGAGGAGGTCGGACCAGTTAGTAGTATGTTTTGGGTCACCTAAGAAGGGGCTCCCGGCATCCAAGCAGACTATTAGTAATTGGATAGTCCAGGCTATTACTGCGGCTTACAAGGTGCGCGCTTTGCCTTCACCTTTAGCCGTCAGGGCCCATTCAACTAGAAGCATGGCTTCTTCTAGGGCCCTTCTTTCGGGAGTACCTCTACAGGAGATCTGCGAGGCAGCCGGTTGGGCTACTCCGCATACTTTTATCAGGTTCTACAGTCTCCACCTTCCAAGTACGCCTGGCGCACACGTGCTCAGTCCTTGCTGAGTGCCTAGACAGTTTCACTCCGGGACAGGCCTATTCGGTGCGTGGCCTAGTGGGCACTCGTTCCCCAAAGTGTCGATCTCGACGCAGTGTTGAGTTCCCTCGAAAGGGAACGTCTCGGGTTATGACTATAACCCTTGTTCCCTGAGAAGGGAACGAGACACTGCGTCGTTCTGCCACGCCCCTCGAGGCCTTTGAGCGTCTTGCTTCATCGCGAGGCTAGTGTGTGTTGTGACAGCGTCACTTTTATACTTCCGGGTATGCCGTCACATGTTACGTCACGACGCAACACCAATCAGGATTGGATTAGTTTTATTCATACTTCAGAGGCGCACGCTTAGGGAGCGTCCCCAAAGTGTCGATCTCGACGCAGTGTCTCGTTCCCTTCTCAGGGAACAAGGGTTATAGTCATAACCCGAGACGTTTTCCGTCAAAACTGTATCTGACGAATACAAGCAGCTGGGGAGAGTTTGATACATCTGTGGATTCATCTAATTATAAAGCATATTTCCCTTTCTTCACTCTGTCCACCAGCTGACACTTTATGTCCTGGGCCATGTCGGAGATGCGCCGGGCAATAGTCCCGTTAGACAGAGGCACTGGTTCTAGCTCACGGGCCAGTTTATCCCCATGCATAGCCCGACTTATTGCTATAGCAGCGGGTTTGATAGGGGTTTCCCCGATCATTTGTGGCTTTTTTGCCAGTGCAATTAAATATGCCACCTCATATGATGCCTGTTGAGCTTTGGCAGGGATTGTTGTTTGTTTAGTTAGAACTTTCTTTTGGCCATGCAACTCTCGCTCCTTTCGTCGTAAAAAATCTACTGGTTTAGCAGCAAGAGAGGGGTGCTTGGTTTTCAAGTGTTGTAGCATTTTTACAGACTTTAGGCTTTCATGTGTAAGCACCTCAGTGCACACTACACACTGGGGATGTTGCACTTCGTTGACGATGACGCATGTGAATCCATACTGGATAAATTCGTCTCGAAACTTTCGACACTTGGAGGAAGACTGATCCAACTGCTGATGAATGTGCTCTTTATGTACACGCCGGCCTCTTTCTGTATCTGAGGTCGATGGCATTTCCGACGGTGGTACTTCTCCACTCTCCTCCACTGGCATCTCTGCTCGCCTTCCTTTGTTGTCTTTGGTCGATACTAACCAACGTTTCATTTCGAAAACAATATTATCCTATACTTAAAGCCTAAAAAAATACGTGTCAGAAAGACTGTTTATCTTGGTGCTGTAGTAAAGTGACCGCTAATTGTCGTTAATCTCTCGTCATCACCTCAGGACCAACGGCTTTTTTTTTATTTGTAATTTTTTTTTTTTAACAACATTTTGTATTTTGTTACAATTATGGATACAATATCCTATTTCTAATCATTTTTTATATATATATTGTGGCGAACAGGACGGCCGAGGGACGTGAGAGAACGGCGCGAGGCCGGTGGTGCGATTGCTAATGAGCAACACCTGTGAAGCACACCGGTCTCGCATCTCTCACGGAGGAGCGGAAGCATAAAGGAGGAGCGACGACGTGAGAGATGCGAGACCGGTGTGCTTCACAGGTGTTGCTCATTAGCAATCGCACCACCGGCCTCGCGCCGTTCTCTCACGTCCCTCGGCCGTCCTGTTCGCCACATATATATATATATAATTTTTTTTCATTTTTGTAATATGGAAATCATCTCGCGACCCCCCCTCGCTGTCTCACACCCCCCCGGGGGGTCGCAACCCCTACTTTGGGAACCACTGCTCTAGTGGGTGGTTGCCCTGCACGCTTAATAAACAAACTTCAGCTAGACCAATTTACCAGGGAGGTATTTAGGATTCGGACGATCAGCCTGTTCCTTCTGAGTCGTTCAGTTTGACCGTTTGATTGTGGGTAATGTAGGAAAACGTGAAATTGAAGCGGGTAAAGAATAATCCCCATCTTGCTTGTCTTGGGTTGAGTCTCTTTGCTGTGTTTAGATATTCGAGATTTCGGTGGTCAGTCAAGACAAGAGCTGTGTCCCAATGTGAAGGCTGCATCCTTCGAAGGCAGCGGACGCACCATGTAGCCTTCGTAGGATTTCCTAATTGCAACCAGGTGTTCCCGATTACCGATTATTATTAATTGGCAATTGTCATTCTTATGTTTCATATTTTACTGGAGGGTATGGTGAGGATGTTTTGCCGCCGGGTAAAGTATTTTCGCTTAGCCAAGACCATGGCCAAATAAATTAAGCTGGTTTGCTTCGTCCCAATTCAGAGGCTGGGTCCTGAATAACCGGATTACACTTAAAACTGTTCAAGTATTGGGTGTTAATGTTAATGTAATGATACATATGAAAGAAAAGAAAACAAACATAGGCCTATATATATATATATAGTTCCTGTTCCCGTGCTGTGCATTTGGTCTGTGGATCTCCTCGTGTTCTTCGTCGTGTCTTTCGTCTGGATTCCCCGCATTTCCACTGGATCACCAAGCAACATCACAAGGAAGACTGCACTGGATCACCAAACACTATCACTGGTTGTCCACCGAGGTCCCTGCGTCACCCACCATCAGCGCTTGTGTCCGTCTGACCAGTCATCTGTGTTCGTTCCTCCTGCGAGTATTCCTTCTTTATTGTGTTCCTGACCTTCTTCCCTGTACTTATCCACTCAATAAAAGCGTTATTTGCAATTGCATTCTTCTCCTGTATCTGTCACAGAACGATCTGACCACATTATGGATTCAGCAGGCGCAACGAGTTGGGATGATTTTGCTTCACGAAGCATCGCGAGAATGGAACAACGAGAGCATCGCCAACGCAGGTCAGGCGGTTCAAGCGCTTGTGACGCAGGTGTCTGAGCTCACCCAACAACTACAACATCTGAGAGGTCCCACTGCGTCACCCACACCGCCCGTTCAGCCCGTACCACCTGAGGTGCACCATCAGCGCGAGCCATGCTTGCCCACACCCGAAGGATAGTCAGGTGAACCCAAGTTTTGCAGAGCATTTTTGACCCGATGCTCAACACTTTTTTCATTACAGCCTCAAACGTTCTCTCAAGAACAGACCAAGGTGGCGTTTGTTCTTACACTTCTGTCAGGCAAGGCGGCTCTTTGGGGAACGGCGGTGTGGGAGAATCAAGATCCATCCTGCGCCTCTTTCCAAGCACTCTCCGAGGAGATGAAAAGGGTTTTTGATCGAGCGGTGGCGGGTAAGGAGGCGGCCAGACTACTCGCCGATCTTCACCAGGGAAGTAGCTCGGTGTCGGAGTATTCCATCCAGTTCCGCACCCTGGCCGCAGAGTGCCGATGGAACGAGGAGGCGCAGTGGGACAGATTCCTGCATGGGTTGGCTGACCGTGTCCAGAGGGAGATCTACATACTGGACCTTCCTTAGACTTTGAACGGACTCATCGAGCTAGCGCTGAGAGTCGACGCTCGGTTGAGCTGGATGGGGCGCTTTCAGCAGACTCATCAGTTTTTCGGCACAGAGGATTCCTGCATCGGTGGTGGGGACACGGTCAGCCCTGTCTTTGATCCCGAGCCCATGCAGGTGGGTAGAGCTCGGCTTTCCCAGGAGGAGCGAGAGAGGCGGAGATCCCAAGGACTTTGCCTATACTGTGGGAAGGCGGGCCACTTCATCCACTCCTGCCCGGTAAAAGATCAAGCCTACGTAACTATGAGGCTACTATCGGTTGGGATCTCCGCCGAGAAGACCTCATCATCTACCCTCCTCCCGGTAAGACTAAGGGGGGCAACCTGCACGCACGACACCAAGGCATTACTGGATTCTGGGGCAGAAGGTCATTTTATGGACTCAGGACTGGCTCAAAGACTGCAAATTCCCAATTTGAAGCTTTATTTTTCGTTAGTTTAGTCACTGTTTTAAATAAATACTTAGGATTTTGTTTATTTGCTTCTAATAAGGTTGAAAAATAAAGCAGATCTAGCAGCTTTAAAGGCCTCTCTGTAAGCAATCGTGCACTCTTTCCATGAAATGCAAAAAACCCCTCTAGTTTTGTTTTCTTCCAGTTGCGCTCCATTTTTCAGACTGCTCTCTTAAGGGCCTGAGTGTGCTCGTTGTACCTCGCCGTTGGACTATTTTCTTTAATCTTCTTTAAGCGCAAAGGAGCAACTCTGTCTAAAGTGCTGGAGAAGAGAGAGTCAAAAGTTTCTGTCGTAATATCGAGTTCTTCTAAGCTACTGTATCTGGGATGCTGAGGAGATGAAACTGATCAGGAATATTGTTAATAAAGCAATCTTTAGTGGCAGAAGTGATAGGTCTAATATATTTGTAACACGGAGTCGACTTTGCAGCCTTGGCTAAATGTAATTTATATGAGACTAGATAATGATCTGAGATGTCATCGCTCTGCTGTATCATCATCATTGATTCCATGTGATAATATTAGATCTAAAGTATGATTACGACAATGAGTCGGTCCTGACACGTGTTGTCGAACTCCAATAGAGTTCGGAATGTCTTTAAATGCCAATCCCAATGCATTTTTTCGTAATCTGCATGTATATTAAAATCACCAACAATTAGGATTTTCTGCAGCCAGTAATAACTCTGATAGAAAATCTGTAAATTCTTTGATAAAGTCTGTATGGTGGCCTGTATACAGAAGCCAGCACAAATCTCAAATTTATCATTTACACTAGATAGTGTTACATTAAGCACCAACACTTCAAAGTAATTATATTTAAAACAAGACTTCTCAGTAGTTCTGAAGATGTTACTATAAATTACAGCAACTCCTCCCCCTTTGCCTTTCAGACGAGGTTCATAACAGTTTATAACAGTAATCTTGTGGGGTTGACTCATTTAAAGTAATGTAATTGTTTGGTTTTAGACAGGTTTCTGTCAAACACAGCACATCTATGTTATAATCTGTAATCATATCATTAACAATAAGTGCTTTTGAAGTAAGGGATCGAATATTCAGCAACCCAAGCTATATAATTTGTTCATCTGTATTATATCTGCTTTTTATTTGTTGAACATCTATTAAATTTTTACCCTTAAATGGGTTTAGGAGTTTTTTGTATGTCCTAATTCGGGGAACAGACACAGTCTCTACGTATATGATGATATCTAGGTGAAAGAGCCTCTGTGTGATTGGATTTATCTGACATCAGTGACGTAAGACAGCTAGCAGACGGTCAGTTTAGCCAGGCTGACCTGAGCCCAAGATTGGTTGAACAGGTTGAACACAGTCCAGTAGACACTTGTCAGACCAGTGCGTGATCTGTTTCTCAATCCAAGAGATCTGTTGTTTTTGTAACCAGGGGAGTCCAAGAATTACGGGATTCTTAGGTGATTGGATGAGAAATGGTCGAATTGTCTCAGTATGTAAGTGTCATGGTTCATAAATCCTATGTCTCTTCCTCGTCTCGTGCCTTGTTGTTTTTATGTGGATGTGGTGGGCGTTCCGACTCGTTACCTTGATCAGCGATCAGCTGCAATCACTTCTCTTCACCAGCTGCAACTCATTTCATCACCCTTCAAATACTCACCACTTTCTCATCTCCTTTGTCAGATCGTTGTTTTGTGATGTCCAGTTGTGTTGATCCCTCTGCGTTCCAGTCCCGTGCCTTCATTGTTCCTGTTCCTGTTCCTGTTCCTGTTCCTGTTCCTGTTCCTGTTATCTGGATTCGTCCTCATCACTTCTCTCACTGGATTTATCTGACCATTGTAGTCCCTGCGCCACTAGCCTGTCTTACCTGGACTTTTACAAGTAATAAACTGAGTTTCACTTGCAACTTGCTTCCGAGTTTCATCCGTGACAGTAAGGGTCCAGTGTAATATCTCCAGTGGTGTGATGGACATGACCGGTCCCCAGGGTTTTCCATCTAGCATTGCCACTGCCAACAGAGAAATGCTACTCACTGCTCAACACATAAGGACCATGATATCTGACTTTGAGAACTCACCACAGTGGTATTGCGACTAGATGGCCGGGTTGGACAGGAGGCTTTTAGATGTCCAGGCTGTCCACAGTACAAGCACACATTTTGGTGAATACGTCGATCTCTCTTTTCCGAAGTGATTTGAGTTGGTCAGACTTGCATGGGTTCAGGATCATTTATGTAGGGTGATGTGGTAGCGCCGTGGTCCAGAGTACTAGTGGGTCTTCGTGATCGAATCAGGTTATCAATGCGAATGGCCAGATTGATAAATTGATCCAGAGGTTTCCCCTCATCACGGCAAGCGAGTTCAGTTTGGAAATGGCATTTGAGGGAAAGTGTCAATACTCAGGGGAGGGAGCCCTCTGGTGGTGAGCAGGAGGGACCACAGAGGCTTGATTGGTGACCTAAATTAGATTGGTGTCCTCATTAGAAAACAAGTGTGTAAATCATACAGAATAATTATTTTTTTTTTTAATGTAAAAATGCAGAAAGTTTTCTGTGAGTAGGTTTAGGGGTAGGGCTATTGGTGGGGGATAGGATATACAGTTTGTGCAGTAAAAAAAAAATCATTATGTCTATGGAGAGTAATCCCAAAGATACCGAAATTTAACGTGTGTTGTGTGTGTCAACCTGGCAATGGCCTCACAGAGAGATTGAGAGAGACAAAGAGCAAAAGAGTCTCTCTCTTTCAACGTGCATCTGAACCCAAAACTGAGAAAGACAAACACTACTGATAACCTCACCAAAAGAAAGCTGTGCTAAACCTGGAGTGCAGTTCATGAAAATTTCGTCAGTTTATAGACAAGCATCCGGTACAGGACGTAGTGTGTGTGTGTGTGTGTGTGTGTGTGTGTGTGTGTGTGTGTGTGTGTGTGTGTGTGTGTGTGTGTGTGTGTGTTGTGAGTTTATGGTGATTGGGCTCATGGGGAATCACATGCTTTGGGTGTATGTTATTTTGACCCATCATCAAATTTTGCATTAACGGGAAGGAGAAAGCACTTTTCACTCGTCTGTGAGAGGCCAATGGGGATATTATGATCAATCTCAAATTCAAAACGCAATCAGAGCCACATCCCTCCGCTGAATCTCTCTCTCTCTCGTTCTATCTGTCTGGCAGTGAAAGTTATTCCAGCACATTAAACTGAATACAAACAAAGAGAGTATTGTGTAAGAGAAACAAAAGCCTCCCGTTCCAACACATACACACACTATCTCAATGCCAGCCTCATCCTTCTCCATGCTCGCCGTGAAGCCAGAGCCGTCGCGTCCTGGAACAAAGGAGGTTGAGTCTGTATGGATATGATTAAAATGTGCTTACTGATTATGATTAATGCCATTGTGAAAATTAAAAGAGAGCACACATTAACTCATAGTTCGCCTCTCTCACACATACATACACACATCACTCCCTCCCATATCCTTTGTTTATTGCATTTTGTATACATAGAATTCTAGGATCTTTCCACATTTTCAAGCCTCGTGGTTAATCTGCTTGGCAGTGAAATATCTAAACATCCCTACAACAAGATAAATTCAATTTCAATTCAATTCGATTGGCAATGAGTTTCATCTTGTTTCAATGATAATCTTCACTATATTTTTGGGGGATTCTTTTTCTTAAAACAAAGAAAAAATTGTTTTATGGTAAACAACTTTCCTCTGCGAGTAGATATATCTTGTTTTAAGACTGCTTACATATTTTACTGGTAAACCAGACAAAAATCCTGATTAAGAAAATGAGTTTATGCAGTATGGTGGTTATGACACATAAACAAGCAGCCACAGAAAGTCATGCAGAGTAATGTGTGTGTGTGTGTGTGTAGCAATAGGAGCGCTAATATTTATGCCTTCTCTGCCTCCCCTCATTCACTTATGCAGAAGCGGAGGTGAAGAATGTGGCATGTTAATTTCTAACGTTAAAGGGCCCTTTTTTTATTATCACCTTTCATGTGACAAGCTCTCATTTTGTTGCTATTCCAGTTGCTGGAGAAGATAATTACACACTAGTTAATTGCGTAGAATTTGGATTGCAAATAGGACGGTTGGTCTTTGAAGCAAAGATGAAGGCAGGTGAAGAGAATCAGAGTTACCGTGCAAGAACTTCCTTAACAAAAAGTACCCTGTTGGTACCATAGTACGGTAATACCTAATGATTATTATATCCTGAAGGTTAGATTACCATACTCTAGTGCCATGACAGAGGATATATCCAACAACATGGTTTAATAATGATGAATGTATAGAACAGTATGATATTGTAATGCAACAGCCAAAAAAAACAAATGTCAAAGAACATGGCAGTACCAACAAATATAAAACTAAGGTAATAAAAATATCCATAGCATGATACCACTTTGGAACAAGAATGCACTGTACTATTACAGTATAATGTCAAACGTACTAAGACACTATGGTCAAAAAAACAACATGATTATGTTAGTACAATGGTAGCTGTCAGACACAATAGTAGTACCGTAGTAGCCTACATGTGACATGCGCAAACAACCATTGTAATATAGTATATTACATTACAAATATTGTCAAAACAATTGCGCGAAAATTTTTACCTTTAGGGGTACAACAGCTTGTCACTGGTAAAGGGGACCTACAAAGTCTTCAAAGTTTTTGCTACTAGAACATGTTTTCAATGTTGATTATTTTCCTCATATTCTCCATTGTTGCGGCTCCTCTCTTCACAGTCGGTCAGCAATGCTGTGTTTACTTCCTGTCTCTATGAAGCCCCTCCTTCTGAAAAGCACACTGTGCTCTGATTGGTCGAGTGCTTCGAGCATGTTTGAGAAATGTCCCGCCCCTTACCATAACCACCAGTTTCAACACACTATTAACTAACTCAACCAGGCCCCGCCCCCTTATTCTGCGCATTAATTATTATAATGAGGAATTTTGTGAGGTGTTCGTTCCCGGAAGAAACTCAAGATTACAATGGAGGCGTTTCAGGAGTTCAGAAACACTGCCACTGATGTAGAGAAAAACTCGTGCTGGAGACACTCTGGAGTCTAAGGAACTAAAATACACTATTTAGGTATTATTAAAGTACAAAGGTGTCCTTTTAAGGATTCTGTTCCACCTCTAAATGTACATTTTTGATCAAAAACACTGTAGTATTACAAATGATTGGAACATGTAAAAAAAATGGCACAATACAAAATGGCACAATAAATGTCAGAATCAACGTTGTTGTTCTATGTTATAATACTATATATACTATATAACAAATATATAATGTTATAATACTAGGTAATAATACTAGTACATGTCCACAAAAATCAAGTTATTACAATGGTACCACATCCAAAACAGATATTAATGCAGTCTGGTTCTTTTCTGTAAGTTCTGCCGAGGTTTGTGAAGACGCAGCCGTGGTACGGTCTCCAGATGACTGGCCAAGCGTGCCACGCACATGGTGTGCCTGTGTTTTGCTTGCTTTCGGTTTTATCATATTTGTCAGCTCAGCTGTGTGCAGGAATAACAAGCAGGCGAGTTTAATCTGCTGCAGGAGAGATCTGATGAAGGCAGGCAGCAATAAGAGCAGATCTCATTAACGTCGCTGTGTAGCTTTATCCTAATGAAGTTATGGACACAGCCAAAGCAATTACACATGCAAATAGAATTAGCCAAAGCAAAATAGCGGGCCGATTGGATTGTGCTCTCATGTTCAGAAATCTAAAGCATTCCACAGCCTTTTAATCAATAAGTGAGCTGATGCGTTGCCACATCCAGTTAACTGAAACCCCGTAATAATTATTAAAATGGGCGCCTGTTAAACCATGAAACTTCTGCTAAGAAGGCCTAGGGTGAGACAAGTACCTATTGTATATATTTTTTCTTTTCTTTTTTTATAGCTTGAAAGGCAGTGCATATAACTGGGGGGCTATTTACACGACACCATTTTCAACTAAAACCGTAAAACTTGGCAAAAACGTAAAACAACAACGCCGTTTTGGGTGCCTGAAAACTCAACTTGTGCAAACGGGTTTCAAAGTGCCAGTTTTTGAAAACGATCTCTGTGTAAACAACAAAAACGCGAATCTCTGACGACGATGACGTCATGCACATGCGTATTACGTGTTAAGTCTATAGTGTTTCATCGCCATCTAGTGGCCTGGCAGCAGAAAACAACGTTTTTAGTCGTTTTCGCGGATCCGTGTGAATGGGGATCGTTTTGACAATGGTGTCGTCTGTACGCGTAAAACTCAAAGGAAAAACTTCTCCGTTTTAAGCATATCATTGTTGTGTTAATGTCCCCTAAAACAAACTCATGGTGAAAATAATGTTTTTAGTCAATATGTGTAGCGTGTAGCGTGGTTGAAGCAAGGATGAAGCAGGATCCAACTGCAGCACACTTTAATCAAAAGACTCAGGAAACAGGATACAAGGACAAGAACAACCGACACTAGCGTTAAACATTAGACAAGAACTCACAAAGACAGGCCAGAAACACAGGGCTTAAATAATCAGCGACAAACGAGCTTACAGGATAACAAGGGGGCGGAAATAACAAGAAACACCTGGGATAACTAAATGACAAGACAGGGAACCACTAAACCTGACAGGACACAAAACCACATAGTAACAAATATGTGTTTTCTTGAAATGTATTAGTTCTGGAGTTCCACTACTAACAAATGGACCTTAATACTGATAAACTTATCCCAATAGGATATACTATTAGAAAACATCTCAGAATGACTAATTCATGATCTCTGTCTCATTTTCTTACACGCTTTTGTCTCTTAAGAATATTGATTTTGTTGTAAGGATATTTGCAGTGCTGTTATTAGAAGTGCCGCTTATTCATGGACGTTTAGTGATGTGCATTTTCGCCTGCAGTCTAGCACTTTTAACTTGGTGAAACTGAACAGATCCAAAAGAGCTTAAATGGAAAATCGTTGGTGTTTTAATAGAGCTCAGATTTATCTCAGCAGAAGTGGCTGGCAGATAATTGCACCGCGGTGAAGCCTGTACCAAACCCTGTTTGATGGAAAGCACCTCCGCGCTTACCGCTGATCAATCCAGCACCGTCCTAACCCGCTGTCAGGACAAATTACAGATGTAAAATGTGCTCCAGGCAGAGCAGTGTGCGTTATGGACTGTCCAGAGATTTTGTGAAACCCCTCCTAGTTTTTCTGTTTTACAGACTTGTGCTGTCCCTGAGGTACGACCTCCATCTCCGAGAGATAAGTTGTCTGTCAAAGGTACACAATCATGTCAAACTGTCATCCTTGAGGAGAAGAAAGTGTATTTATTTCAGCAGAGGTTTGGTGCACAAGGCTCAACATGCAGGTTTAAATCGACTGAAGGAGAATCGGAGAACAGATCCACTACGCCTGGATTTATAGAGTCTGTATCACCAACGATGGCTCACAAAGAAGAGTGAAGAGTGAATAATATGTGTCTAATTACAGCAAACGTCATTTATATCATATTCATTTTGTTGAATATTTTAGGAATTTTGAATTCCCTCACTGCATGCAAATAATCGACTAATATAGTATTAAATCTACTTTAGCAGACATCCCACCCTGCAAAAAGAGGTTGAAAACTAATAAACGTGTCTAATTTCACAATTTTTAATTGAAAACAGGCCTATAATTTACTTGATTCATGTAATGTAATAATTTGTAACTGTCAATGTGAGGGGACAAGAAACCTTAACGAAGCCGTTTTCATCATATTAGGCATAAGATTAATAATGAATGTGTACATATAACTTAGTTACCTAGCTTTCCTGGTAGCCTTCAGTAAATTAATGTGTCTTAAATAATAAAACACAAATATCAGTTGACCCTATGTTTTCTTTCTTCACTGACAGACGGAAATGAAAAGACTGTCCGTCAAAGCTTAGCTTCAGCAGGGGAATAAGGGCAAGATAAAGAGTGATGAGATGAGAAGAAAGAAGGTATTGAGAAATAATCTACTGCCCACTGACATGGTTTTAAAACTATTGCCTATTTTTTTTGGCCTTCAATCGTCTTGAAATACACATATGTAGATCAGAGAAATTAAAGCATAAAAAGCACAAAACCCTGCCTACGGCCCTGACTGCATGTCAAAAAACCTATTAAAATAACTAACACTAACAGCTTGAAGCAGATCAATAGGTGCTTTCACACATAGAAATAAGTTTAACATCATTTCTCTGTTTAGAGGTCATGTGTGAGCAGTGCCCATTGTGGAAATGGTGTATAAGAATTTGTAACATTGCGGGAAAAGTTGCATGCTTTGTGTGTACAAAGGAAGGTCAACAGTTTGAGCATGTACAAGGTTAAAACGCTGTTAAAGAGTTTGAGGCCCTGACGCAGTTACTCCACACTGTTGAGCGTCAGGCCTTTGACATAGGAGTTGAAATTGTTAATATACATTGTGGAAAGAAATATCATCAGTTTGGACAGATGCTAAAATCAAATTTGCTTGCTAATTCCCTTACTGACCAGTGTAGCTATTTAAAGGCCATTTTAAAAAAATGAATATGTAAAAAATGGAATGTGTGCACAAGGACTTGAAATGCAATTGCAGCCGCAGAAACGCTACAGAAAACCCTTAGTATCGGTGTGTTTCTACCCCTCACTCACTCTCATCATCAATGAATCAAGATCAAAACATCATCAATGAATCAAGATACCTGCACATAGAGCTGAACGTGACTCTTCACTCTGAAGATCACACCGAGATCAACTCTTTCCAGTTACCCACAATCCATTTCCTTAGGTCCATCTGTTCAAATCCACACTCATGCATTAAAGTATGTTAGAGCAAAATTGATGAATCATAGAGGGCCTATTTAAAATGTGGGCAGTTTCCCAGGCCGAGATTAAGCCTAGTCCTAAACTAAAGCGGCCCTTTGAACCAGATCTGCTTTCCTTTTAAATTTTTAAATATTCTTAGACTATATTTAGTCCAGAGTTTAAAAAGCTGATTTCCTGGAGGAAGACTAGAGCTACTCGATGACTAAACTGAGACATAAATTAAACCAACCAGGAGGCAGGTTTAACTTCAGATCTTTTGTGTTTCATGGATTACTTAGACTATGTCAAAGAATATCAACAAATACACACACATACATATGATTTATATACCATGATTTTTATTAGGGGTTTCAAAATTAACACATTTAATTGTTATTCATTTGAACACGTAACAAATATTTAACAGAATTAATGCAGCATCTTTTTTTCCTGGCATAATTTGGCTAGCATTACATAATATGATCACGCTATCATTCATTCAAGTGCTTTTAAACAATTCATGCGCGAAAAGACACAAAAGGGAACTGAAATACTGGTGTGATGTCTGTGAAGCAACTTGCCCACATAGACTGAACACATAATACACATGTGCACGACATCACCATTTTCACAAATGCACATTTTTGTAGTTCACACAGAGAAAATAACAGTATCGTTTTCAAAAGTATTCTGGTCCCAAAAACGTGTAAATGGATGACCAAAATGCATTGAAAGTTTTCTGTTTTCAGTTGAAAGCGGTGTCGTGTAAATATACCCTGAGATAGCGTTTTTTGTCAACAAAGACAGAGATTCTTTTTTAATTTTCTCCCAAGTGGATCAATTTTAAAAAGGCCGTTTCACGTTGTAGTTTGGACTGTGAAAATGTTTTGTAACAGATCAGGAGCTCGTTCTTCGTACGTTGCTTAAAACACCGATATCAAATGAGACATCCAAGATGATATCATAGTGCTAATCATGATCCGGCTAATTGGGTTCTTCGAACACACCTGTTGTTTATGATTAGTATCGCTGGATTGAGTTATCTGAGATAATTGCGCGTTCATGCGTTGGTTTAAAAGGGGATATGTATCGATAGTAGAAACATTGATCTGCAACGCTGTTATTGGCTGTTCAGAACGCACCCAGTTTTTCTCCCAAGCAGAACAAGAGCTTTTAATGGAAGGTTATGCCGAACTTGAGTCTTTAATTAAAACGACAGGGAACACCTCAAAGTCTGCAGAAGCCAGGAGGGAGGGCTGGCAAAAAGTAGCAGACAAATTAAATGCGTAAGTGCTGTCCATGGTAGATGTTTCTATCACTTTCTACAGTATGTATTTTTGCATTTTAATTTCATATTTACTTTGTTCTATTATGTCAGAGCCTCCACAGAACCCACTAGAACATGGGGACATGTAAAAGTGAAGTACAAGAATATTCTACAAAATGGTAGTGTCACAGAACGCTCGACGACGCCTCCTCCTGGTTTTATCAGATCCCTCTCTCCTGCGTATTAGGACTTCATTTCCCATTATCCTTCCCTGCTCATTATCTCCTGATTACTCACCCCATCATCGCATCAGCATCACCTGTGTGCCCTTAGCTTCCCTTTATCTGGACTGCTCTGTTCATTGTTAATTTGTGGAGTCTTGTTTCACCTACACTCTGTCTCTAGCTCGTTTCTCGGATTGCTCTGTTATTTTGACTTGGACTCTGAACTCGTTTTTGAACCTTTGGTGCCTGCTCCTGACCTTTGCCTGTTTGATGTACGTTTCTGGGATTGCCCTTACCTGTGTGCTAAGTTTGAGTTTGCTACCACCCTTGCCACCCTTGCCACGGGCTTTTGAGTTTTATGACTGCTCTCCTTTGTTTGCTTACCTGTATCAATAAATTACTGCGAATGGATCCGACCGCCTCAGCCTCTTTATCACAGAAGACTTCACCACAACAGGATCCAGCAGATTTCCTTCGATTGGCCTCCGAGGTATCCACTCAAGCGAGTGTGCTGGCCGCCCATCAGCAACAGTTAGTTAAATTGACAAATCTCACCGAGGAGCTCGTGAGATCAGTCCGAGCACTATCCCCGCCGAGCGCGGCTGATAATCAAGCTCCGAGTCCAGCTGCACCTGCTCACGCTCCACCTGCCGTGAGTAACAATTCAAACCAGCCCAAGTTATCCCTGCCTGAGAAATTTGATGGCTCACCCTCTACCTGTAAGGGATTTTTGTTGCAGTGCAGCTTGTATTTCGATCAACAGACTCAGTCCTTCTCCACTGATGAGAGCCGCGTTTCCTTCATGTGTTCTCTACTCACCGGCCGGGCTTTGGAGTGGGCTACTGCACTCTGGTACTGAGGTCAGCTCTCTTTCCCCTCTTATAATGAGTTTCTAACCCAATTTAGAGAGGTGTTTGAATATACTGCGGGAGGAAAGGATCCGGGAGAATTGCTGCTCACGTTACGCCAGGGGAATTCCACCGCAGCTGACTACACACTCTCGTTTCGGACCCTTGCAGCCCAAACTGGGTGGGAGGAGGAACCTTTAAAGCTCCTGTATCGCAAGGGACTCAACCCGGACCTCCAGGGAGAGCTGGCGTGCTGCGACGACGGTAAATCTTTGAACCAAATTATGGAGCTCGCCATCCGCCTTGACAACCTGATTCGCGCTCGACGCACACCCATCAGATCCAGTCTCTTCGAGTGTGCCTTCCCCAACACGGAGTCAGAGCCCATGCAGATTGGTTACACACGCCTCTCTACAGCAGAGCGGGAGAGGAGACGCCGTAATCATCTCTGCATGTATTGCGGTGAGGCAGGTCATCTGAGGGCCACCTGTCCGGTTAATCCAGCGTTCAAGAATTCCGCTGCGGTGAGTTTTAATCACTCTTCTAAATTATTCTCTGTGGACAGTTCCTTGAAATTTAATGGACAAACTTTAAACATAAGAGCCTTGATTGATTCTGGAGCTGCTGGAAATGTTATCGACCTCGCATTTGCCAAAACTCATCGTGTTTCTCTCCTCGCATGTGAGACTGGTGTGACCGTGGAAGCGTTGGATGGACGCCCCCTGGGGTCTGGAGAGGTGCAATACACCACGCAACCCCTCACGCTCAGCTTCGGGACACAGCATTCGGAGACTATCCAATTCTTCACGATTCACTCACCTATGCATCCTGTAATCTTGGGGCTTCCTTGGCTAGTGAAACATAATCCCCAAATTTCCTGGTCTAACGGGAGAATCTCCAGGTGGTCCGAATTCTGTCTGATCAACTGCGCGGCTGCTGTCCAAGGTACTGAACTCCACAGCGCTGCACTCAAGGGAGTGGATTTTCTGGAAATTCCCTCCGAATACCATGATTTAGCCCTGGCCTTCAGCGAAACTGAAGCTTCTCACCTTCCCGCTCACCGTGCTGGCGACTGTGCTATTGAGCTTTTGCCTGGGGCCGTACCTCCACGCGGAAGAGTTTACCCGCTGTCACAACCTGAAACAGAGACCATGAGAGCGTACATTGACGAACAGCTGGCTAAAGGTTTTATTACCACCTCTACGTCTCCGGCTTCCGCTGGATTCTTTTTCGTTAAGAAAAAGGATTGGGGTCTTCGGCCGTGTATTGACTATCGTGGTCTTAATGAGGTAACAGTCAAATACCGCTATCCTCTTCCGCTAGTCCCAGCAGCCCTGGAGATGCTCCGCACTGCCCGCTACTTTACAAAGCTGTACTTAAGGAACGCCTACAACTTGATTCGCATACGGAGTGGTGACGAGTGGAAAACGGCGTTTTCTACTACATCCGGGCACTACGAACATCGGGTAATGCCGTTCGGCCTTTCTAACAGTCCTTCCGTTTTTTAAAGCTTTTGTAAATGATATTTTCCGGGACATGTTACAACAGAGAGTTATTGCCTACATTGATGACATTTTGATTTATTCTGACTCCCTTGAAGAACATGTCCAGGATGTTCATGCTGTCCTCAAGCGCCTGATCGACAACCAGCTATATGCCAAGCTCTCCAAGTGCGAGTTTCACCAGACACGTATCTCCTTTCTGGGCTATATCATCAGTAAGGACGGAGTTCTTATGGATGACAGCAAGGTCAGTGCCGTGGTGAATTGGCCGCAACCTTCCTCTGTTAAGGAGCTGCAGCACTTTTTGGGCTTTGCAAACTTTTACCGCAGATTCATCCGCAATTTCAGTGTAATTGTAGCCCCTCTCACATCTCTGCTTCGAGGAAAGGGAAAATATTTTAAGTGGACTGCGGATTGTACTGCGGCCTTTGCTCAGCTCAAGGAAAGATTCACTTCTGCTCCCATCCTCCGTCACCCGGATCCTGAGAGGGAGTTCATCATTGAGGTGGATGCATCAAACACAGGAGTGGGGGCGGTCCTGTCTCAGCGGGATGGGAATCCAGCGAAAATGTTCCCATGCGCCTTCTACTCTCGCAAGCTTAACTCTGTAGAGCGCAACTACGACGTGGGGGATCGCGAACTCTTGGCCATGAAGGCCGCCTTTGAGGAGTGGAGGCACTGGCTGGAGGGAGCTTGTCAGCCTTTCACAGTACTCACTGATCACAGGAATCTCGAGTACATCAGGTCAGCTACGCATCTGAATGCTCGCCAGGCTCGCTGGTCTCTGTTCTTCTCAAGATTCGATTTTAAGATCACCTACAGGCCGGGCTCCCAGAACGGCAAAGCTGACGCCCTGTCCCGCCAGTTTGATGGTCCTTGTGAGGAATCTAAACCTGAGCCAATTATTCCCACTACTCTAATTGTGGCGCCTGTTCAATGGGACATCATCTCTGAGATCACCGTGTCTCTAAGTAGTCATCCCGCTCCACCTGAATGTCCCGCCGGCCGTCTCTTCGTTCCACCCGGGCTCCGCCATCGTGTGCTTCAGTGGGTTCACAGCACCCCCAGCGCGGGTCATCCAGGCATCGCGGCTACCATACAGTTAGTTACCAATAGCTTTTGGTGGGTTTCACTCCAGTCTGATGTCATAAAATTTGTTCGGCAATGCACTGTTTGTAACACTGTTAAATCCTCCCATCTCAAGCCAGCTGGACTGTTACAACCTCTGCCAGTACCACAGCGTCCCTGGTCGCACATCGCTGTGGATTTTGTTACGGATCTGCCTCCCTCACAGGGATTTACCACTATCCTCTCCATGGTGGATCGTTTCTCTAAATCCTGCCGTTTCATACCCCTGATCGGCCTGCCCACAGCCTTACAGACCGCCGAGGCTCTTCTCAATCAGGTGTTCCGTCTCTTTGGTTTCCCCGAGGACATTGTCACTGACCGCGGTCCCCAGTTTACCTCCCGTGTCTGGAGAGAGTTGTGCGCCAAACTCAATATCAATGTCAGTCTAACGTCTGGTTACCATCCTCAGACCAACGGGCAGGTTGAACGTCTAAACCAAGATTTGATTCGATTTCTGAGAACGTACTGCCACCAGAATCAGCAGGACTGGAGTCGCTTTCTGGCCTGGGTGGAGTATGCCCAGAATTTCCTGTTAAAACCTGCCACTGGTCTAATGCCTTTTAAATGTGTTCTAGGTTTCCAGCCTCCCCTCTTCCCGTGGGCCGGGGAGCCATCCGACCTCCCAGCAGTAGATGCATGGCTCCGGCGCAGCGAGGCCACCTGGGATGCTGCTCACGTTCAATTGCAGCGCGCCGTCCGCCATTATCAGCATCAGGCGGATCGGAGGAGGCGTGGGGGTCCCAGGTATCGACCCGGTCAGTGGGTGTGGCTCTCTGCGCGAGATCTCCGCCTCAAGCTCCCGAGCAGGAAACTGTCTCCTCGTTTTGTCGGGCCATTCAAGATTCTTCGTCAGATAACGCCAGTTTCTTTTCGTTTGGCTCTCCCTGCTCATTACAAGATCTCACCCACATTTCATGTGTACCTTTTCAGACCCGCTGTCGCCCCCAGGAGAGAGAAGAGCCGGGAGGAGGCCGTTCTCGTGCAGACTCCCCCCATTGAGGTGGACGGTGCGGAGGTTTTCCGGGTGCGAGAGGTCCTGAACTCCAGACGTCACGGCGGGGTGTTACAATACCTTATTGACTGGGAGGGGTACCGGCCTGAGGAGCGCTCCTGGGTCAGGTCTCAGGATTTCCTGGACCCCACATTAACTGCTGCTTTTCACCGGGACCATCCTGATCGCCCTGCTCCAAGACCCCGTGGTAGACCCCGTCGTCGACCAGGTTCTCGCTTCCGGAGCCACTCGCAGGTGGGGGGCTCTGTCACAGAACGCTCGACGACGCCTCCTCCTGGTTTTATCAGATCCCTCTCTCCTGCGTATTAGGACTTCATTTCCCATTATCCTTCCCTGCTCATTATCTCCTGATTAATCACCCCATCATCGCATCAGCATCACCTGTGTGCCCTTAGCTTCCCTTTATCTGGACTGCTCTGTTCATTATTAATTTGTGAAGTCTTGTTTTACCTACACTCTGTCTCTAGCTCGTTTCTCGGATTGCTCTGTTATTTTGACTTGGACTCTGAACTCGTTTTTGAACCTTTGGTGCCTGCCCCTGACCTTTGCCTGTTTGATGTACGTTTCTGGGATTGCCCTTACCTGTGTGCTAAGTTTGAGTTTGCTACCACCCTTGCCACGGGCTTTTGAGTTTTATGACTGCTCTCCTTTATTTGCTTACCTGTATCAATAAATTACTGCGAATGGATCCGACCGCCTCAGCCTCTTCGTCACAGGTAGCCTTTAATTCTTATACTGTCTTTATTTTAAAAAGCCACTTTTTTCCCTCTTATTAAAATAAACTGTTAAATAAGGTCTTTGTCTGTTTATAACAGCCACCAAGAAAAAGGCTGAAAAAAAAAACAGGTGGTCCTGCACCACCACCCTATACCCTGGCAGAGGAGCTGGCCCATTGTGGAGGGCATCCCTGGGGGCAGCTCTTCCTCAGACCCAAAGCCAGGGACCAGTCGCAGCAACACCTTCATTACTGGTAGGCTAAATGAGCTTTCAATTCTCTTAGTACACTGTAAAATTATTTGTTGCTGCATTTAATGAAGTATAATCAAAATGGCTGGGACAGCCATTTCAACCTTTTGTGAAAGTGAAAACTTCTAAACTTTTAGTTAATATAAAATATGTTGCCATGAGTTATTGATCACATATTTTTTACAGTGTAGTTAATTGTAATGACAATTTTGTTTGCCCCTCTTTTGTGCAGTTTTACAGAATACACCAACACTTTTACCTGTTCCCAAGCAAGTGCTGGCTGAAGCATATGCAGTAAGTTGTGTACTTTTTCTAAGAAAATGCAACACTTTGTAATACCCATTTATTTCCATTGCACAGGACAGTGAATAAACCCTCTCAGAAGACTGTCCTTTGGAGGAAGAACCTGTAAGTGCATAAATAACTTTACACTAATTTGTATATACTTGTGTACCTATTCTTTCTGTCTGCAATATGAGTTGCAGGAGTCCACACCTAGAGAAAGGCCTACAGAAAGGCTTGCAGAAGAGCCTGCACAAAGAACTGATACAGAGGTGGACAGTGTTGTACTTTTACTTTTTACTTTTGTTGCATGAGGCATGTTTTGACCCTTTCTTTTTCTTTCACAAAATTACACAGGGTGACATCCGTTCCCTATATAAACGGCATCTTCAACAAAAAATAGAGTATTTTGACCTGAAAAAACACAAATTAAGAGGAGAAATTGAACTCGACAACTTGAAAAAGAGATATTGCACTAGAGATAGAGTTGCTTCAAAAGGACCTTCAGAGTAAGTGCTAATACACCATTTGACGCATAGTACTATTGCTGACTTTACATAACTATCTCTTATTGCAGGAAAAAGATGACTTGCTGGTTTTTCTTTATAAAGAATTGTTTAAATAAAACTCCAGGAAGTAAGCATATTTGTCTTGTTTGGGGATATTCAAATTAATTAACCAAGCATTAATACCATTGATCAGCCCTACCAAACGTGGATGTTTTTTTTCCACTAAGAAACAAACATTTTAATGTTATTTGATTGATATTGTGAAGCTGCTTTGATGCAATTTATATTGTGAAAAGCGCTATATAAATACAGTTGACTTGACTTGACTTGTCTTTTATTACACATTCAAAAATTCTGTCCCGTGCAGCTCTGCCACTAGGTTGGTTCAAGTGCACTGGCTGGAGGTCATCATCAGGCTGCACACCCACCACAGGGGTCCTCTCCTTTCTGATAGTGGCAATGTTATGCATTATGGCACATGCAACAATTATGTAACAGGCCCTGTCAGGTGCAACCTTCAGACCCTTCAGACACTGAAATCTTTCTTTTAGTTGCCCAAAGGTCATTTCAATGCGTGCCCTTGTCCTGGCTAGAGCTGCATTGTAACGGGTTTGTGGTCCAGGGTTTGGGTCAGGGAATGGTGTCATGAAATACTGCCTGCTGGCATAGCCCCTGTCTCCAAGCAGGATCCCATCAAAATCCCCTGTATAATGGAAAAATGCAGTTTTGTTAGGCTCAGCATAAGTGTGTGTAATACTATGAGCTTGACATGTATATGTTCCCTTACCACGTTCAAATGTGCATAAATGTGACTCTCTGGAAATTCTTGAGTCATGCACTGATCCTGGCCATTTTGCTTCCACATTTGTTATATGGAACAGAGTCACACACCATCTAAGAGATTTTAGTCAGTCATCTGCATACTCTTTGATTCCATTCCTTTTTTTAATGTAATATATTACTAATCTGAAATATTATAAATTGCAATAGTAAATTACCTGCACATTTACACTGTGAACCCCCTTTCGGTTCACAAAATCCCCTTAATTGGGGCCTGGTGGGGCTTTGATGGGGACATGTGTGCAGTCTATGGCACCAATCACGGTAGGGAAGCCTGAAGGACATATACTGTTAGTCATACTTTTTGGCATGGTCATGATTGCATGCCATTAACAATTATAAATGTACCTGCAATAGCAAAAAAATTCTGCTTTACAACCTGGGGTCTTAAGTGGCTTGGAAATACCACAAAAACCCCTAAAAACTGCTTGAGTGCCAGGTAAACTTTGCGAATGGCACGACAGACAGCACTTTTCACTATGTTCTCTGCATCTCCAATAGTGTAAAGGAACGTGCCACTCGCAAAGAATCTCAGGGCAATGCACACAGTCTGTGCAGTTGTCAAAGCCCGACTCCTCCATGTTGAACACTTAATGTGTGGTTCCAAAAAATGAATGATGTAAATAACACCCTCACGAGAAAAATGATATCTCTCAACAATTACACTGTCGCGCTGCGCTAAAGGGTCCTGTCTATCCTGCAATATGCGAATAATTTGAAAAGCGCTGCGAATTATTCTTGCACCTTCTGCAACAGGTTGCTGTCGTAAAAATGGACAAGACATGGCTACGACAGACTTCCCTATCTCCTCTGCTTATAAAGCCGCAATCTAATCCTGTTTACATGAAATAAGCCTGCTCGCGAGCAGGTTCAAGCTTGCGCACTTGTTGCTATGACAGCAAGTCCAGGATGAGCGTCGAAGAACCAAACAATCCAAGATCATGCCAAATCGCCAACAATCAAATCCAGCTAAGTGAGTTAGCGACGTACGAAGAACGGGCCCCAGCCTTTTCACCATCCTCTGCACTACATCTCCCATTGCTCTCCTCTGTTCCCACCTGCACATCATTCCCAATCAATCAAACCTGCTCCTCATCATCACCCTCATCACTGCCACTACATATACACACTTTCACCCCAGCTCACTGCCTGGTGTTGGTTTGTTTAGATTCCAGTTATGCTCTTATGAGCTTTGAAGCACAACAATCACACAAGACAGGATTTAGTGGTGGAAATTCTGCAGAAATTATATCTATTATAGCAGAAAAGTGTAAGGATAAGATTCATGTGGGTTCCAGCTCATGTGTGGGTGAAAGGGAATGAAGCAGCAGACAAACTGGTGAAACAAGCTCTGGAGGACACTAGAATAGAAATGGAAATATCATATAGTACATATGAAATTAAAGCTTTTATATTCTGGTCTTTATACTCACAGTCACAGACTCCAGAATATCTTGTTTAACACCCAACGGGTGGTGGTTAATTAAGCAATAAGTTTGAACACATACATAGTGAATTAACAGTGCAACGCCATAACATGCGAGCCTTGGCGTGCCACACAATCAACGCTCCGTGTTGCAACCACAATATTACCAAGGATCCGCATCATAGCACATTCCCACATGCTAAACAATCACTATTGTCACATCCTTTCTCTTTTGAAACTGAGACTTCAGGTGCCTTCTTAATGCCAGCACAACTTAAATGTCATAAATACAGTCTTGTATTTTGTTTTCTCTCTGTAGACTATCAACATACACATTTCCGAAATATATATCTATATATATTTCGATCCATTTGATATATATACAAGGCAAACAGGTCCTAGGCGACGGGTCAGACTAAGAGCGGTTCAAAAAACCCTTATGAGTAAAATGAAATCGAGGACCGTGACAACGCCCGGTATGGCGCAGCCGGGGCCCCACCCTGGAGCCAGGCGCGGGGTTGGGGCTCGTATATGGGGTCCGGCCGGGCTCAGCCCGAAGGAGCGACGTGGGGCCGCCTTACCATGGGCTCACCACCTACAGGAGGAACCGTAAGGGGCTGGTGCTGAGAGGATCGGGTGGCAGCCGAAGGCGGGGGCCTCGACAACCCGATCTATGGACACGGAAACTAGCTCTAGGGACGTGGAACGTCACCTCGCTGGCGGGGAAGGAGCCTGAGATTGTGTGTGAGGTTGAGAGGTTCTGAATAGAGTTATTCGGGATCACCTCTATGCACGGCTTGGGCTCTGGAACCACACTCCTTGAGAGAGAATGGACTCTTCACCACTCTGGAGTTGCCCATGGTGAGAGGCGGCGGGCTGGTGTGGGTTTATTTATAGCCCCCCAGCTCACCCGCCATGTGTTGGAGTTTACCCCGGTGAACGAAAGGTTCGCTTTCCTGCGCCTACGGGTCAGGGATAGGTCTCTCACTGTCGTGTGTGCCTACAGGCCAAACGGCAGTGCAGAGTACCCGGCCGTCTTGGGGTCTCTGGGAGGGGTGCTGGAAAGTGCTCCGACTGGGGACTCTACTGGGGGACTTCAACACCCACGTGGGCAACGACAGTGACACCTGGAGGGGCGTGATTGGGAGGAACAGCCCCCCTGACCTGAACCTGAGCGGTGTTCAGTTATTGGACCTCTCTGCTAGTTACAGTTTGTCCATAACGAACACCATGTTCAAGCACAAGGGTGTCCATCAGTGCACGTGGCACCAGGACACCCTAGGACGTAGGTCGATGATCGACTTTGTGGTCGTTTCATCTGACCTGCGGCCGTATGTCTTGGACACTCGGGTGAAGAGAGGGGCGGAGCTGTCAACTGATCACCACCTGGTGGTGAGCTGGATCCGATGGCCGGGGAGGAAGCTGGACAGATTCGGCAGACCCAAGCGTACTGTAAGGGTCTGCTGGGAACGTTTGGCCGAGTCTCCTGTCAGAGAGATTTTCAACTCTCACCTCCGGCGGAGCCTCGATCGGATCCCAAGGGAGGCTGGAGATATTGAGTCTGAGTGGACCATGTTCTCCACCTCCATTGTCGAAGCGGCCGCTCGGAGCTGTGGACGTAAGGTCTCCGGTGCCTGTCGAGGCGTCAATCCCCGAACCCGGTGGTGGACAGCGGAAGTAAAGGATGCCGTCAAGCTGAAGAAGGAGTCCTATCGGGCCTGGTTGGTTTGTGGGACTCCTGAGGCAGCTAAAGGGTACCGGCAGGACAAGGCAGGTGGTTGTGGAGGCAAAAACTCGGGCCTGGGAGGAGTTCGGTGAGGCCATGGTGAAGGACTATCGGCTAGCCTCGAAGAGATTCTGGTAAACTCTCCGGCGCCTCAGGAGAGGGAAGCAGTGCCCTACCAACGCTGTTTACAGTGGAGGTGGGCAGCTGTTGACCTCAACTGGGGATGTCGTCGGACGGTGGAAGGAATACTTCGAGGATCTCCTCAACCCCGCCGTCACGTTTTCCATTGAGGAAACAGAGGCTGAGGGCTCAGAGGTGGACTCGTCCATCACCGTAGCTGAAGTCACCGAGGTAGTCAAGAAACTCCTCGGTGGCAAGGCAGAGGGGGTGGATGAGATCCGCCCTGAATACCTCAAGTCTCTGGATGTTGTGGGGCTGTCATGGCTGAACACGCCTCTGCAGCATCGCGTGGCAGTCGGGGACAGTGCCTCTGGGATGGCAGACCGGGGTGGTGGGCTCTCTTTTTAAGAAGGGGGACCGGAGGGTGTGTTCCAACTACAGGGGGAAAACACTTCTCAGCCTCCCTGGGAAAGTCTATGCCAGGGTACTAGAGAGGAGAATACGGCCGATAGTGGAAGCTCGGATTCAGGAGGAACAGTGCGGTTTTCGTTCAGGCTGTGGAACACTGGACCAGCTCTATACCCTCTACAGGGTGCTGGAGGGTTCATGGGAGTTTGCCCAACCAATCCACATGTGTTTTGTGGATTTGGAGAAGGCATTCGACTGTGTCCCTTGAGGCAGCCTGTGGAGGGTGCTCCGGGAGTATGGGGTCCGGGGTCCTTTGCTAAGGGCTGTCCGGTCCCTGTACGACCGAAGCAGCAGCTTGGTTCGCATTGCCGGCAGTAAGTCAGACTTCTTCCCGATGCATGTTGGACTCCGGCAGGGCTGCTATTTATTGCCGGTTCTGTTCATAATTTTTATGGACAGAATTTCTAGGCGCAGCCAGGGGCCGGAGGGTGTCAGGTTTGGGGACCACACGATTTCGTCTCTGCTCTTTGTGGATGATGTTGTCGTGTTGGCCCCTTCAGACCAGGACCTTCAGCATGCACTGGGACGGTTTGCAGCCGAGTGTGAAGCGGCTGGGATGAGAATCATCACCTCCAAATCCGAGGCCATGGTCCTCAGTCGGAAAATGGTGGCTTGCCCGCTTCAGGTTGGTGGAGAGTTCCTGCCTCAAGTGGAGGAGTTTAAGTATCTTGGGGTTTTGTTCACGAGTGAGGGAAGGATGGAACGGGAGATTGACGGATCGGTGCAGCTACTGCAGTAATGCGGTCGATGTACCGGTCTGTCGTGGTGAAGAAGGAGCTGAGCCGCAAGGCGAAGCTCTTGATTTACCCGGTCAATCTACGTTCCTACTCTCACCTATGGTCATGAGCTTTGGGTCATGACCGAAAGGACAAGATCCTGGATACAGGCAGCCAAAATGAGCTTTCTCCGCAGGGTAGCTGGGCAATCCCTTAGAGATAGGGTGAGAAGCTCGGTCACTCGGGAGGAGCTCAGTGTAGAGCCACTGCTCCTCCACATCGAGAGGGGTCAGCTGAGATGGCTCGGGTCACTGTTCCGGATGCCTCCTGGACGCCTTCCCGGGAAGGTGTTCCGGGCACGTCCCACTGGGAGGAGACCCCGGGGAAGACCTAGGACACGCTTGAGGGACTATGTCTCCCGGCTGGCCTGGGAACGCCTCGGTGTCCCCCCGGAAGAGCTGGAGGAAGTGTCTAGGGAGAGGGAAGTCTGGGCATCTCTGCTTAGACTGCTGCCCCCACGACCCGGCACCGGATAAGCGGAAGAAGATGGATGGATGGATGGACCATGTCTGTCCCAAGAAGCATGCCTGCAAACCGCTGGGTGTCATCTGCTCTGCTCGTGCCCACTGCATTAACATCCTCTGCCTGTGCTTCAGTCACACACAGGGTTTCCTCATATTCTTCACTTTCAAATTCTGTTACCTTATGTACAATAGTATTTTCTCTGTGTTCTGGGCGAGCTCTACATCTAGCTGCAAAGTGGTTGTCCTTTCCAGATTTTTTGCACTTCTTCCCATGTGCTGGGCGTTTCAGCTTGTTTTTATCATGTATCTTACCACAGAACTTAGAGTCCACTGTGTCACTTGTCTATCTCTGGTGCACTGCTCCTCGTAGTGCATGCACCTCTTCCACCATTGTTCCTGAGATGGCTTTACAGTTCTCCCGTGACAACTCTGCAGCTCTGCACAGCTGTATGCACGTGTCCAGCGACATATTTTTCTCATGCAGCAGTCTCTCTCTCATCCTTGTGCTGTTTAATCCACACACAACACGGTCGCGGATAAGCGAGTCTCTCATCCGAAGTTGCATGTTTTCGTCAGTACTCTTAGTTCCGTGAAATAACTGTCAATAGATTCACCCAACCTCTGGTTCTTGGTGAAGAGGCGATACCGTTCCACAGTTTTGTTCACACAAGGGTTGCAATGTCCATCAAATTTGTCGATAATGTCTTTTAACCTCCATGTATCTCTAGCGGCGTCACTCATTAGTGTGTCCATTAATTCTCTGCCGCTTTCGCCAACAAGACAGCTGAAAAGTGTCACTTTTTTCTTTTCATTGTCATCACTCACTGTTAACTCCACATAAAGCAAATGCCTCATTTTGCAAATGGTGACCCGATGGAGAGAAAAAAAAAACCTTGGGAAAACCCAGGCTCAGTCGGGGGCCAGTTCTCCTCTGGCGTTTATGAACTATAGACCGGATTTACAGTAACTGTAATTTGATACAGAATTTTGTTTTATTGTATCACTTCGTTGGGTACGCGAACCGGAATCACAACGTTTTATCTGTAGAGTGGGAAAGGGATCCTCCATACGGAGAGGCTAGTTGGCACTTCAGCACTGCGTTGTCATCGGGTCCAGGCAAAGCTCCTTGTCAGATTTGGATACGGCCTGGATCCGGCAGGCTGCGGGAAAACCTCGGGATAAACAAAGACACTAAAATTAGCGTAGATTCCATTCTTCTTATGATGTAACGAGTACATCAGGATTTAAGGGAAGTGTTCCCAGTTCCGGCTGACCTAATCTATGCAGCCTAACATTGAATTATAGAAGTCTATAATGTATTATGTGTATGCTAGGTCATTTTCTTATAGCATCTGTAAGGAACACAAAAATTCCTAAAACAAGGACGTGCATAATCTTTTAGAGGGAAATGATGCATTCTCAATGCAAGGCTTTTTACATGATCTGTATGATTTTGATTGGGGAAAATTTTTCCTTATTGATGATGTTGAAAATGCTTGGACATTTTTTTATGATGGTTTCACAGGCCTGGTAAATAAGTATGCCCCACTCAAAAGACATAGAGTGAAAGGGCGAAATAATGTTTGGTTTAGCAATGAATTGTCTGACCTTCTTCTAGTGCGAAATCAAGCCTGGGCTCAAGCTAGAAAGTCAAAGCTCGAGTCTGACTGGTTGAAATTTCAGCGTTTACGTAATTTATATACAGTAAAAATTCATAATGCCAAATCCGCCTATTTCCTGAAACATTCAAAAATTTAAATAACCCTGTCAAATTCTGGAAAACAATCAAATTATTAACGGAAGCAAAAACAGATACAGAAGTAACATCTTGTATTGTTGTTGATGACAAAAAAACATTGACAAAAATGAATTTCTCAATAGTTTCAATAATCATTTCATTGTTGCTAGCTCAAGACAGTAACTCTAGTAGAAGTAAGGAAGGCCTTGAAAGATCTAGATCCAAAAATCATCAGGTCCAGACAAATTGAAACCATATTTTCTAAAAATAGCTGCAGATTTCATAGCCAATCCAGTTACATATTTAATTAACCTTTCTTTAGCCACAAATCAAGTACCAGCCATCTGGAAATCTACCAATGTTCTCCCCCTTCACAAAGGTTGTGATCCTCCAAACATAAATAACTATAGGCCTATTTCTAAATTGTCAGTATTAGCTAAATGAATGGAATCACTCATCAGCATGCAATTAAAAGACTATCTAATTAATAACAATATTCTGAATGAATTTCAATCAGGTTTCAGGAAACAACATAGTACAATAACAGCTGTTTCAGAAGTTGTCAATGACCTGGTCAAAATCTTGGACAATAAACAGCACTGTGCAGCACTGTTTATTGATTTGTCAAAAGCTTTTGACACAGTGGACCATTAAATACTCCTTCAAAGACTCACCTCTATTGGACTTTCAGAACAAGCAGTGGGATGGTTCAACAGTTACCTATCAGGTAGAACACAATGTGTGCTAGTAGACGGCCTCACTTCTGCCTCCCTAAATATTTCAAGAGGGGTGCCTCAAGGCTCAATCCTTTGGCCTCTTTTATCATTTATACAAACAACCTCTGCAATAATATAAGAAATACAAACTATCATTACTATGCTGATGACACTGTTCTGTTCTGGGTCCACATTAGGTCAAGCAATCACAAATTTACAATCCGCTTTTAATATCTTGGAACATAATCTGGCTACTTTAAAATTGGTTCTTAACTCAAAAAAAAAAACTAAAGTCATGACTTTCACTCTGGGAAAATCAACTAAAAACAATGTCCCAACCATTTGTATACTTTCTGGTACAGATATCGTGTCACATTACAAATACTTGGGCATTATCATTGATCAATCACTGTCTTTTACATTGCATGTCCAAGATTTGGTTAAAAAACTGAAATTAAAGTTAGTTTTTTTTCTTTAAAATCAAGTCTTGTTTATCTTTTGAAGCAAAAAACAACAACTTGTAAATGCAACATTCTTGTCTGTCCCATACCTCTACGAACCAGAGTTTTCAGAAGAGGAGCTGTGTGCGATGGACATAGATTGACAGAAGGAAGAGGTTGCGATTGTCAACAGCCTGAGGACGTGAGGATTCATCCTTTGCTTGTTCTCACAACCTTTTGCTATGCAGGTAATTACCATGTTTGCTGTAACTTCTCAAACTAAACACAATCCAAAAGCGAAGATACTCGGTTCAGGTCAGGTCACGCCGGTATGTTGTTGGAAGTTGGGGGATTTCAGGTGTTGCGTGATATTACTGAGCCCAAGTAGCAGTGCTTCGCCTGTGATTCACCCTAATATAGTCCCAAGTCAATATCTGTCCAGGAAATCGCCTAGTCTTAATCTGAATTGCTATTTGTACTCGTTGTGAATATGCAGGCCACAAGAAGTATATACTGTATTTTTTATAACTTTTACTCATGACATGCTACCTCACAACATAGGATTCCATTCATTATGCTAAGCTAAGCTAGCGCCGGCACTGGCAAACTAAGACAATGCATGCACTGAGACAAAAATGCTTTTGCCCACCTATCTTAATGTAGGGGAGATGGTGAATAAGCCCCATTTCAAAAAACAGTGGAGTGTTCCTTTAAGATTCATCACTAACTTAAAATCTCTTACTCATCACTGTTTGCTGTATTCTCGGGTCGAGTGGCTCTCCCTCTCCATTCGGCGTTGGATGTACTGGAATCAGTTTATTTATAAGGCAGTATTAGGACTTCTTCCTCCTTATCTGAACATTTACATTCTCCCGAGGTCTGCGGGGACATATCACCTGCGCTTACAGGATCTGTTTTTATTGACAGTCCCTAAAGCCCGCATTGACTTAGGCAAAAAGGCTTTTAATTTTGCAGCATGGAATCAGCTTCAGAATGAACTAAAAGAATAAAGTGAGACCAACTCCTTCAACAGTAAAGGCTTTTTAAAGGACCTTGCAGAAAGGCAGTCTGTCTGTCACTGTTTTTAAATTGATTTAGGTGATGACATTGTTGTTTGAATATGATGAGTGAAAGTGTGTCTATGTATTTACCTGTACGTGTCTCTGTATCTATTTGAAACCACGCTGCTGCCACTTGCCAGGACACGCTTGTAAAAGAGATTTTTAATCCCAAGGAGTTTTTTATCCTGTTTAAATAAAGGTTTGAAAGAAAGAGAGGAAAACATTTTATCCAGACTCAGAATATGACACACAGGACTTGCAATTACAAAAACAATGCAATTAATGTCAAAGCATCCGACAGGACAATGTGAAGGGTGTGGAGAAAACGAAACTGTAGAACGAGGTAGTACAAGGACGTAATAACAGAGAAGCTTTATTTAAATATTTAGAGAAAACAGGTTTAATTAATAGGATTTGAGAATAATTATTTTTTGTTTGTTTTTTCCTTCAAGCCAGAGAAGCTAAAAACGCAGCACTGGCTGAAGCATAATTTTTTTTTGAGCGGGGGAGGATGGGAAGTGGGGAAGTGGTTAGAGTCTCTGGATCGAGTTCACAGTAGGTGACGGTAATGCGCGAAATTGGTGCGAACTGCCAAAAAAAAAACAGGAAGAAGAAGAAGAAGAAGAAGAAGAAGCAGCTGCTCACTGTCTGGTCTCGTTAATTCAAATTGGACTAATCTCCCTGTCTCCAGCGTCTTCCATTCATCTGTGTCTCCCTCATGATCACCATTTGGACCCTTATTTACCTGCTCACTTAATCACTGCCCCTTTATTATCAATAAACTCACTGTTCACCTGCCATCTTCCTCTCAGTCTCTGCATTACGTAACAGAAGAACGGACCAAGACAGAAAATAGACCCAGCAGTGCTTATGCTTTGCCTGGACCAAGACCATTGGACCACTAGACCATTATCTCGAGGCCCACAAGTGTCTTTTTCCATACAAGCCTCGAAGGCACGTCTGCCTAGCGTGGGACTTTGGGAGAATTTTGAGGCGTTTGTGGAGTGGGTCTTATGGTCTGTTCAAGTTATCTCGTAAAGATCGTATTTAGGAGTTGAACACACATGAACGCCACCGCAATGACGTGAATACCAGTAGGATTTTCTTTAAGCCCCGATCTTTGCGAGTTGGGGTCGTGTCAGTGATAAACATAACGGAATACCACAATACTTAAAGGTATTTAGCAGTGATATCATCAGACTTTTCTATTTACAGCGCAGTATGCTAATTACCTACACAGAATATGATGGCATTATAATATATAACAATGTAATATGTAACAATAAAGTTTACAGTGGCTTCTTATATTAATTAAAAACTTAAAAAAGCACACCTGATGTTCTTCATTTTTCGAGTTCGAGTTTAAGAACCTTGCTGTAGAACTTTTTGTGTAATTAAGAGAAAGTACACCGCCCAGTTTTAAAATGATTCTCTATAGGCAAAGAGAAATAAGGTAAGAGTACAACTGACATGCCTTTTTTTGTTCTTAATAGGGAAAAGCATATTTAACATGTAACCATAACCGAACAAAGAAAAAAAGTGGTCCATTGACACAACTTGCCCCACATTAGTCATGTAAAGAAGAAAGGTGAATCATTGACCGTTTTAATTTCAAATGAAAATATGAGACAAAGAAGTTTATTTCCACAATCCTGACCTTAAGTCTTATTTTGCTGCACATTATTCACATTTTAATAAAGCAGCCAGGATTTTTTTTTATTTAACATTTTTATTTATATGTTCATTTAAATTAAATTAAAGATATTATGTCTCCTTTGTTACTTATTACGTTCAGCTGTAGACCATTGGTACCCTTGTTACCTCTGTCTCTAATGCTACCCTCACATGCTGTCGGAAATTTCCTACTTCCCACTTTTGAAGTGGTGATTATGAGCTTGTTGCTTTCAAGTGCTTTATTGTTATTGAAAGAACAGGAATCTTGGAGGACACTAGGTTTATTCATGCCTATTTTTGGGAAAGTCTTATTAGAGCCAAAATTATATTTAGCATCCCATTCATTGACAAAGATATAAACTTTCACCGCATCTAGATAGCTTGCAGACGATTCTGATGATTCCGGTCAAATACAGGCTATTTTTACTGTGTATGAAACATGCAATATGCTTCAAATGATTATTCATATTTGTAAATATGCACTACTTTAACTACAAGACAAGGTGATGTAGCGGTTGTGGAAAAATCAAAAAATATCCGTCACAGCAGCAATCGTTCGCCTCTCCGCCATGTTTAACGTTTATGGCACGCCTAACTAGGGAACTTGGATATGAAAATTATCCCAAAGCTTACCAGTGGTAAATACAAAAAAAATGTTTTAACTAGAAACTCGTATTAAGTTAAAGCAGCATAAGTACTCCCTGTCAGTTCAGTTCTGTCAGCGCTTGTCAGTATTTAATGTGGTTAGTGTTTGTGTTCTTGTGAGATTCTCCTGCGTAACTCTATTTTGTGCATTAAAGTATTATTGGACTGAATTCTTATGTTCTTGTTTTGGATGGTATCACAACACATGACAGAATCATCAACCTTTAAAAGGCGCAAAAATATGGACTGTCTCATGTAAGACGAACAGACGCTTGAGGAATATGTGTAGGTCTGTCTTTAACTTTACAACGAGGCGTGCTGAGACGATGAGACCCTGAAAAAGCTCTTCTGGAGCGGGACGCACAGTATCCTCAGCCAGATGGTGTTGTTGGGGAGGATCGCCATCCTTTTGCCGAATTCGTAGATTACACCTTATGGATATGCGGATCCTCTCTCACCGTGGGAGTCATCGAGAAGAACACCACCATCATTTCCGTCTCCCAGGCACATTTTCCATCTCCATAAAGGAGAACTCGTCCCAGCCCGGAGTGTCCCTGTAAAGCAGAGAGATCACCCGGATCACGGATCCAGAGATAACTCCTATGCCTGCCGCAGACCACGACCTTCAGCCCCCTCCATGCCCCGAGTTAGAGCCAGCCACAGAGTCCACCAGGAGCCTGAGCAGGTCGCCACACCCGTCCCGAGGCTGGAACCAATCGCTGGAGTGAGGAGTCATGTCCGGTGAGAATTTTCCGATGAGCCAGTTAAAGAAGTGCTGGCTCATCAATTTCACCATGGAGCCTATCCCTCTCCAGCCCAATGCACTATACATTATAGATGACCCGCTCCCATCCAATATCCTGCCCACCCCATTGTTACCATCCTTTTCATTCCTATTTGTTTGTTTCTTGTTTTTCATTTCAGTTTATCCTTTATTGTTTCCTACTTTGTCTCCTTGGTTACCTTGATTATGTTCAACTGTCAATCACTACCCCTTGTTATTCTGTGTATAAGTACTCCCTGTTTTGTTCAGTTCTTTGTTGGTAATTGTCAGTATTTAATGTGGTACGCATTTGTGTTCTTGTGAGATTCTCCTGCATAACTCTATTATGTGAATTAAAGTATTATCGGACTGAATTCCTGTGTTCTCGTTTTGGATGGTATCACCACACGTGACAGATAGATAATATAATATTAATGAAATAAAAGCCAACTTAAGTGTAATTAAAGAGAGTTCACTCTCATGAGTCATGACTATACTTAAAAGTATATTTTGTATTCTTTTATATACATTTTTGTATGTACTTCAATGTAATTCATCAAGCCCCACCCTACATTTGTTCTTATTCCTGAAGCCTTTTCGCTCGGATATAAGTCACATTAGGGAAGAAAAGACCAGCGCAACTTCAGCTTCATGCCGACTTTAATAGATGATCTCTACAGGTACTGTGCAGACATGTGTGTGACTGGAACACTGGATTAACCAACCAGAAGCGAGGGCTGAATTGATCCATTTCATAATAAGCATTTAACAGGGGGGGGGGGGGGGGGGGGGGGAGATGAGAGGAGACATGGATGAAGAGCGTTTCAAGTCTCATCTGTAATCACATGAAGTCCTCTTCTGATCTCTGAGTGAGTGACTGAAGGGGCGGGTCATCACCTGGGCGGGGCAGCACTCTGCAAATCTTATGAACACTTTTATCTTTGTAAACACTATTAATTCATAATTAACCTTCATTATCCTGCTGAGACTGAAGCTTATGAGGACCAGATTCAACACAGCCACAGTTTATCATTCAGTTTGATAATGACTGTGCTGTAATAGTCAATATGATGCATGCTAATAATAATGTAATTTGCATCAAGCAGAATATTTTACAGCATCTGTAACAGATACAAAGATCAGATAAACAAATTGTGAGAAATGAATAACATAATTGTTAATACTTTAGAATAAGGTTCCATTTATTATCATTAGTTAGTTTATAACTAACTAACTACCATTGATGTAAACCTGAAGTACGGTGATGTTACTGTCACGTTTATGTTCAGCTAGTTTAACTTTCATGGACTTTTAGTTTGTTTATCTTCAGTCACATGTTTTCCCCCACTCATCAGTAACCATGGACACTAACTCATCATCACAGCTGATCATCATTTAGTCCTTCAACATCATGTATTAAGTTCCTCCTTCGTATTGGATCCTGTGTACCTTTGTCTTCATCTTGTTACAGTTACAAATGTTTGCATGAATTCTGTTTCTTCATTTGTGTTTGGCTTGAGGTGGAAGGCAATACCTTTGCAAATCTGTTTGTGTGTATATAGACTTTTCTTACAGCGGGGGTTTTCATCAGTTACTTTGATTTACTGTCTAACAGGCAAATATACAGTAGAGGATGTATTTATACATGTATTTCAGGAGCAGTGACCTGACTACAACACTGTAACACTGTAATAGCTCTCACTGTACCGTCGTATGAAAGCACAACTCACTGTCCTTCAGAGATGCTTTCAGCTCTACCTTCACACACTGTTGCAATATTTCATGTTACTGCACTGGATTATTTCACTGTTCGTATCACTCTGCATGCCTGTGTTCACTGTGTTTTGCGGCATTTTACAGAGAATAAACCTAAATAACCCAAATCAATGGCCATATTGCATCTGAAATCTTAGCAAATCAATATTAATGACTTGTTTATAACTGTTAAAAGCAATATCACACACACACACACACACACACACACACACACACACACACACACACACACACACACACACACACACACACACACACACACTGTCAAGCTCAGTCATAGTTTTAGTTTCATTATCAAAGATTTTTTTTCATTCAGTTTGTGTTTTAGTACACACTGTTGAAATGTACACTCCCGCTGGATTACTGCTTTTGTTTTAGTTTTTATTAAAGAAAATTATAATGTTTGAACTGCATCATCCCTAATAATTCAACTGCTGCACAAAAGGAAAGACCAACAATGAAAGATTCAGTCCAGAATGTTGACAAAAACTAAATCAAATTAAAGTTATTCCTGAGGACGTTTTGACATTTTTCAGAAGCTCAGAGAGTTTGACTGTATAGAGATTGATGGTGAAAAATAATTTGCAACTTTAAATTTGACCCAAACTCAGTAAACCAATCAAAAAGCTGGGTTCCACTTTGTATTAAGTGTCATTTACTAATATGTAACATGTAAATTAATAATTTGATACAACGCACTTATTGTGTAGGCTACATATGTTTTTACACCGTAAAATACCTGATTTAACTACATGTAGGCTACTTACTATAGTATTGGGGTAAGGTTTGGTTTATTATGCACAATTTATATTTATTACTACAGTAACTACATGTAACATGTGTAATAAGGACACTGTAAAATTAATTTTTACCCATTTTTTTTTTAATGTTAGTACATAGTAGTTAAAGACTCAATCTATAGTGGGCCAGACTTCTGCTGTTCCTCTGTGGAGGCTGACGTGGACTGAGAAGCGCGTGCAGCTGCTGTGAGGAAACCAGAGGGAGAGAGAGAGATGAAAACAGTTATTTTAATAAACTTGGCCTACCTTTACTCTGCTGGAACTATGTACACATAACCTTGTTTATCACAGCGACTGTTTGAAGCGCTCGTCTATGTTTTTTTCTCTTTCATTTTTGCAATACCTGCAGCCTCGAGCGGCTCACTCATTCACTTTGTTGTTTGACGTGTATTCTTACTTTTTCCTTCCTCTCCTCCCTCAACGTCTCTCTCTCTCTCTCTCTCTCTCTCTCTCTCTCTCTCTCTCTCTCTCATGTTGCTTTTCTCCAGCCGCAGTGAGCAGACGGGCCGTCCCGTCACCATCTCCGCACCTGAACGCATTGGGTTCAGTTTGTTCAGTTCATGTTGACACACCCCTACACATGCACACATATGTCTAGGGCTGCGTCCCAAAACAGTAACTTGTTGCCTTTCCAGGTTTCTCACGATACTGATTTCAGGCTTCTGAGGCAGCGTAACTGTTTAATGATATACAGCAAAACAGAGAGCTTTGGGTCGCATTTATAATTAAACTTATAAAGCCCTAAAATTTTATGATTTTTTTTTTCATTTGCTATAATTTTTTCTATTTTAATGCAATTGATTTGATTTCAGCTCAAAATATCTAACATTGGGTGTCTTTTCCGAGCTCTTATGGAAAAATAATGATGTAGATGTCCTTATAGCTCTATATGGAGCAAAGGAGCTGTTCCGCTGGGTCCTAAAGCCATTCTTCCAGTGTGCATTCAGATACACATCTAGACATTATAAAATCATTTTAGCATTTTTAGTTTGAATTTTGAGCATTTTTAGGTTTTTCTATGCGCACTGAAGCATTCCTCGCATTCAATTCATTCCTGAGGGGGTCGAATTAACTTTTATTTATTCCATTTTTCGTAATTTTTTGTGCATTCGTGGTTCAAGTGCGACAAAAGTCCTAGGGTCTTGGACCCCTCTGATGAACTCTCAGTTTAAAAAAATAATTAACAATGAGTTTCGGTTCAAAATTACGACGAGGGTTTAGTAATTTATCATAATTTAATTTATCGCTAGAAATAACATCAAAAGTGAAAAACGTTGGTCAAAAATGTACATTTATACACAAACTGACCACCAGCTACAACTTTCAGACTCCATCTTTTTTTTCTAACTGTCACCATAGACATAATAAATACATAGACGCCCTATTGGCCACTTTGGAGCGTTGCTGCGATACGTCAACGGGTCCGCCATTTTGCGGAGGGCAAGACTGCGCTGTAATCAAATGCAAGTAAACGGGTGAGATGCATTTTTTTCTGGATAAAAACAAAAACTGTTTTTACATTTATCAACCGATTTCAGTGGTTTGTATGTGGTGTACAAAAAGTTCCATCTCTAGTTGTTTAAAATCTCGATAGTTAGACTTGTAAAATATATATATTTTAAATAATGGTCAAAGCTCAGGCTTGTCATGTAGGCCTATCTGGCTCTTTATTCTTGGATAAGAACGGGGAAGACCCCAATACTGAGATATAACTGATGGATCCTTTATGATAATACATAATGTTATGGTACAAATAGTAAATATAACAAAGTGAGAAGTAATAGTAAATAGTTTAGTCAAAAAATAAACTAATAGTATACAGCAAATAAAATAGTAATGAATAGCATAATTATAATATCATAAGTACAATAATAAAATCATAAAATATTGATAATAGCATATCGTTTATTAATAATACTATAATAATAGCAATAGAATAAGAAATATAAATGACAGAATATACACAATAAAAAAAAGAATTTAAATAGTGACTTATATTTAATATTTAACTCTTTGTTAAATGTCAGTTTTATTGATCAGTAATAGCCATTATAACAGAAGTAGCTTCAGTCAAACATACAGCAGGATACAACGTTAAAATAGCCTAAATATAAAGTTATGAAACTTCACTTTCTTCACTTTGCCCTCAGCCAAAACGATTTACCAGGGAACCATTTATAGATTAATGAGACCAAAGATTGCCCGTTAGATATACACAAGACAAATTATATCTCATGTTTAACCACTAGACTAGAGACATCCGAGCCAGCGGCAAACGTCAGAAGCAGTGGCCGAGGTACGGCAGTTCCAGGCGGTGTAGACGAGCTCTGAGCGCCCGGTGATCGCATCTTACAACTCCGAAAACGGCAGATCAAATTTTTTAAATAGGCGCTATCTTTATAAACAAACCCACATATTTGAGCTTTAAAAAACTACATTGTCGACTGAAAAACTATTAAAACTACATTTCGTGACACAATAACAGTAGTATTTTTAAATGTATCCTCTGAATGTTACTATTATTACAAATTAAATCATGACCAAATAGAACCAAAAACAAACGTTTGTTCTTGCTTGGGAAAGGTAATTCCTCGAAAGCTGTTTTCAATTGTGTGGCGATTTGTAGGCCTAGAGCCGCAGGCAGCGCACGAAACAGGGATTATTCTCAATTCCCGGTATGAGAGGATGGGAAAGTTGCCCTCCCCAATATGGCGGCGCCGTTGACGTACGCTCCAGCGGCCAATAGGGCGTCTATGTATTTATTATGTCTATGACTGTCACCGCATGGAAATCACAGGATTGTGGGAAATCAAAGGCATCGAAGGATACATCTTGCTGCCTTTAATAATCGATCAGAAGAAGGTTTCTCAAGAGAAAGGAAGTGAAACTAACACTGGGCCTTGAAATGTGTCCTCCCAAGGCGACAAGGGGCCAAAGTCAAACTTTTCCATTTCTCTGCCATCGCGAGTGATCAGAATTCAGTATGAAATCAATCCCAAATCTGCACATTATATGATGAACGAGTATTCAAACAAGTAAATGAAAGATTTTCAAACGTTAATAATTTGGATTTTATAGTTACTAGCCTAAAGCATCTACAGATTGATGTGCAACACTGACTCAGTGATATCATTTCCCTTTTAGTTCGATTCAACAAATGGAGTAAGAGCTTTTTGTTGGTTTGACCAAGAGTGTTCATAACGTCATTATTTTTAGCAATTTACCTGCTGAATGTAGCGTTTAAAAAAGATCTAAAATATATCAAATGAATAAATCGAAACTATCTGGAGTTTAAATGCAGTCTGTACAGTTTTGATAACTTCTAGATCTAGCCCTCTGCGAAACCCCGCCCCCAAATGATTGACATGCCGAAAGGCTTTGTGATTGGCTGACACAAGTGCTTGTATTGAGAGCTCAGTGCTCAGGTGATCAGTCAGTGATTCCTCGTACCTTTCCCAGTCAGGTAAACAAAGAGCTCTTCCAGCAGCAGCACCTGAAGTGTTTGTCGGCGAGAAGAGCAGGGAGAATGATGTGAGCGCGCACTGTGGTGATGATGATGATGATGATGATGATGTCAGTGTCCGTCAGTAGGGGGCGCGCGCTTCTGCACTGGTAAAGGGCCACCGCGTTGGTGACGTCACGCACTCTCTCTCGACACTCGCAGCGCAACAGAGTATCGGAGCGAGCGCGAGACACGGAGAGAGAGAGAGAGAGAGAGAGAGAGAGAAAGAGAGAGAGAAAGAGAGAGAGAGCATGGGGCGCGCGGATCGGCTGGAATAAGAAACAATTCCCAACACTTTTAAAAACTTTCTCAACTCGGCCGACAGAAATGGATAACATCATTTTCAGCATGGTAGTCCTGCACACTGCGTTCGGAGGCGCAGGAGCCCAGTACACACCCGGTAAGTGCCTAAACATTCACCTTTAACGATCCCTGGAGCGGAACGACCAAAAGTTTCTGCGGTTGTTGCTTTGAATGCGTGCTCACCTTTATGTGTGGCTCGAGCACACGTTTAGGTCGTGCATGTGTCCAGGTGGCTCTTTGGACAGGACATGTGTGTGTAGTGGTGATTTGTGCTGGTGTTGTGCTAGAGAACAGGGAGAACACAGGTATTTCAGTCGCGGAGTGAAAGTGTTCACCGAGCCCCACTAACCCTGCTTACTGCCCGCCTGGAACCTCTGTCGTCACTGGGAGCAGATTCTGAAGAGAATTCTCGGTCTTTACAACACAGAAGAAACTAGAATCGTTCTAATAGAATCTTTCTACTACACTCGTTCTAATCACCCGACAAATGCGTCGGAGTTGCACGGATTAAAAACTCCCGAGTCTTCTCGTAGGAACACATTATTTCAGTCCTGCATGGTTAGAAGTAGGCTAGCCTACACAATATAATGCAACATCTTAGAAAATCACAAATCCTCTGAAGATTTTGCGTTCATTAGTATCCTTCAGGATTGGCTTCAAGCGATACATTCTCACACGAGGATTTTTCAGGACTATAAGGAAAAACATGATCAACTGTGTCGGATCAATCCTCTGATTTACTTGAGTTTGTTCTCATTTTAAAGATTTTTCTTTACATGAGTTCGTTTTCTTTACAGTATTAGTTTTCTTTTAGAATATATTTTAAATTCTAATTATTATAGGTTTTATCTGGAGCACAAATGTGACCTCAAAGCACCACTGTGTATCAGGACAAAGGCACATTTTGAATAATTTTGGCAGATGTTAAGGTGAAATTATTAGTTTATTTCACAGATATGAGGATAAAATAGAGCTGTTAAAAACACTTTCAACTGAGACAAATGCAAGAGGTTTGATAGTGTTGTTTTTACGTGCCCAAATGTGGCATTATAAATTGTTCCAAATGGACTCACGTTATCACATATTAAATTATCACTTTTTATAATTCTTGCAACAATATTATTACTGTTATTAAAATTGTTGGTCACTTTGTAAATTATCACAGATAATTTACTGTAAAATATATTAGGGGGTCAGATGGAGCCAAATGTTTTTTTTTTAATTGACTGAAATCATAAAAGTTTTGGCTGTACTCAGACAGATGATTTACACACATAACGCTTTCTAATCTTGCGATTGCTCACATCTGTAGCCTGTATCTCAGCTCCGTGTGTGTGTGTGTGTGTGTGTGTGTGTGGGGGGGGGGGGATACAGCTGTCTATGTAATTGCTGATTAATTAATCAGTGAGTCTAACCCTCAGATTAATTCTAATAGAATAATCAAAAACAACGGATGACAAATGGCAAATTACGTGAGGCTGGGATTGATTAGTGACTGTTGTAATTATGCCAGCGTGTTATGGAAATGAAGAGGGGGATCAGCGCTCGCTTTGAACGAGCCAGCTAATCCCTGATATATCGCTGTCTTTCTCTTTCCCTGGACGCAGCTCAAATGGGACATGCGGAGAAAGGTGAGTCGTAAATCCATGCCACTATCATCATCATCATCATCATCATAAACATCTGTCCTGGGCATCTGTGTCTGAGCGATTGACCCAATGACCTCGCCCCGATGTGCCGCTCCGTCAGCCAACCGCGCGACCGTGAGCCGCACTCGTGCACTTGATCAGACAAACATAGACACGCACAATTCAGCTTTGTTTACCCCTCGAATGCTCACTTAACAGGGAACCAATGACTTCCCAGAATCCCCACGCAATCAGCTTTCAGAGTAAAAGCGCTGGACTTGTGTTTGTAATAAGCCACATCTTGATTCTTACTCAGAGTAAATTTCATTGCGGGCTGTCATAGAAACATGATTATAGAGAAGGACAAAGAGAAAGCTTTCTTCTGCATTTCTTCAGAGCACTTGGAGCCGATGGCGTGCTGACTTTGAAATGGTTTTAAACGAAAGCCTCAGACACAATGGCAAATTCTGCACATTTCTTACACGTTTGCTGCAGATTCAGATTACAGCCACAGACTTGCGTGTGTGTGTGTGGGTTTATGCTTTTACAGTCGAGAGAAAGCAAGGTCTTCAATGTGACTTTAACAAGGCATTTGTGCGTGGAGTCGTGAAAGGCTAACCCGTGATTTGAATATAATGCTTTGCTTTTCGGGTTGTTATTTTGGCCCGTGTGTCATCAGTGTGGATGTAATGATGGAGATGGGATGTAAAGAGATGTTCAGTGAGTCTGAGGTGGAAAGGAAGAATATGAGCGTGTGTTTTGTCTTCCACACGGAAGGTTTTGGCTCTGGAGAACTGAGATTCGGTGTATCCAGCGGAATTGAGTCTGTCGTGGAGAACTGCACTTGACTGGCTGTCAGCAATATTTGGGGCTTTGTTATTTGGACATTCTTTGTAATGTCAAAAAGAAAGAAACTTGCAGAGACATCTCTTCTCTGATGGCGAGGGCGGGGCTATAACCTGTCTATCTCACGAGATCCACCAATAGCAAACCACAACCGTCCAATCAATTCCCCACAGACACAATCAAGCCCCGCCCACATTTGTTCTTGTTCCTGAAGCGTTTCACTCGTATATACGACACAATAGAGAAGAAAAGATCAGCACAACTTACAATGCATGTTAACTTTAAAATCATATTTCCAGGAAGAGTAATATCGTGTCAAAATTGTCAATTTGCATGATCTCACATTGACTTTAAAGGCAACAAAATTGGGCAATTATTTTATTGGGTTATATTATTGTACCACCCTCACCATCTTGGTTAAATCTGCAGAAAATTTGGGGTTTCACTTTGTTTGGTAACACTTTATTTTACAGTGTTTAACACTTTATTTGTAACTATAAATTATGCACAATTACACGCAATTAACCCTAAACCAAACAATCATCTTAACTCTAACTCTATAATATAATTATTATTACTCAGTACTTGAATGTATAATTACACTGTAACACAGTGTAACCCTTTATTTTGAGGTGTCTTTGTAACAGTGTAATTATATATTTAAGTACTGAGTAATAATAATAGGGTTAGGATTAGGGTTTGGTTTATGGTTAGTTGCATCTAATTATGTATGATTTATAGTTCTCACTACATGTGTAACACGTGTTACAATGACACTGTAAAATAAAGTGTTACCAAATGTTGTTCCAGAGAAAGTTGTTACATTGCGATGAAAGGTGCGTATGTTTTGCTCTGATGAATCATGCAGAAGACCAGAGAGCTGCAAGCAGAGGACGTTTGATTGGGTGTGCAGGATCGGATCTGCCGGCGGGTCACAGAGGGCCTCGTGTCTGTGTTAAATCACAGCTTCGGCCGCGAGTTGCTTATCACAGCAGCTGCGAGAGAGAGAGAGAGAGAGACGGGCTTATTTTGCAGACTCGCTACAAAATCTATTTACAGCAGACAGGTATTGTCTTCAGACAGCGCTTTTTCTCCTCGCTGAAGTTTCTCAGATTATGCGCCCAGAATCAATACCTGACAAGTGCGTCGAGCGCTTTAGTGTTTCATCTGATGCAGCTGTATGGATTTTTAATCCAGTCCTGCGTAACGTCTTCTCGGCTCATGCGGAGGTTTTGTCAGCGCACGTATGGAGTCGATGCTCAGAGAATCTGAATGAATGAAGTTATTCTCATTAGAAACAGAGCTGACCTGTCAGCAGGACATTTCTTCACCCTGACTGTCCTTAAGGTCATGTCACATGATTGTGTCGACACTTACTCCCTCAAGCACTGGAATGCAGTGTTCAAATGCTAACTTCTTCATTTGATGATTATTGGCCAGTTTGAATGATGTATCATTGCTTAATAATCTGATAGATTGGACATGTTTGTATCTAGATATGACACAACATCAAAAGCACATTGTGACATTCATTAAATATTTAGCATATTATACACACTAGATATTACATGCAAATTAATAAACAGTCACATTTCCATTCTGTGATTATGTATGCAACACTTTTCAGTTACACTTTAGTTCAATGTGTCCTTGTACTTATATTGGAAAATAGGATTTCTGTCACCGCTGCAACTGACCATCACACAGAATATGAAGAATATCAAAAACTGTCCACGGCAGTCCTAAACAATAATCACACTCAGCAAAACATCGTCTAATTATTGTTATCGAGAAAATATTAATTTTTAGAGCTGGGCAACGATTAATCGTACCCAAAATAAAAGTTTGTGTTTACATAATTTATGTGTGTACTGTGTATAATTGTTTTGTATATAAATACACACATGTATGTATATACAGTAGTCAACGTTTGAAGTGGATCAAAACCTTTCATCCTAGTTATACATGAATTCAGAACTTTGACCAACTCTTTTGATCCACTTCAAATGTTGACTACTGTATTCAAGAACTATTTGCATTTATATACTGTGTATATATATATATTTCTATTTTTTTAAATATATATATTTTTAAAAAACTTAATAAAATAATAAAATACAATAAATTATACACCGTACACACAAATATATTTTGTAAACACAAACCTTTATTTTGGATACGATTAATCGTTGCCCAGCACTAATAATGTTGTGTCAATATCGCACACCTCTAATCATGCATAATCTAAGCTATTTCTACAGTAGCCACATACAGCACGTGTAACAAGGACGCTGCAGATGGAAGTGTTTCCCACGGAGGTCAAAGTGCTCCACGATGTTTGCGTTTGAGAGGTGCGTTGAAGCTCCGATCATGTGACACAGGAGGACGCGCGGCTGTTTTGAAGGAGTCGGTGGTGTTTATTAGTGAGCTTTGGTGAGGTCAGTGAACATCTGCTGACACGGTCCCTCAGAGAAGCGCAGGGCTTTTCCACAGAGACGCTGTCGCCTGCGGAGGTCGAGCACTTTGTGGATTAGGGCAGTAATGGGCAGCAGGGGCTGTAAGCTCCTTTAGAGAGGCTCGAATCACAGCTAAAGAAGGGAAAGTCGGATTGAGGATTTGGTCATTAGATTGTTTTTGTTTTATTTTGTCCCCCGGCTTGTGTTGTGATTTGTGACTGTCCTGATATCCATAAAGATAATGATGATGGTGCTGGTGATTATCAAATTAAGCCCACAGCGGCGATCATACGCTCTTTAAAGGAAAACATCCTTGCAGCGTCGTGTCGTCATGTGTCGCTCTTTCAGATCAGCTTCATTCATCAAGGCTGTTTTGTCCCAGGTGTTTCTCTGAAACATTATAGCAGACACAAGTTCCAATCATTGATTTTAACACTGAAAGTGTTGGAGATCTGAGACTTTCAATCGCGGATTCTGATCTGAAGTCTGAGCACAGCTTTTGTGACGTGGCTGAGATCTCAAACTGTAGACACAGGAGATTTTCTAAAGAGAACGCGAGACTACTGGGTGTTTTGTTCAGGAGAATACTTAGAGAAGTGGGAAAGCGATTTAATCTCATCGCTTTACAGTGGAAACTAGATTAGAAAGAGATCTCCTTTGGGATTTTCTCTTTATGTCTGTACATCTGAGCACGGTATGAGACGTTGTTGAGATTTGAGGCTTTAAAGTTGACATGAGAGTCTTTTGTTCAGGAGGAGCATCCGAGAATCTCATTTGCGTTTTGTCTTTCCTCGGGCGACTCTTACAGCGTTTCCTCCTGTGAGCGCTCTCGGCTCAACCTTGTGTTTAATGGCGTTGTTCAAATCACTCCACAGCCTTAATTTTGCACAAAATGGTTGTCATGTCCTCTGACTCCCCGGCGTCAGGACGGCGGAGAGGTGTGCTAATCGTGACGGGCAGCTCACATGCTGAGACAGGAGCGCGGATGACAGATCTGAGATGAGGGCGAGCGAGTGCGAATGAGACTGGAAATGAGAAGGAGAGAGAGAGAGAGACCGTATGCCTCGCCGTGATGCATCTGTCTGGAGTCAGGCTGTCTTATATCTGTGTCAACACCATGACGTTTTGGAGATGTCAAGTTTGAACACGTCCAGGTGTGTGTGTGTGTGAGATTTACCTGTCTTTCACTCTTCGCTCCTTTGAGACGCACACATGTGAAATCCTCTCAGACTTCAGCTGAATTAAGGAGTCGTGTCTGCGCATCACGGCTCACACTGGCCTTCTTCTGATGTCTGACTCAGAAGCTAATATAACATCTGTAATGACACTTTATTGAAAAACATCAGAGGCAGGTTCTTCCTAACTATTGCAGGGCTCTTTCATCACTGTAACCTTGCTGGAATAATAATAATAGTAGTAGTTATTATTCATTAACAAAAACCCATTTGAGCATTTGAGTCATGAATCTAGACGTTTTTGTTTTTTAATTTAGCTTTTCTGTGCGTGCATTGATGTTGTATTCTGTTTATTATAATTGAAAACTAAAGATTAAAACAACAAATAATAAAAATGTTGATGCATGTTGATGGAGTGGGCACTTTATTGAAATATTAATAAGCAGTGAAATTATTAATTTTACATAATGACAAAATACTTAAGGCTTACATTTTACGAATTACATTCAGTCTGACATTAGACCAGATATATATGCTCAAAAAATGAATTTTTATATAGAAATGAACAACATGAACTGAGTTCAACTCAGTGTAAGTACGAGTTGCCTTTTTTAAAATCAGTTAATAGATAGAGGCAAAATGAGTGTCATGTCATTGAGCATTAGTATCGCTGTAATAAATGTAATAATGTGGGTTTAGTTTCTGAGAGCACGAAGCCCTTTGTAAGGTCTGAGTGAGGATCTTTGTCTGGTTGAAAGTGCCAGCCCTATCCTTCAGGCAAACAAACAGAAAAGCATTGCATCTGTTCATAAGTGTTTTCAGCTTACTTCACTGCATAAGGTCAAATGTTTCGGGGAACAGCTGTGCTAGCCTGAGGGAGAGGCCGGCACAGGTGGGCCTCAGGGGGCGGGGCTCGGCGCTGTCAATCATCTCTGCCTCTGTAGGGTATACAGGATATTTATATAGTCACTGTTGGGTGGAAACCTTGTATGTCCAAAACAGCCACTTTTCAGAGAATGGAGGAAAGAAAGTATTTTTTAAAAATAATTACCCCTGTGTTGATAAAGTTGATATGGTGGCTTTAGTCAGACACTTACTGAAATCACAGTTTACTTTGTAAACTGCCTTCTTACTTGTGTTCTCTTCTGACTCCTAAAGTCACCAGGAGATGTAATCTTCGATCATATGAGCAAATCATGTTTGATATCCCACAGGCGTGAACTGTCTTTGGTGAAAGTGCCTTCAAAGTTTTTGCACCTTTTTCCTGGTATAAATTGCAGAATCAGCTAAATTTGGACTATTTAGCGACAATGAAGCAGTTTAAAATGAGGATAAAGGACTATCTGAGTACTAAATGCACATGTGCTGTTACTGAGCACTGCTGGTGATTATGTTGAGATGATGTTACATTTTTTTATTATATGGAACTGCTATTCTGCTGTCTTGGCCAAGACTCCCTTGAAAAAGAGATTTTGAATCTCAATGGGAATATTTCCTGGAGGTAAAATAAAGATAAATGAAAAAAATAAAATAAAACTTAACATTTTATTATTAACATGTTACAAAAATCAAGCTGAAATGGAGTTCCGAGTTTTTTGACCAGTGTTTTGTCCTTCCTCATTCAGAACGTCTTCATCTGACGCAGTAAGAGCATTGCATTACGCTTTCATCAACTTACAGGTCGTTCAGTTTTCTGTTCTCATGTTATTAAAGATGAAGTGCTTCACACAGGCTGTTTAAGACAGTATTGACTGTGACTCAACGACAAATGCCAGACGAAGACACTTTTCTCCGCTCCTCAAATACATAAAACATTAGCCTTTATATATAGTGTTTGTAGAGTAAAGAAAACACTGTACTTGTTCAAACATCAGTTCTTTATTTACTCTTTAACTGCAGACAAGCAGAGACCCTCCAAACTGAGAGCAGCACTTCATTCGTGATAGAGGTGGGCGGAGCTATGAGCTTTGACTGACAGTTTGAGGAGCCAATGGAGTTACGAGCTTCAGTCACTTGCTCTTTCTATTACTTTTTTAATGGTTAAGTATAGGGTTGGGAATCGAAAACTTGAGGTCAGGAATCGGATACTTTTAATTCCTTATCGATTCCTTTGTGAGCATTTCAATGTGATTTTAAAGCATTCAAACGTGAGACGACTCGCGCGCTGTTTTCAGTGCTGCAGGCGTGTGTAACAGTATATCATATAGCTATATATATAACTCTTGAAGTGACAGCAGTCTAATATTCCTGTTGCCGTCTCTATAATAACACTAATCAAACAACAGAGAAAATCCCCTTATTCTGGACTGAATCACTTTTGTAACTATATTTGCAATGGCTATTTTATATTTTAAGTGCAGTGTTATTTTACATTTGATTATAGTTTCTGTACATGAATACCTGAAAACTCTTTATTTCAATCTATCTTTTTTTAGTTGTATTTATTTGCTCCAATTGCAAATTGTTTATTTGTTCTTTTTTAATTACTGAGTGTCTTCAATAATGCTTGAAATGTATATTAGTACGGCTAGTTGTTTTTCTATGGTACTTTTAAACCAAACGTTCCTCGAGTAAGTGTTCTTTAGCCTGTTGATTTCTGCTCATGATATTCAGCTACAATTAAATGTTTTGCAATAATGTGAATGATATCCAAGTTTTTTTTTTACCTTATAGGAATCGAAATTAGAAATTGATAAGTAGAATCGAAATAGGAATCTGAGTCGTTAAAAGTCAAATGCTTCTCAACCCTAGTTAAGTATTTGCAAAACCCATAGATAGGTTAAAGGGTGACCAATAGTAATGATTTAAATGACATTTAAATGACATAATATGCACAAATACGCACATAATATTTAACACGGCAAATATATAGGCCAAGATGCTGGTGTCATTCATGGCAGACAAATACATATTTATTATGATTGTGTGATTTGTCTGATTTTCCCGGCGTGCGGGGCTGTGCAGAGGGTTTTGTCATTACGCCGGTGTTAATTGATGCTAATAAGAGGCATGGGAGAGCCCTTGATCTCAGTGTGTTTGTCCTGCCTGCTGTTCATCACGTCTCTGCCCCGGGACTCTGGAGACGGCGTGTCTGAACCCCTCCAGACCCCGTCCTCACACCTTCACGCTGGAATTTACAGCCTGTGTTTGAACAAAAGACTCGCGTCTTTCTTCCCGACCCCCACTGACGAGAGTCTCCCTGCTTTACTGTCCACGTGAGTTACAGTCCAGCTCAACACACACAAGAAAAGGCCTTATACATCAACTTCTCCAGTTGAATAGACTTTCAATAGACTCATCATGAGTGTGTGTGTGGTTCGTCCTCATGTGTTTTTGAGCAGACACCACACAGAAACCCCCCCCACACACGCTGAAGGAGAGAAACTCTCCATTTGAAGACACTGACGCTCTTCTGTGGCATTGCAGAGAAAACCTCCTTTGTTTTTAGGTTACGTTAGTTGTGTTGCACATGCGCTCATGTCAGTGAATCTGATGAGTGTTTCTTTTCAAACAGAAAACAGGTCACAGTTGAAAAGAAGAGCTCAATTGATCTGACGTGCTTTCTTTGACTCCTGTAGAGTGTGTGTCCGCTGAAGTTTGTGTTACGCTCAGATGTGCTTACGAGATTTGTTTGTTCATGTGATTCACGCCGTCTCTCATCGTCGTGATACGCTCTTGCTGACGGCAAAATACAACAGGAGAGACTGAAAGAAATGACGTGAGAGCAGCAACATGAGCCTGTGAACGCTGAGCCTTGCTGTGTGTGTGTGTGTGTGTGTTAACTTACTTAAGCTGGACGGTCACACTATTTTCTTCTAGAAACAAACTGTTGCATTATTTTCTTGTTATCTCTGTAAAGCTGCTTTGAAACAATCTGTATTATAAAAAGCGCTATATAAATAAAGGTGACTAGACTTGTGTGTGCGTGTGTGTCTGAGTATGTGTGAGTGTGTGTGAGAGTGTGTTTCTGTGTACCTACTTAACCCTCTGGGGACTAAGCCCTTTTTGGTCTGTTTTCTCTATTTTTACATTTGGGCTTATAAACCATATGTAATGGAGATGAAACACCATGTGTTTGGTATGTATGGATTCAGAAGACCCTATACTAACATAAGAATGCATGTAATGTGTTTATAAAGGAAGTATTAGTGAAAAATGTACAAAAAATGTATCATAAACTAGAGAATTTCAAAAACGAAAATTTTATTTTGGTCATTTATTACTGAAAATCACACCTCACACAATAATAGTGAACAGTTTTTGAACAAAAAAAATATTTTTCAAACCCTTTGCTTGACAGACATTTGTAATGGTCCAATCAAAAGTAAAATATTTCATCATCTGTGAAAAAGCTGTCAGCTTCGGATTTCTCCTTGTCACTTTCCAGTAATTGTTCCAGAGCTTGTTCTGAGGTAAATCTTTCACTGCTTGCCATCATAAAAGTGCTAAAACAATAAAATAATAATGCTATAATTGCTATATATATATATATTATAATTGTTCTGTCTCTCTCTCTCATATAAATCTCTGTGCGCTCTGTAATACTCCGCTGCGTTCGCTCTGTCTCCTTCTCCACTCGATGCTGTTTTCATCATATCACTTACTATAGTACCACCCCCTGCAAGGCTACAGAGTCCTCTGATTAGCTAGAATACGTCATGGTAACCTTCCTCTGATTGGGTAAGAAAAATATTCCTCCCAGCGGCAATTTTTCCATTGGTCTTTGCGTGTGGAATATTCCTAACAACATCGATTTCATTGGCCTTATACATAGTGGTATTACGCAACAAGGAAGAGGAAGATGGCAAAAAAGACCGCACCTCTCTAGCATTAATAGTTTTTAAGATAATTACACATTTGTAAAAGTATGCCATTTTGGGCGGTACCGCCCAATCCGTCCCCAGAGAGTTAACTAAATTTTGGGAGCAAAATTGTACCCAGAAGGTACCAAAACCTTACAACATCTCCAAAAACACCTTTTAGGGACGTCCTCTTTTGGAAATTTGGTATAAAAATAAAGTAATTAAAGTTTTAAGGGTGACTTGACTTGTGTGATGGGTAGGTTTAGGGGTAGGGTTAGTGTTTGTGTGTGTGTGTGTGTGTGTGTGTTTGTGTGATGGGTAGGTTTAGGTGTAGGGTAAGTGTATGTGTGTGTGTTTGTGTGATGGGTAGGTTTAGGGGTAGGGTTAGTGTGTGTGTGTGTGTGTGTGTGTGTGTTTGTGTGATGGATAGGTTTAGGGGTAGGGTTAGTGTGTGTGTGTGTGTGTTTGTGTGATGGGTGACTTGACTTGTGTGATGGGTAGGTTTAGGTGTAGGGTTAGTGTGTGTGTGTGTGTGTGTTTGTGTGATGGGTAGGTTTAGGTGTAGGGTAAGTGTATGTGTGTGTGTTTGTGTGATGGGTAGGTTTAGGGGTAGGGTTAGTGTGTGTGTGTGTGTGTTTGTGTGATGGGTAGGTTTAGGTGTAGGGTTAGTATGTGTGTGTGTTTGTGTGATGGGTAGGTTTAGGGGTAGGGTTAGTGTGTGTGTGTGTGTGTGTGTTTGTGTGATGGGTAGGTTTAGGTGTAGGGTAAGTGTATGTGTGTGTGTTTGTGTGAGGGGTGGGTTTAGGGGTAGGGTTAGTGTGTGTTTGTGTGTTTGTGTGTTGGGTAGGTTTAGGGGTTGGGCTAGTGTGTGTGTGTTTGTGTGATGGTAGGTTTAGGTGTAGGGTTAGTGTGTGTGTGTGTTTGTGTGATGGGTAGGTTTAGGTGTAGGGTTAGTGTGTGTTTGTGTGATGGGTAGGTTTAGGGGTTGGGCTAGTGTGTGTGTGTGTGTGTGTGTGTTTGTGTGATGGTAGGTTTAGGTGTAGGGTTAGTGTGTGTATGTGTTTGTGTGATGGGTAGGTTTAGGTGTAGGGTTAGTGTGTGTTTGTGTGATGGGTAGGTTTAGGGGTAGGGTTAGTGTGTGTGTGTGTGTGTGTGTGTTTGTGTGATGGGTAGGTTTAGGTGTAGGGTTAGTGTGTGTGTGTGTTTGTGTGATGGGTAGGTTTAGGGGTAGGGTTAGTGTGTGTGTGTGTGTGATGGGTAGGTTTAGGTGTAGGTTAGTTTATGGGGAGAGAATATACACATTGTACAGTATAAAAAGCATTACGCCTATGGAATGTCCCCATTAAGATAGCTAAGTAAACGTGTGTGTGTGTGTGGTCAGGGTCCCTATCTCTCTTGCTGTCGGGCCACATGTGGTTTAGGTTAACCACAGCTCATTGTGTGTGAACTAACATTAATGGGGTCATTGGTACATCGACCGCTCACAGGAATTTAGCCACTAAACTAGTATAAAAGAAATGTTTTGCTGAGTGAAGTTCTCCATTAAGTCCCAGCCTTGTCAAGAATTTTGCTGGGAAATATTTGAGCTCTTTCCCTTGGACTTCAGAGTGCATTTGGAGACGTTGTTCTCTTCTGAAGAGAGACGTGTGAGATTACAGAGGTGTTTTTCTCAGAGTTAATCAGACGTTTCCATCGAACTGCTTTCTACGAGAAACATTCACCGAGATCTATCTTTCTTATAATGATTGTACTGTGTTGGACTGGCTGTAAGTGTTTGGGTGTAAATCACGGTCTTCTGCTGTCTGTGTTTAGGTCGCTTTGTGTGTATCATTTGTGTCTTTGAGTCATGCCAGGCTGAACAGGAACGTAGACAGAATGAGAGGAGAGACTCGAGCTCAAGCGATTGTGATGGTCCTGCTGTGTGAGATCTGATTAATGCAGGGTGACGATCCTCTCTCTTCACACACACACACACACACACACACACACACACTGCTCTCACTGGAGAGGACATCTCATAGACGCTACTTTTTAGCACATTTATAAAACTCGATTTTTATTCATAAAAGTGGCCTTTTATTTTATTAATACAATATCATCTGCAAGTACAGACTTAAAAGTAAACAAGGGAAATTGTGTGAAATGTGTTGCGAGAGCTTCTCCAGGTCTGCTGGTTTCCTGTGTTAGTTAAACACAATAACAGTCCTGTTTGGTGCTCGCGTATACAGAGCGTGTGTGTGTGTGAGAAAGAGATGAAATGAGGGAAAACCAACTGTGTGTTTACTTCTGAATGAAGATTGATGAAGGTAATTACATGCTAGAGTTCATTCCTCAAGAAATAAACCCAGAGATCTGCAGCATCACACACGCACACACACACACGCACAAACACAGGCGCACACACACACAGGCGCGCACACACACAGGCGCGCACACACACAGGCGCGCACACACACATACACACACACATACACACACACACACGCAAACACACACACACACACACACACACACACGCTGCGATAAGATTCCAGCGACAAATAATGTGTCTGTCCACACTAGACAAAATCAATCAAAACCCACAGCCAATCAGAGCGGTGTGTGGGCGGAGTCTCGCGGCGAGTGCACAGCGCCAGAGAGTAATCGTGACGCCCCTCGCAAGAAAATGGCTAAGTGGCTACATAATCAAAATCACAAATATTACACCATTTAAACATTATTAAAATACATATAGGCTACTGAGTTACTAAAGCAATCTTTGTCACAGAAAACACAATTCGAATGTTTTTGTTTCCATTTGTTTAATTTCAAGATCTGAGGTGAATTATCCATTGTTGCTTTTACAGCTACAAAGCTGGAGCACTAAATGACATCCAAAGTCACATTACACGCTTTTAACAGTAAATAAAGCTAACGTTTGTAAAGTTTGTTGTTCCAGCTGCGAATTCGCAGAAAAATAGAAACCGTTTCTAAAATAAAATCGTCGTATGTCGTCGTCGCGGCTGGTGAGGACATAACCGTGTCGTTTATTTTCAGAATCTGAGGTGAATTATACATTGTCACTGTCAGTATGTTTTAAATTAAATTCTTTTAACATTAAATAAAGCACATAATCAGAATCTGAGATTATCATTGTCATTCTTTGCATGTTGGTGTTGTTAGCAGAAATATAACTCGTTTCTAAACCGGCTTGTTTGGACAAAAACTGATTACCATGTAAAAGACGTCTTTTATCGCGTGTGTCTGCGTCTCGTCTGGTTTACACACTGTAACTGTTCAAGCTGATGAATGTGTGAAACTGTGTTTGGTCTTTCTGCTGCCTGTCGGTGTGTGTGTGTAATGAGTCGTTCTCTTCTCATCAATATATGCTGAATCCACACACACTTCTCTCTGTGACTCGTGCTGTAATTAGTGTGTGTTAATGAGAGCTGAATCAGAGACATTGATCTGATGTGTCTTTATTGAAAACAGCTCACAAACCCACACAGGTCTCCCTCTCTCTCTCTCGTGTGTGTGTGTGTGTCTCTCACTCTCTTTTGATTATTTCTGTGATTCATTCGATAAAACAACCTATTGTCATTTTCTGTATTTTATTGGGAAAACCCCCACATTGCTCCACATCCTGCCCAATTTTCTCCTTCAAACAAATATAAAGGCTATAAAAACAATTTAAGGTATGGATGTACATTATGCTGTACATTATGTGCTTACATAAGTTTAAAATAAGTTACATTATAAAAAAAAAAGAAAACAGGTCCTCCAAATCACAGTATAAATGACGGAATTATAAAGAAAAGCACAAACTTACAGAAACACAATATTGTTATTATGCCTATCCTGTACAAGCCGTCGTACAATTATGTCCCATTACAGAAACTGTTCCCATACAAATATAAATACGTGCCTACATTATCTAACGAGGTGAACCTGAGTAAACACAATTAAATATGGTGCATTTAAAACCTAGATTTATTGTCCAACAATATTTCTCCGGTAACTCTTTATTTTATTACTATAGTAATAACAGTAAATTCTGCATAATTACAAGCAACTAACCCTAAACCAAACCCTAATAATACAGTAAATACATGTAGTTAATTAATATTATTCAGTGCTTTATTTGAATAATTACACTGCTAGGACACCTTAAAATATAGTGTAACCTTTCTTTTAAATGGAACTATACATTTATGAATGAAGCCTTTAATGTTAAATAAAGTTTGTGTGTGAGAGAGATTGAGAGTGTGTGTGTGTGTGTGTGTGTGTGAGTGTGTGTGTGAGTGTGTGTGTGAGTGAGTGTGTGTTTGTAAGAGAGTGTGTGTGTGTGTTTGTAAGAGAGAGAGTGTGTGTGTGTGTGTGAGTGAGTGATGTGAGTGTGTGTGTGAATGAGTGAGTGTGTGTGTGTGTGTATGTTTGTAAGAGAGAGAGTGTGTGTGTGGTGTGTGTGTTTGTAAGAGAGAGTGTGTGTGTGAGTGAGTGATTGAGTGAGTGTGTGTGTGAATGAGTGAGTGTGTGTGTGTGTGTTTGTAAGAGAGTGTGTGTGTGTGTGTTCGTAAGAGAGAGAGAGAGTGTGTGTGTGTGTGTGTGTGTGTGTGTGTGATTGAGTGAGTGTGTGTGTGTGTTTGTATAGCCCCTTTCACACAGAGATTCCGGAAAATACACGGATAAAGTGACCCGGGATTTGACCCGGGCTCGTTTGATTTTGCTTCATTCCCACTGCCAGTGATTTGCCGGAATCAGAGAGCGCGTTCACACACAACCCGTGTATGTTCCGGAAAGACGTGTGACGTTGGATGTGACGTGTAAGGTACGCATCGAAAAGTTTACTTATGATCTGCGCTTTCGATCTCGAGAAACCACGCTCAATCATTTTTTTTCGGATTCGGTCGTACACTAACGCATCACGTACCGTTCCACAAAGCTGGCGAACGATCTCAGCTACGGCGCGGATTGTAAGGAGCTCTCGGGTCTCTACTTCAGTCCAGTTTGCAGACATTTTTTCGTTCTTTCTTGTATCGATGACGAACTTTCTTCTTGAGTAACTGAGTCGCACGATAACTACCTCATTGCAAAGGCTTGTGCATCATCACTACAACACACCCCTTTTACGGCATTGGTTCTGGCTTTTGTTCACACAGCGCGCGTTCCGGGTCTGAACACGGCAATGTTACTAGGTCCCCAACCCGGCATCGATCCCAGCATCAATCCCGGGTCGTGTTTGCGCTCACACAGAAGGCACTCTGGCAATATGCCGGGTTCAAAGCGCTGTGTGAAAGGGGCTTAAGAGTGAGTGAGTGAGTGAGTGAGTGAGTGAGTGAGTGAGTGAGTGTGTGTGTGAGTGAGTGTGTGTGTGAGAGTGTGTGTGTGTATTCGTAAGAGAGAGTGTGTGTGTGTTTGTAAGAGTGTGTGTGTGAGAGAGAGTGTGTGTGGTGTGTGTGTGTGTGTTCGTAAGAGAGAGTGTGTGTGTGTGTGTGTGTGTGAGAGAGAGTGAGTGTGTGTGTGTGTCTGTCGAGCGCTGTTAGCTCATCTTGAGTGATTGACCCTGATGTTTGATGTTGGCTGAGATTGTTTTAACGAGTGTGACTGAGACGTCCCACTGTCACCTTCCTGTAGGCAAAGGAAGTCGAGTCCTGAAATACTCTCACTTCCTCTGACCCACGGGCCTTTCCATCTCACACTCCTACCGTCAGACGTCAAACACGCAGAGAGCGTCATTGTCCTTCACTAAAACTAATCCATATAAATATAACTAAATAAATTATTTCTTAAAGCTGCAGTCCGCAGTGTTTCCTCTTTGTCGCCATCTCTGTTCAAAATCTGCAATTGCAGTTATTCACGGAAGTATCAGCTTCACGTGGGTTGTGCCTCGGCACAGCGCAGATGAGCAATGTTTATTTACAATGCAAAAATTACAAAAACAGCTAAATTGTTAAAGTGAAAATAAAAGCAGATAATATAAAAATACAATCTATAATTGTATTTTTAAAATTAAAAATCAATTAAAAATGATCTACAATACTATAATTGTATAAATGAACACTGGATAGGTGCGTACGTGCTGTTCTTAATATCAGCAGGGCCTTCTTTTATCACTTCGGTATGTACATTGTTTTGATATTTACCATAATTTCACATTTACTTCTGTGAGGAACCATTAAAAATATAATAATCTCTGACTATTAAAATCTTAGGTGACACTGATCACACAAAGAAAAAAAAACTTGGCTTCATTATTCTATAGTTGGCATGTCTTCTTAAAATGTAGGTTTTTGTGGAAGGATTGTGGGGGTGAATCCTGTCAGGGAAAAATGTGATTTGCAATATCTTGACATTAATGAACAGATGAAAGGAAATATTCAAGGCTGCTGTGATGTTGAACACTCCCATCTTCAGCAGACAATAGATGTAGTCGTACTCAGATCCTCTCAAAGTATCAGCGCTTAGAGCTTAACTCCCCCCTCTTAGGTCTCGCTGGAATGTGTTTGGTTTGGCTTCCCTGAAGATCTTTGGTTCAGGACTGTATCAAACTGTACAGCGAAATAAACATTCTTGACTGATAATAATTAGAATATTTTCCTCTATTGATTCACTGCATCAAGTGGCACTCGATGTAGTCATTGAAGCCACTCTTTTACAGAAAACTTAGTTGTGAATTTAAAGGGGTGGTTGATTATGATTTCACTTTTTTAACTTTAGTCAGTGTGTAATGTTGCTGTATGAGGATAAATAACATCTGCAAAGTTATGTTCAGTGCGTATCTGTGTGAGGTAATCGGAGTTGCTAACAAACACACACAAGCTCTTGAAGCTCCGCCCTCTACAGCTCATTTGCATTTACAGGACACACAGATAAACGGCTTGTTGTTGCTCACCCTCAAAAAGTGAAAGTTTTAACATGCTATAACAATATCTGTGGGGTATTTTGAGCTAAAACTACACACACACACACACACACACACACACACACACACACACACACACACACACACACACACACACACACACACACACACACACACTCTAGGGACATCAGAGACTTATTTTACATCTTGTGAAAAGGGCATTGTAGGACCCCTTTAAACGGCTTCTCAATTACCACAAACACGACTGAGCATGTGCAAGCATAATCAGTGCATTATTTATCTGAACTATGAGAATATTAATCAAAATATGTAATTATGTTGAACTGATCAACGGTGGGATTTGAGCACCTCGTCTTCAGTGTCTTCCTGTCTCTACGAGCCTCTGATCTTCCTCAGGCTTACGGCCATTTTGAATGACCTGGTTTTTGTGGCTCTGTCCGTGAGATGACATCAGCCCGGACGCTTCGGCCATCTTGGCTGGCGCTCACTCTCTTCTCTCGTGTTGGGAAAGTTTGACCCAGTTAGACTTATCACGGCCTCTTTGTGTTTATGGAGACGCTTGTCTTGGCCACATACTTAGGCTTTTGGAATAAGTCTTATGAAGTGAGGATCTGACAGCTGGTTGAAAAACACAGTCTTTAAAACCTGCTTTATGCCAATTTGTGCTGATTTTGCCACTTTGTTGCTTTCTTGGTCACAACATGAAATGCAAACAGGTCAGAGAAACAGATGCCAGAGAAACAGATGCCATTGGTTCACTAGTATAGGGCTGGTTGGGATGCTCTATCCGAGGCTCAGGCTTTGACTGGCTAGTGCAGTTATTCAGTTCGATACTGATGCTGCTGGTAAATGTCATAAATTTGTGACATACTCTTATATTAAAGTAGGATACGAGAAAGTGACATCTCAACAATTACACATACTATCGAGCTTACACTTTTTCTAAAGAATACCCTTTTTTTATTTGGGGAAACAGGGCATTTGTTGATATCTGTGTTAATACTCTACTGTAGATGGCTGAACTGGACTGTAGTGTGTGTGAGTGTGTGTAACCTGCTGTAAATAATTGGGCAGAGAAAGCGTGTGTCCATAATATGCTACTACTTTTAGACAGAAGGTGTGTGTGTTTGTGTCTGTAATTTATTGTTATGCTTGAGCAGAGAACGTGTCTTGTGAGTGTGTGTGTGTGTGAGTGTGTGTGTGTGTGTGTGTGTGTGTGTGTGTGTGTGTGTGTGTCGGGCTCCTGTGCTGCCATATGGGATTGGGGACCGGAGGTTGTGATCCAGATGGCCCTTCCTCTTCCTCCTCCTCTTCCACTCTGCTCACAGGAGATGGACAGCGAATGTGTTTTATTTCACCGTCTTCCACACTCCTTTCAGCATCTCACAAGCCTCAAGTTATATATCCAATCGGTTTAATAGTGCAGGACAATAGATCTAAAAATATATCAAAGTGTTTTTTTTGACCCCTCGATTTCTTGAGTTGAGTAAGTGAGTCAGTGATAGATTCGTCAGACCGCTATCATGAGTCTTTTTGAACCATGTGTGTTTGCATACAGAAAACAACTAGATAGAAAGACGTCTTTTGATCCCATCACATTCAATTCACAATTCAAACTCTCATCTTGGGTAAAATATCATTTCTTTTGCCGTGGCACTGTAGAGAGACACAAACAGATAGTTGAATCAGAGCTATTGAAGTGGATTGTTGGAACTTAAATGAGAGACACTATTAAAACGCCCGTCTTAACACTTCGAGACTATGAATTGTGACTGGTCTAATGACTTGCTCTTTAGGAAACTTATTGACCATATAAAAAGTAAATAAGTGGGGTGTTACTTAATTTTGTTTAGCAAAACTCCAAAAACATACCAATACATTCAATTCACTGCATTTTGCAGCTGTAATGAACACTAGTGGCAGTAAAACACTAACAGCTTTTATTCCTTTTCACACTAATTATGATTACAGGAGGAGATTATCAAAATAATAAAGACTTTTTTCACCTGGTTCCTTGTGCAATACTATGTTATGAGCTCAACACACTTTTATCATAGTGCACGATTTGTGAACTAACACATTTTGACGTTTGCATCACATAAGCAGGTCCATATGTGTGTGTTTTCTGCAGTAGTAAAGTTGCTCAGTAGCTCAGCTGGTACAGCAGCGCTCTCGTGATGTGAAGCGCTCGGGTACGAGTCTGAGAAACACCAGTCATGATAAAAGAGCTCAAAGACTTGTAAATGCAACTCTGCATGGTTGCTTCAGCAAATGTGTTTTTATCTCACATTTATTTAACACTATCGGTCAGGTTTAGTGTAGGTTGTAGGTAGCCACTCACCGGACATTTCACTTTGAAAGTGTTGTGAAAAATACAATAAGCAGTGTAATATCATATTGCAGAACAGGAGGACCGTTCAAATGGCTGACTGTTTGGTGTTTGGCTCTAAACTGGTTTTGGTGAAAGCATTGAAAGCACTGACAGACCCACTGAATGGATCAGCTTAACATCGTTCGGTTTTTATTTACTCACATTAGCGGAGGAATCAGGTGTCAGTATGAACACAATGCAGCGCTTTTTTTGTGTGTGTGTGTGTGTATGAATTTGTAATCAAATTTACGGTACCATCAGTTTCAGTGATGGCATCAGAGGATAATGCCATGTAACGCAATGTATTTGATAACCATATTCATAGATGAATCTTGTGAAATCTGTCTAGAACATGTCTGGGTCATAATTACAAAGACAAAGTTGTTATTACTGAATTAAAATCAGCATAAATTGTGATTAAAATACCAAATTCTGTCATGAAACTCTAGATGGCGCAGGCTGATGTGTCCTTAACACAGGCTACTGACAATTACATAGTTCACTATTGAGTTACTTGATTGAAACATGTTATTTCAAAATGAAAACATCAAGTTAAGTCAAAGAGTAACCGTTTCAAGTCAAGTTAACATGAAGCAATCACATTTTAACTAGAAACCTGATACAATGGTGTTGAATCAAGCACGGCTGATTGGTTCCTGTTGCGTATGCAGCCAATAAGCTCGCTGCTCAACATGTAAAAAGTTGGTCAGTGTTTGCTGTGGGAGTTTGCTGTGAGTTCCTCTGAACCTCCCCAGCTCCACCTGCCTAGATCTGCTGTTGGGTAACTTAAATAAATGCTATGTGTGCAGCAGCTTCATGTCTTACCTGCTCACATCAGTGTGTCTGTGAATTGGCAGTAGCACGTCCCGTTAGCGGCAGCGTAGCAGATCTAGTCCACCAAGATCATATTAACATAACGCTAAACTCTTCCGAGATTTGTCATTATAGAGATATAACAATGTGCATATATTCACAATGAGCCTAAAATACATTTCATTATGTTTTAATAGGGATGTAACGATCCCCTCATGTCACGATTCGACACACATCACGAGACTGAACTCACAATATGATATTATTGCGATACTCCAAGACATATTGTAAAAGGTTAACAAAAATTTTACTGTTGATTAAAATGAAGACTTTGATATTACAGTGTGTGTGTAAATGAACAGGCTTGGACTCGGTGCTGAAACCCAAAGCACAGGACAATAGAGACGCCAGAATAACAATATTCATGATTCTGAAGATGAAAATACTGAATTATTTTAGATGAACATGTTTGCACTCTGTCACTGACTAGATATATTTTAAATAATGTAGGACACTTTTTACTGGTAACATCACACATTTGTCATTATCAGGACACACAAATATTCCTCCATTGCTGTATTATACAGTATATTCAACATTTTATTTAGTAGTTTAATATAGTAGCTTACTGAAAACAATTTTTTTCACCAACACACAGTAATTTTAATTTTGGGGGGAAATATACACAATACGTCTGCGATATATTGTTACACCCCTACGTTTGAATAATTCTTTTTTTTATTATTATTATAGGGTGTACCATGTTCTTGGCAGGCTTTATGAGATTCTTCTAATCTACTATGGTACTTAAATGGTACTTCAAGTAATATTCTGAGTCATATTTTTATGACCATGGTCCTTCCATGAGGTCCTGGACCATGAGGCTTTGTGTGAGGACAGATGTTGAAGTGAATCCTCCTGAGCAGAACGGCTGTGTGAATCTCAGAGAACAAGAGACGCTCCACAGTCCTCCAGCACTTTCCCTGCGCAAACTCACGGTCTAATATGAATTTCATGAGCAGTTCAGGACGAGAGCTCAGATTTTTCATGTTCAGCCTGGTCAGCGTTCTTAACATCTTCATTTTCTTCATAGGTGTCTGCTTTTTCCCGCAAGGCCGCTGCCTTACGAACTACAATTTATGGCTGCAACTTCTCCTGTAGAAAACAAATGAGGCATTCGCTCGACTTGTGCAAATTCTCAGAGGTTTTCACCTCACAAAACATTGTTTATTATGGGGGATGCTGTTTTTTCTTGGGCCATATCTGAAAAATGCAAGCGAAGCTCTTGAACCTGAGCATGGCTCCACTCGTACTGTGCTGCTTAAGGTCTTCATGAAAGCACTTACAACATCCACTGTCTTTTTGGGAGCAGTAACACGCTCAGATAAGCTCTTGCTAAACGGGTTGTTTTGTTACAGTGAGTTTGTTGATCTGTATTGGGATCTGAGGGGTCTTCATGAATGCTCTGCTCTTCAGCCTAGAGTCCTTTATCTCTGTCACTGCAGATATTTTGAACACAGCGTTCCCTAATGTCAGAGATACAGAAGAGTTTAAAGCCCTCATTTGATGGAAAGCAGGGTTTTTGCAATGCAAGTTTAAAGTACTTTGTGACATACTATAAAACTAAGGTCTCACATGGCTTTACAGGACCCACAGCTCACATTAGACATGTAGTGGAGACACAACACTGTTCTAAAGCAATTTCCCTATTTGGCATTTGTCTAATTTAGCAAAAATGTCCTACAATGTGATAATTTAATAATTACTGTATGTACACACAGGAATTTACGGAAAGCACTTTCTCCTCCTTTTAAAAGTGTATTTATTTTATTATTTTATCTATGACTACATGGGTAGTCATATTTTCCCTTGTTGTCTCTGAACATTTATTGAAACTAAACTCCAGAGATGACTTAGAAATTTTCACATCACAGCCAAGATGACATTTTTTTTACTCATCATACATCGTACAGAAAATCAGCATTTATGCAACTTCACCCTCCCTGAAGAACAACAGTGTGCACTAAACAGATATATGGAGGTTAGCCAATCACAATAGAGGTTATTTAGACATATTAAAGGTGCTGTAGCAAAAACAAACTATTTAATTGTAAGATTCAGAGAGTGTGAAAAATAGACATTAAAAAGTAAATGATGACTGTTTTGGTACGCAGACTCAAATGGGCTGATAATTGTTCATTAAATTGAAAAGCTTCACAGACCAAATAGCAACAAAACACATTATAGTGAACAACCACTTGGGATAGTTGGGCTATTGTTTGTGGTGCTGTGACCGGAGGAAGTTTTCCTGCTGCTTAATTGAAAGTGGCAGTGGAAGATGCAGTGCTGGGTCTCACTCTGTCTGTATCTCTCTGTAGTTGCCCAGTTTAATGTAACTAATGTAACCTGACGCGGTTCTTTGTGTCAGGAGAATGATGGGATGTTATCAGCGCAGTGTGTGTCCGAGGGTTTGTGTACTGATTTGAGCGCAGTCGAGTCGACCTCCTTCAGTCGCCGCAGATCTCTGTGTTTTATGAAGATCGTCAAAGGGCAGATTTTTGAAATTCAGCAGCTTGTAATTCCCCATATAATACTGTAGCTCATCGCACAATTGGTCAACGTGTTGGCTCGTCACCGTTCAGCAGATTTTGCATACGGCAGTGGTTTACGACAGCCGTTCGAGAGCTGAAGTACTGCAGAGTTTGTGCTGCGACCCAGAAAGTCAGAATTTACACCTTTCTACTGGGAGTCAGGACTCCATCAAGATGTGGGTGTTTCAATTGAGATTCATTGTTTTTAGCAAGTATATTGCGTTAAGTGGTTTATAATCATGCCATCAGACAACAGAGCGCCTCGAGGTTTGAAAGCCAGAGATATCAAGTAGGAATATCCCAGATCTGACTGTTTCTTGATAACATTTGTACACTTCATATCACATGGCTTGTGTTTCCTGAAGCAACCAAGTGCTTTACTGAACAAAAGCAGAGATTGTTTTTTTCAAACAAAAAACCTTAAAGTGATTTGATGTGAAAATGCTTCGTTGTGTATCTGTTGTGTGTGTGGTACTGGAGCAGGGTAAATCCTATCCCAGCGTGCTGAGTGTTGGCGGCAGTGTTTGGCCGTGGGCCATCCTCTCTCTTTCTCTCTCTCTCTCTCTCTCTCTCTCTTTCTCTTTCTCTTTCTCTTTCTCTTTCTCTTTCTCTTTCTCTTTCTCTCTCTCTCTCTCTCTCTCTCTCTCTCTCTCTCTCTCTCTCTCTCTCTCTCTCTCTCTCTCTCTCTCTCTCTCTCTCTCTCTCTCTCTCTCTCTCTCTCTCTCTCTCTCTCTCTCTCTCTCTCTCTCTCTCTCTCTCTCTCTCTCTCTCTCTCTCTCCCTGTCTGTTATGTCCGTCAGGCCTGTGAGTGGTAAGTGTATCCTCAGGCAGTGATCAGCAGAAGCCCTGTATGCCTGGACACACATGAAAGACAGCAGAGACGGAGAGAGAAAGACAGAACAAAGTGGAAATTGGTGATATAGTTAAAAGCAGAGCTTGTAAACACACAGTCCTATAAAGGAGCTGCTGTTCGAATATTATAAAATATAAATAATTGATCATATAATCAAGTATAGTTAGAATACGCTTTACCATAGAGCAAGTTTAAGTGCTGGGCGATTTGACCGTATGAAATGATATGTGTGATCCTACAGATTGAGATCTACATATATTGTATTTATAGTGTTGGCTGGCACATATCAGTGCCGCAGTGAATCTGAGCGTATAAAGGCAATTGAGAAATCTGAATATTGGTTGGTTTTGTTCTTTTTATAGTAATTACAATAAGTAATAATGACTAGGTACTAACCCCTAAACCAAACCTTAACCCATGTAGTAACCTTAGGTCTCGTTTCCACGGAGTGGTACGGTACGGTACAGTAGAGGACGGGTCGGGTCGGTAAACCATGATCCGGCTTGCGTTTCCACCGCCAACAGTACCCTTACTTGATAGGCGTGGTGTTTGCCGGAAAGAAGCGATCGACGAAATTTTCGCACGAAGAAAGCGACATATAAACAACAATGGATGACATATAGCAGATCTTGTTCTTGCTTCTCGGCATGTTTGTCGCAAGAAACAAGCGCTGGCATTAGGCGTTTCTCAATACCAAGTAGCCTACGCAAAGTCCGACTCAGCCAGACTGACGCCCGAGGACGCGAGTCCAGTAATTCTGCTAATGGCACAGCGCGATCTTGAAAGCGCCACTCCGCTCGCTCTGCTACTCCAGTTATCTCTGCATGTAGGCTACATTTTAGGCAACAATAAAACGAAATATGTTATAAAACACCACTCTGCTTCTTTTCGATTTCATTTAAATACATTTTAAAAATTATAAGCACACAAATGTGGTTCAGGCAACGCATAGCCTATTGATTATATTCACTTCATATATGTACGGTATATATATATTTATAACAAAACTAAATATAAAACGCAATCCTGCCTCTTTTCGTTTAAATTTAAAAATATTAAACATTTTCCAGGCAATATATAATGTATTGCATATTGCATTGGTACAAATGTTGCAATAAACAACATAACAGATGATCTTGTAATAAAATAAAAAACGACAAAACGATCTCTTTTTGTTGAATTTCAGTTTTATCAATAATAGCCATTATAAAAGTATAAGTAAAAGGTACAAAAAGCTATACAGTAAAGCTTTAATAACATAAAGCAAACAATTCAGTCAAATATACAAATTCAGCGCTCAAATATATGAAACTTCACTTAGCCTTCTGCCAAAACTATTGTCCAGGGAGCGAATTATAGATTCACGAGACCAAAGATCGCCTGTTAGTATAGGCTAAAAAGACGAATTATATCTCATGTTGAACCACTACAGAGACGTCAGAGTCAGCGGCAAACATCAGAATGACAAGCCGAGGAAAGGCTGTTCCAGGCGGGGTGCACGAGCGCCGAGCGTCCGGTGATTGCTTGGAATGGATCTCAGTCAAATTATCATAAATCTGTAAATAAACCACAGATTTGAGCTTTTAAAACTACATTTTGTGACACAATAACAGTGGTATTGTATTTCAACTGTATATTAAAAATGGCGATTCTAATGCCCTTTGAGCACGCGCAAGTGACGATCCTCTGTCAACCAATCACCGTTCTGCATTGAGTCTAGCTCCACCTTTTAGTACTGTACCACTGTGCTAGGTACCCCAACGGAAGGGTACCCAAAAAGTGGTACTGTACGGTTCGGCTTTTTGGTACCATTTATAACTTTTGACAGTGGAAACGCAAATAATTGCGTACCTTACCGAACTGTACCGTACCGTACCGTACCGCTCAGTGGAAACGAGCCATTATATTATCCAGTACCTTCTTAGGTAAGTTCACTGTAAGTACACATACTGTAAACTAAAGTGCAATTAGAGATTTAAAAATGGGTTGGGTTTGTTTATAGCCAGAACAAGCTCAAAAGTATTAATGAAAATAAGACCAGATGTTTCAGGGGAAAAGTCTGATGCCACAACAATGATTTCAGGCAGAATTACTGTAACGTGTTGCTGTTCTTTACTGTGGTTGAACAGATTTTGGTCACCTCTAGTAATTTAAACAGGGAGCTGCTATATAATGTTTTAATTAAGCAGTGATCTACACTATACATAAGGAGTGACGAAGACTTTAATCTGAGTGCTGAAGAAGCTGCTCTGGGAACCTGATACTGACCTGAGATCCACCGGGAGTTCAGAGCGCAGGTGAGAAACCTGACCCCAGTTCAGCAGGTTAATGCTCAGGGCTGATAACCAGCGTTACACAATATCAGACCCATACCCTGACATGAAGCCAAAGAACCAGGCCAGAACTGGAACAGAAGGAATGCTGAACATCGCAGCTTTCACATCAAGTTCCTGAAAAGTGAAGACACTGTGATGATAGTGGTTGAAGTGATTATTACCTTATGTGCGTCTGAAAAAGACTGTGGTTTTGTCTGAGACCCTAAACTGAGACCAGATCCTTACTAAGGCCATATTTATGTGGTTTTGAGGAGTCTTTAGACCAACAACACAAGATCTGCAAGATTGCTGGTTTGATCCGTCGACCACTAGATGAAACCAAGCGTGCCGCACGTCACGAGTCCTGGAAAGTGAAGCCAAAGCGTCTTGATCGCTCCCTGGTGGCTGGTCCCAGTATAGCTCATAAACCCCGCCTCTCCATGAATTCTAATGGACGTTAGGCAAACGAAACAATCAAATTACACTTCAAATACATTTTTTCCAAAGATGTTTTCTGTCAATTTAGGTAGTTATTATCACGCTGATGTAAGTTTAGTGTTAACTTTTTTTTTAAGTAAGTGTGTCTTGGTTAGTTATTTGATGCTATAAAAACGGGGATGTGACCTCATGATTGACAGCTGTGATCACTGAGGCACCAACAGACTTTTTTGGAGATTTTCAGGAGGAGATTTGAGCTTCAATTTCTACATTTCCATAACTGTTTATTTCACACCGACTGTACCAACCGTTTTACGTTCACTACTGCGCAGAATCAGGTCCCAACTTCGCGCAAGATGTCAGCGGCATATTGGGGAATTGGCGGCTTCACTTTTCTACAATGGAAGAGAGTGAAGGTGCGTCGTCCATGTTTTTTTACAGTCTATGGTTGAAACGGGAAGCTTGGGCAGGGCATATCGAAGAGATTGTCACATTTTTAAAAAGCCAGTGGATTGTAATTATGCCACAGCCATGAGCAATGATTTGCTACTTACTAGTCGTATCAGACGGCGGGATGTTTTCATTCAAGACAGCATTTGATTGGACAAAAATCTGTGTAGTAAAACACAAGTCATTAATATTTTTGCTCTGTTTTGTCTGCTGAAGTCGGCATGGACAAGACTCACTTTCAAATTTCATTGAGACTGTATATGTGCGGCATTTGTTTCCTAGATAAGGACTGAACATGATCAGATGAATGGAGCCTGTAGCGGAGACATGACACGCTCTTGAATTATTTTTATCTGTGCTGTCTGTTAATCGGCCTGATCTGCATTGCTCATCAGTCACTAATTTCTTTCATTCAAGGTCAGGAGAGACATTGCTAGGGTGAGAGATGCCCAAACCGAGGCAGAAGACTGTAATGCAGAAAGACAGGGCCGAGGAGGAAAATAAAGACAAGAGCCGAGGGTGGATCAGGATCGCTCCGTGTCTCCGAGCTCTTTTATGCTCCTAATGACTGCATGTGCGATTTAGTTCTGAAGAATGAAGCATGAAGTGAGATGGTCCCACCCAGAGTGTATTGTGATGTTGGGATAAGACTGGAGGTTTGGATGGTCTGGGATCAGCTCAGTTAATTGCAGCGTGACAAAAGAACAAGAGGAGTGTGGAATGTGTGTGGTGGTATTAAATGACTCTGACCTGAGAGACACACAAACACACACACACACACAGCATCAGACTGGTTCCACTGATTTGCAGCTCTCATATTACATTACAAATGCGTCTCCAGCCAGTGAGAGATCAGCGCCTGCTCCTCTGAGTGATTCATGCGTATGGTGTGTGAAGTCAATGACTCCTGCGCTTTAAACACTGCCATAAAGTTACCCAAACTCCCCGCTGTCATTTGGTCCTCAACACTCGTTCTTAAAGCCCAACATGCTCTTTTACCTGCCTGTGAGGGATTTACAACCGGATTTCTCTCTCTCTCTCTCTCTCTCTCTCTCTCTCTCTCTCTCTCTCTCTCTCTCTCTCTCTCTCTCTCTCTCTCTCTCGGGATGTTAAAGTCTGTGTGAGAAAGAAAGGTCAATGGTGGGTTTTGTTTAGAAGAAGCCCAGTTGATCTGTCTGTAGAATCACATGCCAAAATGAGAGAATAACCTGTTTTGAGGAAGACTAGCCATCACTGAACAACAGAGGAGGAAGGTCATTTTAGTAGTGTTCAGTGTTTACAGGAACGACTGAAGACACATTTTTTTTGGGCAACACTTCATAAATTAATACTAACACTTTCTTTTCTCTTCTATTCTGTATCTATTTAAAAAAAAATACATATACTGTGTTAGACTGAACTGGGAAAGGGTCATAGCACTTGCATATAGTTGTCCTATTGTTAGTTTAACTGCTTCTATTGTTCTCATTTGTAAGTCGCTTTGAATAAAAGCTTCTGCTAAATAATTAAATGTAAAGGTTAACTTTTTTTAATGCTGCTACACACACTTTAACCAATCACAATAGAGCTGATGTACATATGAAACTCTTAAAGGGGTGGTTAATTATGATTTCACTTTTTAACTTTAGTCAGTGTGTAATGTTGCTGTTTGAGTTACGACGCTCAAAGTTCAAAGAAAGATATTTTTCTTTTACAGAAATCAATTTTTAAGGACTACAACAAACGGCTGGTAGGAACTACAATGAGCTTCTTCACTAAAATGTACATAAACCCGACCCCCGGGAACGTGATTTATAGTTTATCATGACAGAATATGCTAATCAACAACTAGAAGAAAGTTATCTCCACATCAGCTACATAAATTCACCAACTAACCATTCAGAAATGTCCTGTTGCTTCTACATGTTGTCACTTCTTCTTGAGTCTCTCCATCTTTGTCCGACTCCAGTTTAAACATAAAAGGCTAACATTTTTTGATATATATCGCGAAAAGAGTAGCAAGTCAAAACGTGAAATTTGAAATTGCAGATTTGAGAAGTTGCAAGTGCCTAATTGTGGTAGTACTGCGAACGTGACTGAAAGAATAAGTGCAACTATGTTTTACAAGTTTGTGTCTGTCATTGTATTTTTCTGAATGGCATTTTATACATTTGTGACTACTTGTCTGCAGCTCAAATTCAGAATACAGGTTTGTGACTATTCTCTGCAAGTGCAAATCTCAACATTCAACTTCAGATTTTTATTTTACAGGTTTACATCGGAGCTTTGAATGCAAATTTTCGAGTTCAAGTACGAATATTTATTGTACAAGTTCTCAAACTCATCTACATGCTCTGGAGTTTTGCTCCTCGTCTACCTTCATATTCAAGCTGCTAAAGCTCCGCCCTCTGTGCCGGGAGCAGCAGCTCATTTGCATTTAAAGGGACGCACACATAAACGGCTCGTTTTTGCTCACCCTCAAAAAGTTGCAATTTTAACATGCTATAAAAAATGTCTGTCGGGTATTTTGAGCTACAACTTCACATACACACTCTGGGGACATCAGAGACTGATTTTATATCTTGTGAAAAAGGCGTTATAGGATCCCTTTAAAAGAACAGTAGCAGATTCTGAATTCTGCATATTTCTTTACAGAGCCTGTCATTTTACAAATCTGTACTCATTTATTTATTATTATAGAATTCTATTAAGCTTTAGTAGTAAAAACAAAAGCTGAAGTGTGTAATTTCTCAATTAATTGCATTGAGTGTTTGCAACGATTCACCTGTCAATCAATCACACTTCACCTCCAACCTATCCATTCTACTGAAATCCCCAGATTTCATCTCCATGAAAGTGCAGAAAGGCAAAGTGGGCATACGGGTGTGGTTCTGGTCATGTTTCAGGCCAGCATTCAGCAGCTGTTATCAGCTTACCTCAGTGTGTGTGTGTGTGTGTGTGTGTGTGTGTGTGTGTGCCATGCAGGATTTGGCAGGAGGAGTTTGTGCTGCTCTCTGGAAGCCTCAAATCCAGCTCTAGTCTGGACTCAAAGCCCGGCTTAATGACTAGGCTGATTCTCTGGCATCTCTGCACTGCGCTCAGCCTCTCTGAGCTGCACGACACACACACTCCGCACAGCCAAACACACGCTCAGCCCAACCTCTGGCGCGTGACCTGCCAGCATCACCGCATGAGTGTGTGTCGCTCGCACATGCTGGAGTTCTGCAGGTTCGTGCGAGTGGGACTGACTGTGATTTGATGCGGTGTTGTTGACTCAGTGCATCAGTTTGGAGCTGACATTGAGTTAATTAGTTATTTATCTGAAGATGAACGGAAATCTCTGCTAAACCCATAATAAACATTCATTTCTGTTTTAATTTCGGACATGCCGTGCCGCTAAAACAGGCAGATCAGTGTCCTGAACGCCACCCTATGAAATCCATTAGATTTTTCACAAATACCGTTTTCTGGATAGCGCTCAAGTCACAGTCGTACAGTTCAGAAAGTCAACCTGGGAAGGGCTTGAATTGTAAAACTGAGATACCAGAAAGTATTCTGGCATGTAAAGAATGAGTTTGGAGGAGACAGGAGTGTGTAGGTTGAGCACTGCTGTGCTGTGATTTTGACCCTGAATGTGAAACTGAAGTTAGTCAAGTTAACTGTTTGTGTTAATGATCAATGATCTGCCTTCGTTCAGGAATGGAGAGGCGCACTGACCACCAGTGTGTGTGTGTGTGTGAGAGTGTGTTTGTTTGTGAGTGTGTGTGTGTCTGTGATAGAGTGTGTTTGTAAGTATGTGTGTGTGAGTGAGTGAGAGAGTGTGTGTGTGTGTGTGTTTGTGTGTGTGTGAGATTGAGTGTGATTGTTGCTGTTCTAGATTGTTCTGTTCTCCATTCGGTGCTGAATAGACGTTGCCGACAACAACAGAACTGCTTTGACAGAGAAAAGCACAAAGAAGCGGTGTGTTTGTGAGTGATGTCACCTCACGGTAAAGCTGCCAGCATTGACCTCAGCAGTGTCGAAGCAAACGTTTATTACAGCTGCAGTGGAAACATGTTAACTCTTTCTTTTCTTTTCCCTGCAGCCCTCAGCACACACAATCTTCTCCGGTTAGTATTTAAAGCTCAAGTGTGTCATTTGGTGTCTCTTCGGTGTCATCACCAAACAGAATTATTAAATATAATTACTCCCATCTCCTGCCATTGCTGACACTCATGCTGTTAGTTGAGTTAATGCTGCCGTGTCAAATGCTCAAACATCAAAAGTCATTGATTACAACCAATGCTCTCGGTTACATCTAGTACAAGTTTAATACTCAGGGATGGAAATTAGCACCCGCCACCAGCCAAATGCGCGTGATTTTGTGTTGTGGCGGGTAAACTCGCTTCACCGTGGCAGGTAAATAAAAATAGCATACTGTTTCACCCGGACGGCGGACACTTTGAGGAGGCGCACCTTCAACACCCGCGCGCTTCTTCCGTCGAGGCTTGAGCGCGAGAGGTGGGAGCTAGCCGCGAGCGCATGATGTAAATATGACAGAACAGGCATACTGTAAAACTTCAAATAATAGCCCGGGCTTTTATTTTCCCAAATCGTCGAACTGCACCGGCTTGTATTTGAGACAGGCCTTTATAATTTAGTGTTGAGATGTTGTTCCTAGAGTCTCTAATCACTAAAAATCCCCAAATGCTCCACGTGAAACTGCGGTCTTCCGACCTTTTACTATCGTGTCAATTGGTTTTGATTAATATGCGAGAGGGAGAGAGAGCAAGACAGCGCTTGTGTTGTTTGAAGACGTGAGAGGGCGTGCGCGCGGCCGGGGCTCTCTCTCTCTCTTGCTCTGCTCGTTAAGCGCCCTGTCATGCGCAGCAGTCATTCTATTCTACATCACTCACCGATCAAAAAAGGCTTTGTCGGCGCCAAAAAGCGGGCGATCTGACGGGTTTTAGAAGATTAAATATATCTCGACACAAAAAAAAAACTTTATTTAGTACCTTAATTACCTACTTAAGTATTAAGGCCTGGTTTCACAAATATGGCTTAGATTAAGTCAGGATTGGGCCTTGGTTCAATTTGCTTTTTTAACCGTGTCTTAGAAAAAAACAACATTACTGGTGTGCATCTTAAGACATAACAATGGCATTGAAATATTTTAAGATATGTCAGTGCAATTTGCTTTCAGCTATAACAGCTAGGGATGCACCGAAAGGAAAATTCTTGGGCGAAGCCGAATAATAATGAAAGGCTTGGCCGAAGGCCGAATACCGAACGCGGTGTTTCACATTTTTTGCAAAAATACAATTTATTTAACACTGACATTTTTTTTAACATTCCAGCAGATATTATTTAACCTTTTAGAAATTCGGCAATATTTGCAAAAAACGCCTAAAAAAGGCATACCCAAATTAAATTGCATGCTGTTCTTGAACCCTTGGGAGTATATGTATACTTTTGGTCTCTTTTGAAAGGGGACACTTTGAGGTTTGTAAGGTTTAGAATCACTGTAAGTCCTACTGGTATTGAGTAATAGAACTTTGAACACACTTAAAAAGGGTGAAAAAAATTCCGCCTACATTTTTTTTTGTAAACAGATGCCTGCAGATAATTATAGCTGTGAGGTATTACCTGGAAAACACAGTGTGATCACAGCATCAAGCCTTACCAAGCCCAACTTAAAATTTTATAACAATACATTAGAAAATGAGTGTTTTACACATGTTTATCTAAGTGTATGTATAGGCGTTTCCCAAAAAAGGCCACTTGGAGAGTCCAAATGACCCTTTGTTACCACAGACACATAACATGATGCTATTCTTGAATGCTTTACTCTACAGTCATAATTTTGGCCTCTAATGAAAGGTTACACTTAGAGCTATTATAATCCTTCCAGATTCGGTCAATAAATAATTGCTAACACATAGTAAGTGAAGCATAAACACATTATAGTGGGTTTTTTTTCAATTCTTGAAACCAAACTTTCTACAAATAAAGAGACAAAACAAGTTCTATTGAATTAAAACACTTTAATATTAGAACTCACTATAAACGGTATGCTGTAAAGATTACCCCCTCGCCAGTAATCAGTCAATGAAGGGAGTTTCACTATACCCATTTAAATTACCAAAGCCATGAAGGCAAACATGTCCTGTAAGGTTATGCCATGGGTTAGAGGGCTTTGAGTAATTTGTTGATCCAAATTCATTAGTGTTTTGAATTACTGTCTGTAACAGGGTGTTTGTAAAATGATACTGTACGTATATGAGTCTGTACGTGAAGGTGTTTTGCTAGCTGAAGCTCTCTGGGAAGGTGCAGGGGCCCCTCCCCCGATGAGGTACTGTCATTATGACCCTCAGTATTTCTTCCTCTACTGACTGGCTCCCAGACTTCATCTGACTCATTTTCAGATGATGGCCTGTGATATAAAACAAAAACAAAGAAATAAGTAATTTACAAAACATTTACACTGTTTCTGTATTCACACTCATATAAACAGAAACACATGCACACAAACAACCAGGCTTATACACCAGTTCATGAGCACACACACACACACACACACACACACACACACACACACACACACACACACACACACACACACAAATATATATATATATATATATATATATATATATATATATATATATATATGACCTGTACATATACCTGTATGTATAAAACCTGTAACGTTACATGAACCCACGGATACGGTGCATGAGCGCACACGAACACACACACGACATAACACACGACATAAGCTGGCAAGTACACCTCAAAACAAACACATAACGTTACCTCAGTATATGCAGTAAAATATGTTGTATAATAAAATACTTACTTGTCGACAGTGACGTCTCCACCACCCAAAAACATCTCCTCTCCCACTGAGTCAATGGATGAAACCTCGCTATCTTCGTCCGAAACATCGCCCCGACTCATCGCGGTCATGCCGAGTACACTGCTTAATTACATCTTCTAATAAGAAGTGTATTTTGCTGGTTTTCTTTGCCATTTTTGAACCTCTAACCTTCTCTCACTCCAAATACGCGTTCAACTGTCTTTTGCGCACGGGCGCATGAGCCACTATGCTACTTTGCGCATGAACTTCACGCGTGAAAGGTTGAATCCTCCCATTAAAACAACATGCCAATCTTTTCAGAAATTCATTGGCTGTCAGAAAATACCGTCATTTGCGTAAATCCACGTCACTGCATGGATTTACTGTCAGTCAAAGAGAGGGCGGACCATTCTTCATCGATGGCACTCCTTGGCTATTGATACCTGATGGCACCCCTACCATGCACCGATTGGCTCAAATGACCTGTCCATCCAAAGTTCAGGGGTCAGCGGCCATTTTGACATAAAAATATCTGTAATATTTACATGTTCAAGGTAGCTTCATCAAAGAATGCGTCGAAGTAGCGTTATCTCTGACAGCTAGCTCGAAATGCTACTAGAACACTACGTGGCTGTTTATTGATATACAAATGTGTTATGGACCAAATAATTCGCTGAATTGGATTGTATGGACCCTTTACAGTGTAACTAAACCATTTTTGTTGGAATGAAGTGGATCAGTGGAGTAAGATGAGCTTTATAGGTGAGTTTCTACCATTTTGTGTTGTTTTATTTTGTAGTAGGTGGTCTGACAGATACACCGATTGCACCCGCTGTGTTAAGTGTATATTAAAATGGTTTACATCGTTCAAATCACAAGAGTTTCAGCTTTCTAACGATGTAAGATATGTTTAGCTTTTAATTTTTAGTTTTTGTATATCGCGAAGTTATTGCGCAATAATATGTGACGTCCCACCGACGGCACGTAAAATAAATAAATTAGTAAAATAAAAATATATTTTTATTTGGCTATCTTTGAAGCCCCCCTTCTTGAATAGCCTATGTTAGGCCTATAACTGACTGCTGAAAGAATGTAACTAAAAAAGTGCATTAAAGTGCAAAAAAAAATGTGGATGAACCCACAACAAATGAATAACTGTCCTAGACATAATCCTACTTTTGCGGTTTACACACTTTATCGTGGCCGTTGACAGGTCTGCATGGATTGCCTGGATCATTTGGGTCTCAATATATCGCGCGCTGGATTAGCAGATAAGGAGTTGCCATGAGAATGACTGACATCTCTCTTTTCATACAGATTACATAAACGGAGAATATTTGTTTTCTTTTTGAATTAGATAATTTAAAAGTAGACAATTGAATGATTATAAAGATATATGCCTTTGCCTGCTAGTATTGGCTGAGTTTCATTTAAGTTTAGAGACGTGCTCCAGAAAAAAAGTTCACGGAGACAGAGGCAGAAAGCACACCCTGTTTATTTTCTTTATTTTACAAAAGCACAGTTTTCTTTCGATTGCAAGTGGACACAAGTAGACATTTAGCAGTTTATTTTTTCATATTTCTTAAGTCTGCATTTAAGTGACCATAAATGACGAAGTATTTAAGTCTATTTTGCTGCTATGTGAAAAAAATCCAGCAAAACGCGGCGGCGCGTTTGTCAACTACAGAGGGTTAAAAGACGCGTTAGTGCTGCAAATAAGGGTACAACGTCTGCAACAGACGCATCAGATGAGCTTCTCTTGTGTTATCTGCTCAAAGGGGGCATGTTGGCTACATTTATAAAGCGCACGCCTCTCACTCTAGGCTGGTTACTATTTGATCGCGTCATCAAAAACGTCATTGTTCGGTCAAATTTATTTGGTCTTTTTACTTATTCCCTAATAACAAATAGTGCATCCCTAATAACAGCTCAAACATGCATTATAGTCTGGGACTAGACTTAAGCCTTGCCTGTGAAACCAGGAGTATTTCAACATAAAAAATGACACACTTCAGCCTTGAGTGGAGTTAGTGATCTCAGTAGGCTTTTCTTTCCATTGCAGTCAGGGGTGGATTGTGTGTGTGTGTGTGTGTGTCTTCTGCCAAATGTGGGTCATTTTTATGGCTTATCACCTCCTGCAGATGTGGACAGTAAAACTCTGCTGACCAGAAAATCTGCAGATTTGGCCACAACAAAACACTCACATCAGTGCCATTAAACACCTTTAACTGTGTGTGTGTGTGTGTGTGTGTGCGTGTGTGCAATGATTGCAGGCTGTGACATGCTGTAAGTCTGCGCTCTGTTCTTTTTTTCTCCTACAGTGTTATTTGAGATGTACGCCGCAGGAAGTACAACATGCACGTGAACTTCTTTCATTCGACATGAAGATTTTGCCTTCAGATACAAGTATAAAGGCAAATACAAAACAAAATTTTTCAAATGGTCAGTTGTTTTAATAACGAGATATAAAAAAAATACATTTCATGTATTCTTGGCATGAATTAGAGAGGTTGCGGTCCGGTCAGAGCTTCCTCTCACAAAACTTTCTCTCAGCAATCATGTTAATTCATTGCTATAGAGAATGATTTAACTAGGCAAAATACACATTATTGGTTGAATTCTAGAAGGAGTTGCCTTGAGCACATCCAGACCCTGAGGAGAACTGATGACCAAACATTGGTTACAAAAATACATTTAATGCAAGACTTTCTCTGAAAACGAGTAAATGCAAGTAAATCTCTCAAATAAATGCATCTTTGTCTTGTTTGGATAGGTTTTACTTTAAAAAAAAGACAATACCAATTGAGTCAATCATTTTTTGCAGTTTTTGCTTTAAATGTCATTCCAACTACTATGAGGTTTTGCCATTTTATGAGAGAACTTGTTGGTTTAGTGTCGTAGTGTGGGCTGGGATCACAGGTATGTTGATTCATTGAGAGAGATATCATATGACAGACTGTCAGCTGATAGTGTTGTGTCACTCACAGACACAACAACAGAGTGGATTTATTGTGTAACGACATTAAGGCCTCATTTCACTGAAACACGAGAGCCGGAGAGTTTTACCTGTCTGACAGCTTTCCACTCGCAGCTAAACAGACAGCCGCCGGATCTGGGCTTTGCTGTTTTAATCTTCTTACCTTGACTGGAGAAGTCAACTCTTGAATAGCGCACGCACCGGCCCTGGGCCAGTCTGAGGATACGGCTGTTTCCAAATACATTGGATTTCTGAGGAGTGAAAAGCAGACAGTCGTGAATTAGAGAGGTTGCGGTCCGGTCAGAGCTTCCTCTCACAAAACTTTCTTTCAGCAATTCATTGCTATAGAGAATGATTTTTTAACTGGGCAAAATACACATTATTGGTTGAAATTTAGAAGGAGTTGCCTTGAGCACATCCAGACCCTGAGGAGAACTGATGCCCAAACATTGGTTACAAAGTCATTGTGAAGTCCAGCTGGTTAAGCTAGTTAAGAAGCCAGAGCAGAACATATACGCTGGTCTTCTCAACAGGGTGACAGAAAACCTTCAACGTGGGGCTTCTCGTGACTTCAAACCATTCATTTTTCACTGTCATCTCACCTGGGCTTCATCCAAACTCTGAGCCGGGAAGAGATTATACGAGAACTGGATCCTGCACTCTCAGCACTTTGGCGGACCACTCTTGATTGTTTGCAGTTCCTCAAACGCATCCGAGAAACCTCAAACACTGTGACAGCTAGTTGAAGAACACCATCCTCCCTGGACCCCATTACACACACACACACACACACATGCACGCGCACACACACACACACATGCACGCGCACACACACACACACACACACACACACACACACACATGCACGCGCACACACACACACACACACACCCCACACACAACTTCCCTAGTCATCCTTTTCCCAGTTCTTAACTCGGTCTTTTCATATTCTTCTCCCGTTTTGTGAATCAGCTTATGTCCAGATCCCATCGCTTCCTCTGCTGTGATATAAACGCAGGCCTCGCTGCCCTTTCCACAGCACTTTTCCCCCGTTTATTCCTGAATTCATCAGCGCTCAGCCGTACCAGAGCTTTCCGCTTAGACGATTACCTGTGGAAACGCTTTGCAATCCGGAACGGGAAACGGCATTTTTATTCATATCCTGACATTTCATGGCCGGCGCCATATGAACACATCAAACTTTTCCCCGCTGCGGCGCGGAAGAGAAAAACATTGTGTTTTTAAGTGTCAGGTAATCATGTATAAAGCGTTTTATTGTCGGGGAGAGAGATGGCGGGGTGTAAAAGTGAGGATGAGAGATTGCCGCACACACTCGTGGGTAATTACATGCTGCCGACTCGTGTCTTTTGTTCTTAAGCGCTGTAAAATGGTGCGTAAGGAACGCGTGGGGACAGGTTAAACTACAGAGGAGACGTCTCCTCAGTAAACCAGCTCTCTTCTCTCTCTCGCTGTCTCAGAGAGCCGTTAGCACAGCCGTGGGTCACAGTCACCCTGTCTTTGTTAGGAGAGAAGAGAAGGTGGGCCTGCGTTTCAAAAGCTCTCTCCAGGCCCTGTGTGACATCAGAAAACACGCCCAGACAGCGCTCAGAGAAAAGAGTGTGTCTTGTGTGACTGGGAGCAGTGGGACAGTGAACGCCCTGCTCTTGACAATGGAAGAAGAGTAAGAGTAAAACACTGCTCATTTCATTTTAGGTCAGCTGGTTTTTTCATAACACTCAAGCTTTTCCAGTTGCAAGTTACGTATTCCTGCGTGGTGATGTAGCGTCGTATTGAACATGCAGCTTTACAGCAGAGCGAGCTGATGCAATAACACACACTACATAATCCCCCATAATCAAATATAGAATATTTGCTCCTCTGTTGTTACGATGATAAAAAAAGTAAAAATATTGTGAATTTTTCTGCTTCTCTGCCTCAGTGGTCTAACAGCGCTCGTCAATGTCAAAATGATTGAGATGGCCAATCAAATTAAAGAAGGTGTGGCTTTAGTGTTCACAGTAAATAAAATATAAATTATATATAAATTAAATATTTTTATTAGCTTTATCAACAGAGTAGCTTGACGGTAATTGTAGATTTTGAGTAGCTCATAGCTGGACAAACTAGTTTCATTCAGCGCAAATGAAGTTTCCAAATGATCTCCATCTTGTGTTGAGGAGATGTGTGAAGACTCATCCCCTCGTGAGACTGAAGGCAGATGCGAGGGTCAGAGGTGTTTTCGGCTGGCTGATGTCATGCAGAGGTTTCCCAGTGTAAAACATCCTCTGTGCCTGACACTTCTCTGTGTGCAGCTCATGTGTCAGCCGGTTACATAAAGAAAAGTCTTACGCTCATTACTGGGAGACAGTGTTGAGAATGATCCTGCTCACTACTGGGTTTTTTTGTTGATGGCAGAAAACAGAGAAGTTTTGATTTATAGGTGAAAAGGGGGTTTTGAGCATCAAAAAAATGCAAGTGTAATACAGCTTTAAATTTAGTCCCCCACCCCCTATACATTAGAATACATTTGATATTTTTCTGAGCAAAAAAGAGAAACGCCTATCATACATTTTACCATGATTTACCGAAGACACCCAATACAATGTCATTCAGTGAACAGTTTATATAACAAAACAATCTTTAATTTTTATTTAATACAAGAATAATTTGATGTCCATTTAAAAGACACTATTTAAGGATTACAGTGCAGCACCAAATACTAATTAATTGTACATTATCCTTCAAACCACTAAGTTTTTACCCATTTGTCAGCAAGAAGTTTTTGTAAGGAGGTAAAAAAAATAATTTAAAATATAATAAAATTTAGTATGATCACAGGTACAGGTCAGAAAAAATATAATGTTTCTTTTTTACATAAATATATTTTTTACTCTGTGTACGAATATTGTCATTGTTTCCATTATGGCAAAGTTTTAGTATTTGTCTGTATTTTAGGAATATCCCTAAGTAAATGATGGCAGATGTTGAAAAATAAAAAGCATTTTATTCTACTGTTCTGATGCTCCCTGCAATGCTTGCTTAGCTTGTCACTCTGTTTCTGACTAAAAAAGACTGCTTTCAGCTTATTTATGAATTCTTTCTGTATGCCGTCATAAAGGACATGATCGGGATGGAGAATCCCCATGGCCTCCTCTTGAACTTGTGACTCTCCGTTCAGAAATATTAGTAAGCTATTATTCTGACAATCGCAATCCTCAAAGCTGCTCTCATCCCCTTGACAAGAGTGCATGTACTCTCCGGCTTTTTACAGTGCACTCTCTCTGTTTGTGGCCATCTAACATACATCAATAACACAACTAAAACAACACAAATGCATTAAATATATAATATTAATTAAGTTTTTCACATATTTGTCAGCATTCCTCATTTATCGGTAAATAAAATGCTCAAATATATGATTCTGTCCTTCGGTGTAACAGACGAAACGATGAAACTTCTGCTTCAGCTTATATTGCAGGCGATCAACTGGCCACCTTAATTAAAGGGCCCCTATTAAAGATTTTTTAAAATGACCTTTCATGTAGTGTGTAACATCGCTCTAAGTGAATGAAAACATCCTGCAAAGTTTTAAATCTGAGAGTGCACCGTATATACAGTTATTGTCTTTCAAAAGTAAGAGTCGACTCTGAGCCAATGAAATGAGTCGTTTTCTAACGAGTCGTAAGCCGTTTCGTTGTGACGTGAAGACGAAACATTAGCATATTGCCGCCCACTTATTGCGCGCGCAGACACCAGGGAAACGCGAAGCTCAAACCGGCAGCTGATTCCTGTACTGGACAGCTTCATGCCTAGGAGACGCTGTGCTCTACAATGTGAAGGTAAAGACAGTTATTTTTCACTGCCCAAGCATGAGCATGTGAAGAACCAGTGGTTAAAGTCCATCTTTACCACGATACCACAGCAGTGTAATCCTACACTCTTGCTGTGTTCCCTTTATTTTACTGACGACTTCTCAAATCTCGGAGTTCAATGCAGGATTCACAAACCGCTTGCTCTTGACAAATGGAGTTTAAAATACTTAGTTTTGAGTTTTATATTGTGTTGGTCTCCTGTTATTACAGTCTTACTGAAATACTTCTGCTGATCAGCTGTGGGCCGCTATTACCTATAAATGTGTCTGTTAATGCAGATTGTCTGTCGTTCTCACTACTTTGAGGAAAGATTTGTTTGACCAACGTTTGTTACTTCAGATCATTCACTCTAGAGCTCAGCTAATACATTGCATACATGCACTGTTAATACAGTTTCCACGTGTTGAACGCAATATATTAGAACAATATTCGGTAAATAAATTAGTACAAGTAAAAAACATGCACTTGTTAATGCTGACGGTGAGGAATTACAGTTGCAACATGTTCGGGTTGAATAACAGTGTTTCATCATCAGACTCGTTACGGTGATTAGTTTACAGTGTATGACGCCCTAAGGACACGCAGAGCTGACGTTGTTATGGCGATGGGTGTTTTTGTTCTCGACGCGCTGTACACGGTAGACCAATCACAGCAGACTGAGCCGTCTGGCCAATCAGAGCAGAGTAGCTCGCGGAGAGGAGGGATTTAGAGAGATTGATTCATTTGACGAGTCGTTTGAGAATCATTGAAAATGTGACGATGTGCAAATGTATATTATGAGTAAATGAAAAAAATGTTGTTTTTTACCTTTGATGTAAGTAAACATGTTGTAGGAGACTCCACCACAACATTAGGAAACTTTAAACAGTGAGCATGACCAGTAAAGTTAAAACAATTACTTATTTTTCAAAAAAATCTAACAATAAAAGTGTTTTCTGGCATTTCACTGAATGACGTGTTTGAAAAGGTGAAATTATGAAATATTTTTGAGCAATAAACTCGCTTTGCTGCAGCACCACACGTCTTCACGGCGATGATGTCACAGACTGTCGAATGACCTTGGCTGTGTCCAAAACCACATATTCTCTCGAGTAGGCACTTATTTAAAATAAGCAATTACTCCACGACCGCTAAAAAATGATGTTCTATGTAGAATGAATGTGTGTAGAATGAATGTAATGCGGACGTACTACATTCGCCATGTGTATGCTGTCACATGACCTACCAGCGCCAGTTGCATCGATTCACTATCATTCACAAATCCTCTCCCGTGGCCTCATGGGATAGCAAAGTGTCCATCAGATGCACACTACAGTATCTGAGTATCACTCCAGTGTTTAGAGTACTGTGATTTCAGATGCAGCCTATCAGTTTTTATATGATTTCAGAATGGCTTCTTTTACACATCTTTACAAACATACAGCCTAGTCCTTTTAATATTACACAGCCAACACTTATTTGAAAATGCCACAAAAACAAAAATGTATTTTCCGGACCATATATAAGTCCGGACCATTACACTGAATGACAATTTTACACTATATTATTTCACCTATATTTTATTTTCACAGTTTATTTGAAACATGAAGTAGACAGTTTATTTGCATTTCATGTTTTTGTATGTAGATAAAATGACTTTTGTAAATTTCAAAATGGTGCGTCTCGTCTTTGACCCTTTGACGTGTTTCTGTTTATTGGTTTGGTTGTGATGAACTGGTGATGCAGAGAGTGGTTCAGCGCAGGCTTGTGTGGACGGCTCGTTCAGCGAGGGCTTAAGGAGGTTTTGACAGTCTCTGAAGGTGTTGCTTTCAGACGTTTTAATTGGTAGGAAGTCCATTTACAATGTTTGCGTTTTTGACATTTTGCTCTACAAGCAGAAAATAACTTGTGCCCTTCAAAGAAACTGCTTCTGTCTTTTTACGGGAATAATGTTAATGGTGAGATTAGACTCTCAGTTTAAGTCCACTCCACTAACACACAAAGATTGCTTTAAAACATCTGTAAACATGCGGTCAAAACGCCGCGCAGCCGTGAAACGAAGCACTCAGGCACGATGGAGGAAGTGACACGTATTGTTTACCTACAGACAAGTGCCACCTTTTGTTATTTCTACATAATTGAACATTTTGTTTCAGGTAAAAGTGAGAAGCCATTTAGCTGTCTGCTTGGTTTTGAAAGTCACAGAAGTTGCAAAGTCATTTGTTTTTTCTCTCTTTCTTCAACTCCAATGGCTTTCATATTATGTTGTTAAACTGCTATGGGCTTTTACCATTGCTGAGTATTTTCCGCTTAAAACTGCAGTGAACGAAAGACCATCTCAAAAACACGGTTTCTGACGTCACAAACTACCTTGTAACCAATCAGATCAACGTGTGATCGTCAACCAGCGGATCTCTGAGTGAGTGGAGGCGGGGCTCATCTGCATATTCATAGAGCCACGCATACTAAATGAGGCAAGGGTGTCGAGTTACATTCAAGATATTTTAAGACGTGAAGGAAAAAAAAAATTTTCAAGGAAAAAACGCTTACATTTTGGTCATCAAAGATGAGATTCAAGGGATACAATTATTGACTACAGGGGGACTTTAGGCCATGGAGAGACTTGAGTTTACTTTTACACAGGCATCAATTATTCTTTTGAATGTTTTGAAGCAAAACTGTAAAGATAACCCAGTTTATCCCTCCAGTTCATGTGTTTGCTTTCACTCTTCCACATTTTTAAAGAGGACCTCCTGTGTAATGTTGCTGTTTGAGCATGAAAAAGGCAGTTCTTCTCTATATCAGTGGCAGTGTTTCTGAACTCCTGAAACGCCTCCATTGTAGTCTTGAGTTTCTTCCGGGAACGAACACGTCACAATATTCCTCATTATAATAATTCATACGCAGAATAAAGGGGCGGGGCATTTCCCAAACACACTCGAACAATTACAACACACTGCTCCAGCTGACCAATCAGAGCACAGTATGCTTTTCAGGAGGAGGAGCTTCATAGAGACAGGAAGTAAACAGAGTTACTGACAGACTGTGAAGAGAGGAGCCGCAACAATGGAGAATATGAGGAAAATAATCAACATTCAAGCAGGAAAACCTGCTCTAGGAGAGCCCAGAAAGGGCATAATATGGCATGTTTAACTGTTTTTCATCTGGAGCTGACACTAAACAGGGCTTGAAAGTTTCTGCATCTTTGTAAAGCGTGCACATTGACATTGTAGCACCACTTTGGCAGTGCAATTCAGGGCTTCATGAACTAAGGTTGCAAACTGTGCTGAGCCCCTTTTACAATTACAAGTATATGTAAAAATAAAACAAAATAGCAGATCTTATAGAGAATAAAGCATTGCGGAAATAATAAAAGAGAGCAGAGCAGAAGCAAGGTTTTATTTATGAGATCTCTAGTGAAGTTGATTAATCTGACGCTGTCTGTGACTAACCTTCTGTAAAATAACATTTTCCCATTTTCCCCCGAACAACACCAGCTCTATTTATGTTTCTTGGTGTTGTTGATTGGATCATTATTTGTGTTTTTCAATTTAGTTCAGCAGCTGATGGCTTTATGATTGATTCCTTCACCTCCTGCCACACTGTTTTCCACATCTGGCTAGTTTGCAATATTAGCAATCGATTTTTGACTTTTAATTTGAGAATGTGGGCTGATTTGCGTCCTGCACTTTTCTTTCACATTTTTCTCGTTCTCAATCACTGTTAATGAGTGGGTGTTTATGAGCGTGCGGGGATGAAGCTGTTAACCCGTGTTTATTGGGGACTATGAACGGGCTTTGCCCTTGAGGTTTTATCAGGCACAATAATTATTTTATTATGTAAATGAAGAGCAGGCTATTATTTCATTAGCAAGGCTGAATATTTGCAGCCATAGATTAGTATGCAAATCATCCCGTTAGTGTCCTTGCACTCACGCTGAATGCAGGAGGCGTTCGGCCCATCTGGAGCGTTGTGGACTCATTAAAGCGCTCGGCCCGTCTGTGCCGCACAATGGACTGAGGTGAGCGCCGTGAAATGCCAAAGGGGTATGAAAGATGTCTTCTGCATAAGGCAGTGGGATTGTGGCGATCTGGACCTGCTGAATAGACGCTTCCCCGTTGAAACAGAGCGATTCTGTCCTCGGCACATAGACGGGGGTTGTTGTGAGCGCTCTGTCCTCGGGCCAGCTAGCAGCGCTTATTCCGGCCCCTCGGCAGAGCCAAGCGCGTCAAACACAGTCAGATGGTGTGTGGAGGTGTTTGGTTTGTGATGCTGAAGAGTATTATGTGTGTGGGCAGAGCTCAATTTCCTGTGCTGTAGATAAATTAAACACTGCGAGACGATCTAGTGGGTGTCGAATTTGAAGATGTTTTTGCTTTGGTTCAGGAGTCTCTTTGTTTGGCTAGTCTTTTAAAACTACATAAACACACACACACACACACACACACACACACACACACACACACACACACACACACACACACGTTTACATAACTATCTAAATGGGGACTCTCCATAGACGTAATGGTTTTTATATTGTACAAACAGTATGTTCTTATACACTAACTCTACCCCTAAGCCTGCCCATCACGCACACACTTTCTGCATTTTTACATTTTCAAAATGCCTTTAATTACTTTGCTTTTATATCAGTTTTACAAAAGAGGACGTCCCTAAAGGTTTTTGGAATGTTGTCTGGTTTTGGTCAATTCTGGGTACAAATTTGTCGCCAAAATATAGTTAAGCTCGCACACACACACACACACACACACACACACACACACACACACACACACACACACACACACACTTGCATTGTGATATTTGCAGTTTTAAATAAAACCCACCCTATTATGCTTTGCATTTTCCCTTTACTGTATTGACACTTTTCATGACAGATGGTTTTAATTTGATCAATAATCGGCAAAAATATAATTTTATGACGTTGTTAGAGGTTTGAGGCTTAGCTCATAATGTAACTTTTATTAGTGCCCTCGGATGTGTGTGAAATGGCATGTCTTTTAATGTTGTGCGTCTCAGATGATATTAGCATGACATGGCAGTAAGTGTGTGGATTAGCAGTAAATGACAGCAGTATTATTAGTCCGTGTGTATAATCACTCGGATTAAGTGTGCAGGCGCGTCTCTGCTGTCCTCTGGAAGGCACGTCCCCTCCTCATGTCTTCTGCTTTAGCGTGCTTCATTCACACACTGGATACACTCACGCAACGGTCTGTTTGCACAAGTCCGTGTCAGACGTTTCCTACATTTGCATGTGTTGGAAATGCAAAACATAGGAAACGTGTGATCCACCAACTCAACCCAGGATATTCCCATAAAATTCAATTAAAATGAATCCGGTTGAGTTTTATGTCAGGTCTCTCATTCTGACATATTGGGTTATCATGCAGCTAAAGGATTTGCAAAATGTTTTGTAAAAATTAGGGATGCACTGATATGAAAGTTTTGGCCGATACGATAACCGATTCTTTATATTTGAAAGCCGATAGCCGATATATAGTGGCTGATAAATCTTAATCCAAAGTTTTAATAATTTTGAGAGCATGATTACAAAAACAAAAGTCTCACCATTAAATCCATATCCCAAGCACACGATTATAACGATGTTCTCATGATAATTTTATGTAGCCGGTATTGTGAACTTTTTCTTCTAAATTGTAGGAACTCAGAAGCGAAGACCAGGAGACTTGATTATCTCTTAAGAAGGTTTCTTTATTGAGAACACGAGCTGTTCGTTGCTGTAGTCTTCCAAGCTCGTGTCTTAAACAAATCTAACTAAGGGAAATGTTCCCTTGCAATTTATACATTTAGAGGGGGAGGAGTTTACATTGGGGTGGAGTCACTCTGAAACAAAGCATGCAAATGGATTAGGAACACACCCTACTCTGAGGGCATTACCAATCCAATTGAATCAGCATAACTATTCAAATGCTGATAGTGGCCAGGAACTGTGGTTCCTAAGAGCCATCCCAGAGCCATTAAAGACAAAAGGTGAAAGTCTCCCCGACAGCTAATCCAATACACCTAACGATTCAACATCTAGGCTGAAAGGAGAGAAAAACAGGACTATCAGGATAGGAGACTCAATAATCATCTTAAATCCGTCTACTAAACTTTATCAGTTTTATACCATTGGAGTGGAAGCCTAAAATTAAACATTTGAAAAATTTGTATTCCTTCACTGGTAAGACAGATTTGATCTGCACATGTTGCACTGAACTGTATTTTCCTTTTTGAAGTGATTCATATTTCAAGCATTTCAAAACCATGATGTTGAACAGTGCGCATCTGAAGAGTCTCAGCTGAAGTAAATAATACATGATTCATCGGCTTTAATATTTTGGGCTGATAACGACAACATTAAAAATGAGCATATATCGGCCGATACCGATATGGTGGATGATATATCGTTAAAAGGAAAGTTGAGTTTATTGTCTGGTTTCCATGTGGTGTCGCAGCCCTCGATGCGCAGATGAATGTGTGTGTTCTCTTGGGAATGTGCAGGTATTTCCATCGCAACATTATGCCGGGCCGCTTTAATTAACACCTTCATCCATCTGGATCTGTGACATCACTGAGAGGTTGTAAAGGTCAGTGTATGTAAAACACAGAGCGTCTGACCTTTACACAGGTGAGAAAACCTCACATAATGAATGCAGTGCTTTGGGTCGCTAACAAGCTCTGAGTCAGTCATGAAGTCCTGTCAAACTGTGTTTCAAGATGATGATCGTTAATCCTTCAGATCAATGTCCCGTCGGGAGGATGCTGGTGGTGGGATGTTGCCTCACTGCACTGGCGGACTTTAATAATGGCACAAATGAGTCCATAAAATTGCTGGTCGCAGTTTGCGTGCCACAGTTCCCAATCCTGCAAGTTGGTATTTCTTGTTGGTGTGTGGAGGATCCAGTAGATCACCAGAATCCTACTTTACTCGCACTTTACTGGGACTGTTACTCCACCGCTGCTTCTTAACTCTTTCCCTGCCTTGGTCGAGTTTTTACGGGAATCCATGTTTTCACTGTTATTCTGTAGGGGGTGCTGTTACACATCTTCTGAAAGAGTACAGCATCGCCAGATCAAAACACTGGCGAAGAAGAAGCAGAAAAAAGTGAAAGAAGCATTGCTGACGCACATGTAAAATAACACCATCATCAAACATTCAACAGCATGTAAATCAAATAAGCCTAAAGCCCGGGACACACCAAACAAAAGCTGCGTAAAAGAACCAGCGGCGGGAAAGCTGACTGTGCGACTAAAGGCGACCCGCAACTAGCATGTGTGTTTTGTCCCTGCGTGTGAGTGATATCTGTCTATACCAGCAGGTATTAAAGCGAACTAAAAAGCTTTTCCTCTGCGGTCCTCCTACAGTTTTGAAGTGGAATTGTCCATTACCGCTGTCGTAAATAATTTAGCCACGCGCAGCCTACTGTCGCACGCACACTCGCTGTTTATCCAGCACCGGCTTTGGAGTGAATTATGTCCAATTGTAACGCTTGCCGTAAAGCAAGTCAATTTTGTAGTTTTCTTATGTCTCATTCGGACTACAGAAACGCGACCCGATCTGGCAAACTTACATAGTGTGGTTATAGCAGATATAGTGCGGTTATAGCAGATATAGTGTGTTTATAGCAGATATAGTGCGGTTATAACAGATATAGTGTGATTATAGCAGATATACCAGATATAGTGTGGTTATAGCAGATATAGTGTGGTTATAGCAGATATAGTGTGGTTATAGCAGATATAGTGTGTTTATAGCAGATATAGTGTGGTTATAGCAGATATAGTGTGTTTATAGCAGATATAGTGTGTTTATAGCAGATATAGTGTGGTTATAGCAGTTTATAGCAGATATAGTGTGTTTTATAGCAGATATAGTGTGTTTTATAGCAGATATAGGGTGTTTATAGCAGATATAGGGCGGTAATAGCAGATATAGTGTGTTTATAGCAGATATAGTGTGTTTATAGCAGTTTATAGCAGATATAGTGTTTATAGCAGATGTAGGGCCGCAAAGTGAATCCAGAAGTGCCTTTCACCCTGTTAAGACTTGAACCGCTGAAACGATTTTGGAAACATTTATTTAAGGTAAAAAAATCTTCTTTATTGTTGCTTTAATAGTCTGTAATCGGCTAAACTAGGACGGCAGATACAAACAAAGCAGCGTTTTCTCAATATCAATCATGCTGATCACTTTCTTCATTCCAGTCGGCTCATGTTATGAGATTTTTGCGCATTTTAATGCTCAGGTAAAATTTGAACAGCCTTCCGTCTGTACCATCTTCCCTTCTTTGCTCGCTTTCATCACTTTTATTCGTGTGCCCTGACTCGTTCACGAAGCTGAACAGCTACTCAGAGTTTTCTGTGTCACTGACGGTTGTTCAACATGCTGAATCAGGTGAAACACACCGGAAACTAGCCGACAGACGGCCATCGGCTTGCCGTGTCACGGCCCTGGTGTTACTGGATGTATATGACTGTGTTCTGTGTGTGTTGTTGAACTCGATCTACTCCATCCGTGTTTCAATCATCGCTCTCAATCCCCTTCTGGACTAAGATTTTCTCCGCTTTTTTCAAAATGTAGTTTTTTTATGAAACTTACCTACATTCAAAAGAATGGATGAAGCTAAAATAACACGGGTTTCTTTTGATATATATCGACTGTTTATATATTCAAACAACTAAATATTCTGGGAGCCATGAAACTTTTGTGAATATGATAAAAAAAACGCTGGCGCTGGATGGCTACTTTAAAAAAAACAACTACAAAAAACGCTTGCTTGGAAAGAGTCGAAATACTGTGCCTGAATACATATACCCTATCATAGAGTGCTTCTCTGTCATTTGATCATCATTTGATGTGTGTCCAGTAAATATACTATAATAAACATAATAGCAAAGTATGTAATATTGTTTTTACATTATTTGTATTCATTTTTTTCATTTTACCTTTGTTTTAGCAAACATAAAGCTTCTGCATCACAGATGTAGTGATGTTTGTCAGCTGATAGAGACTCTAGAAGATATGCATGAGAAAGAGAAAAACACAAATACAAATACACACACACACACACACACACACACACTGCAGTCTAAAAAGACTGAGAGTGAAAGTGATAATGGCAACAGGATGTGACACACTCTTCACGGGAACACAATCCAATATGTTGAGCAATATGAGCATGTAGTAAATCCCGGCCACACTACATCTTAGACATACCAGACCATGTTCGTACAGTATGAATCACAGGTGATTCTGCAGGTGTGTGTGTGTGTGTGTGTGTGTAAGGGGTTAACATGACTGAGAAGACTGAGCTCTCAGTGATCTCTGTAAATGAGTAACAGTGTCTGCCAATGCAAAGTACTGTGTTTCCATGGTACAGTGATTGGTATCAAATGCTACTATGGTACTTTGAAATAAACTACACTAGTATGAAATCACAAATTGCATTCATATACCAGTAATAAGTTCCCTGTGTCATGTCAGGACTTTTGTTGTACTTCCTGTTTGTAGATGGTGTGTGCTCTTGTTCCCTGTTTTCCTGGTTTCAGATTAAGTTCATGTTTGTTTGTTTAAAAAAAAAACCCCATTGGCATTACATCTGCATTTGCCTGAAATGTCTTCTGCCCCTGCTTTGATTACAAGACCCTTCATATGCATATTTCATGATCATGTTACACAATGCTTTTTATATGCTATTTCAAAGAAGGTATCATATACATACTTTTTCAATAAAGATCTGTGATCAAAATGAAAATCCTACTTTAAAATAATGTCATGTTTGCAATAAAGCATTAATGTGTAATGTGTTCACACTAGGGTTGGCTATCGTTTGAATTTTAATGATTTCGATTCCAATTCTTATCGATTCCTAATTTCGATTCCTATAAGGTAAAAAAAAAAAAAAAAAAACCTGGATATCATTCACATTTAGTCTTATTGCAAAACATTTAATTGTAGCTGAATATCATGAGCAGAAATCAACAGGCTAAAGAACACTTACTCGAGGAACGTTTGGTTTAAAAATACCTCAGAAAAACAACTAGCCGTACTAATATACATTTCAAGCATTATTAAAGAAAAGTAAGCACTCAGTAATTAAAAAAGAACAAATTAAAAATTAGCAATCACAACAAATAGATACATCTGAACAAATATAGGATTGAAATAAACAGTGTTTTAAGATTTTCAGGTATTCATGTTCAGAAACTGTAATCAAATGTAAAATAACACTGCACTTTATAATAACATATTCATTAAAAATATAGTTGAAAATATTATTCAGTCAAGAACGAGTGAATTTTATCTTTGTCTTTTGATTCGTGTCATTATAGAGACACAGGAATATTAGACTTGAAGGGTTTCATAGATCCAATATACCGTTACACACGCCTGCAGCACTGAAAACTGGTTTAAAGTCATATCAAAATGCTCACAAATGAATCGATAATACGAATAGAAATTTTAATTTTACAACAAGTATCCGATTCCAGAATTGGAATCGAGTTTTGATTCCCAACCCTAGTTCACATGGGAGATGTATGAGAAAATGTGTAAAAAAGGTTATATATGTAGGTGGACTTAATATGTGAGTTATTAATAAAAAATGAAACCTGTGTATTTTCATTAGTTGGTCGGAGACTTTCATACCCTGTGTGTGTGTGTCCATCTCACCTACATGAAGTCCTCAACAGTGAATGTGGTGCTTCACTGATTAAGTGTTTGAGTTGTTTCATATATAATGTTTGTCTCTTGTAGGCGGCTGCAGCTTCGATGACGGCCCAGCTCAGTGTGACTACCAGCAGGATCCTTACGACGACTTCGACTGGACACACGTCAGCGCTCAGGAGGTGCCGTACCTGCCCTCTGACCTGCCCCAGGGTGAGTCTCACACACACACTAGAGTGTCCTCGCTAACCTCATAGCTGGAGAATCTGAGGCAAGAACACACAGCAAAATACGAGAGTGGAAATACAGGGTTTTATCTGGCCTTGTTTAAACAGTGAGGCAGATTTAGGAATGTTTTAATGGGCTGCTAACATTTGAACAAATTTGCAGCGGCGTCTTATCGTGTCAGGGTAAAAGCCATTACCCAAGTTGAGAGAAAATAGGCAGGTAACAGAACATTAATCTTCCTTCAACTGCTGTTCCCACTGTCTGATGACTCTTCCGGATGAGATCTGAAAATACTTTGCCATTTACATGACAAAACGTGCAAAGTGCCGAAGGCGGAAAAAAGGCTTTGGTCAAAGGACTGTCATACGTGACACAATTAAGCTTTTTAAATGCGCTCAAAGAAGACTCGAATAAGAGGGGAGAGTGGAGCGTTGCGACCTTCACTTTTCACCTCTCCGACGCTTAATCACTCGTTTTCAGACAGGAGATTCTGCTCAGGGAAATTAAAGCATTTCACTCTCAGCTAAATTCCCTAATTAATAAGATATTAAGTTATTAATCAATGCAGGAGAACAGAGAAGGTCGCCAGCCCTTGCTTTCCGCCAGGTAGGGGTTCACACGAAGAGGACCTAAAGGAGAACATCACAGCTTTTGTCAGGCTTTTATGATAATAGCTGGTGCATCTCGCTTTAGGCGTCTGGTTGACGAACGCATTTGAGAAAATGAGCAAAATGATAATTTGGTATTTTTCATGCATTTATCGAGGTTTGTTTATCGTCGAATTTGCTTGTGTGTGTGTGTTTGTGTGAGTGTTTGTTTGTGTGTGTGTGCAGCTGGCCGCATGTCTCATCTAAAGTCAAGAATGATGGAGCATTTATGTGATTACTTGATTTTGACATCAGGGAATCAACAGAAATGCATTTTCAGCAGAAAGATAGACTGGGAAACCGAGAAGGATGGAAAGGGAAAATACACAGAGAGATGGACAGGATCAGACAGAAATGTGGACAAAAAGATAAACTAGGAAATCATGGAAAAAGAAAAGAAAGAGAGATGAACAGAAAGAGAGAGAATTGTGGACAGACAAATGGACAGGGAAATACTGAAATGTGGACCGAAATAAAAATGGGGAAAGAGTTAAGGAAAGAAAGATAGACAGATGGACAGAAAGAGACAGAAATATGGATAAATTGGACAGGTAATCAAGACAAAGATATAGACAGAAAGATAGACAGGAGAAAGCAAGACAGATGGAAGGGAAAAGACAGATAGATGAACAGAAAGAGTCAGAAATGTGGAAAGAAAAGTGAGAAGGCTGGAAAGGGAAAAGACACAGAGATGGAGAGAAAGAGACTGAGATGTGGAGGTGGATGGAAAGATGGATAGTTTTATCATCATAGTCTATTCCTGCGATCAGAACATGTTTAATAACGTGACGCAGACGTGTTTTCGTGATGCGTCTCCCCATCACTCCCGATGGCTCAGTCCTCGAGGGAGTGGTTTGGACGCTGCAGTGAGTGACTCGCTGAAACAGGACGTGAACACAACACCGGAGAGGATCCGCTGCTCCTACAGGGAGAGATGTTGAGCTATGCTGGATTAGCACAGACGCAGTAGATGCTAGTTCTGTTTTCCGTATCATTCTGCCTTGAGGGAAGCTCGTACTGATAGTGCTCTCAGTAAAAAAGCATCTGAAAGTCGTTTTCTTTGATAGTTGGTACTGAAGGCAACAGCCGAGACTGTTAGACGTGAAGTTGCAGTGGGATAGACACTGAAGCTCATGTGATCCCACTTTTGATTTGAGGGTTATGGGTTTGGGAAAAGGCCTAAAAAAGTACCTTTAAAAAGTGAATGCATCTTTATGGTGGCCAGTTTCTTAATAATTCTAGAAGACACCTACGCTTGGTACAGACGCCTTCCTGCTGTCATAACTGGCATAAACGTTTGAGTCTTTATGAAACCGCTCAGATGTAAAATTGGTCCGTCTCAGCCGAGGGCACTGGGATCCGCCTCATGGATCGGCCTGGGGATGCTTATGCACGAACACTGATGGTGATGGCACTCGCTTCGCACCTGTGGCTTGATCTCTCGCCTACACCTGAGGACCGTTTGGTGAAGTCTGATGACTTTTGGGAGCATGTAACGGCTCGAGACGGGTGTACTTCATTTCCCGTCTTCAAAGTACTCTCACCAGCGGATGAGCACGGACGGACGGGTTCGACACATGCAGTACGACTGCTTTTTTGTACTCTACCAGACGCCAGAGGGAACTACTGAGCCCTGTCATTCACAGGACATTCGCTCGGAAGGATAGAAGAAGAAAAGAAGCGGATCCGCCACTGCATGCAAAGTTTAGATCAAGAACCAAAACACTGACGACGGAGAAGGATATGTTGCTTTTCACTGGTTTATATCGCTCTGTCCACACTCTTCAACTACTGCAAAGAACATACCAACTGTGTGTACTGCCACCTACTGGACTCTTCTGTCTCAACATTCACTTTGTGCTTGTGCACAAAACGCGCAAAAAATGTAGCTGCACTCGGACAGTGTGTGAAGTAGAGTTTTGGCTTAAAGGATTAGTTCACTTCAGAATTAAAATTGGCTGATAATTTACTCACCCCCACGTCATACAAAATGTTCATGTCTTTCTTTCAGTGCAGCTTCAAAGGGCTCTACACGATCCCAGCCGAGTCTTATCTAGCCAAACCAGCGGCCATTTTATATAAAAAAAACACAAATGCTTTTTAACCACAACTGCGGGTCTTGCACTAGCTCTGCGATGCGACACACATTACGTAATCCCGTTGAAAGGTCACGCGTGTTCCGGGTCAGAAATGTAGCGTAGGGCGAAAAACTCAATCTCATTTTCTCCTCCAACTTCAAAATTGTCCAACATCATTGTTTTACCTTTTATTTAAATGTTTAAAAAAAGTATATACATTTTTATTTTTTTTTAGAATATGATGATAGTTTGTCTAGATAAGACTCTTGTTCCTCGGCTGGGATCGTGTCGAGACTTTGAAGCTGCACTGAAACTCATATTTGAACCCCATTGAAGTCGCTATATGGAGGAAAATCCTGAAATGTTTTCTTTTCATTTCTTTTCAACTGAAGAAAGAAAGACATGAACATCTTGGAAACGTGGGTAAATTATCTGGAAAGGATCTTTCTGAAGTGAACTAATCCTTAAAGTGTACTGAAAGTTACTGCAGTGCACAGAAAGCACTGCACCGCTGGAGTAACCCTGACATGCCGTTTCACACAGCACTCCCTTATCATCCGCCCTACCCTGCTTTTTTCCACTGGCATCTTCTGCGCATCCTACACACTGCTTCACCTCCATATCTCTTGCTGTTCATTGCCAAGTTACATGCCACTCATCTGCACTGCAGTCAGACGACTGTTAGGAAAAAGAGTTTGACTACACTGAAACTACTTCTAGACTGAAACTAATTTGTGTGCAATGAGAAGAAACATCTCTGCTTTTTTGCCGTTGGTTATCTATGTAGACCTGCGACAGACCGACTTTGGCTTTTGCATCTCATCTCAATGCACATAAAAAATGTGGTAACATCTAATTTAACTGGTTTACGCAAGCCAAAATCATTAACATCAGAGAATCAACCTTAATAAATTGATTTCTACCAACAACATTTTAGAAATAGCTCTTTAAGGTTTTTAAAGTGTGTTTTTTTCAGTTTCATAGTATACGCGTTGCATTTGTAACATAGTGGGTAAAAAACATCATATTCATAGACATTCCTACTTAACGTGCAGTAGATTTTTAATTATATCGGCTAGTGCAATATATTCAAAAAATAGTACATTAACACATCACTTTTTACTAAATACTGCACCCTAATTTACATAAGTGATAAACAGCAGTATTCACCTAAATGCAATTAATAAATATATAACATGACATTTTAAGGATGCATGCATGCTGACTACAATTAACAGTTTAATGTTTGTTGAAATAAATAGTCTGAGAAATTTAAGGCTACTTGTGATACAGCGTTTTGAAATATTGCTACTTCTTATTGGGCAAAGGTACGTTGTTTAAAAAATTCTTGTATACGACACGTCCTGCTACTGAAACCTGGGGGCACTGAATGCCTGGTTATGAAGGTCTTGAGTTACTGTGAGCGTTTGAAGAGCGTTGGGAAGGACGAGAGTTGCACCGCGGTGACAGAGCTTTCCGCTCTACATCTCCTGGCCAGTGTTTGCCTGACAAAAGGGACCGTTCCCGTTAATGTGGGTCAGTGCCAGGAAGGAGAGGACGGTCTGTACACTGAAGAACGGATGTGCGCTGTGGTTGTGAGCGCAGGCCTTCTGTGATCCGGCTGTTAGTGTTGTGGGAAGGCTGACAGCCATCTTGAGTGTCTTCTGTCAGCCATCTTGTTGAGAGTGTTGTTGTGACGGCATCATTGTGTTTTGATAGCCACTGACAGCTCTCATCTACTTCATCTGCCTAGTTTAGAGATGATGACTACTATGGATTTCTTTACAGTTTTATTCTAGGAAATTCTTTACATTTTTATATGGTTTCCCTGGCAAAGAAATGTTTTTTTTTTTTTTTACTGCTGTGAAATCATAATAATTGAATGCAACTATTTCCTCTAATCGGTGGAAGAAGCTTCCAGATGTTTTGTTCCATTTTTTTTTTCGGTTTGCACATTTTTATTCTAACAGCCGTAACTGTGATATTATGGCAACCGGTGTTTAAGGCCACAAAATGACTAGTTCAAAATGCATTCAGGGGTTTTATATTTCTCACATCATAAAAGAAAGATTTTTCTCACATGGTGCGAGTGTTTAGTCTCATGAACGTTGCACGTATCCTCTGTGAACAGCAGATGCGATCCGGGTCCAGGAAGGCCCTTCTCTCTCTCGCTCTCTATTTCTCTCTCTATTTCTCTCTCTCTCTCAGTCTGAATGTGAATATCCATATTTCTACATCACTGCCAAAAACCCAACAGCCCATTTCAGCTATTCACATTTCATGAGCAATCAAAGAGAGCAGGGGATGGGCTGTGTCTGACAGGTCTGTTTTCTCTCTGAATGTGGACAGATAACAGATCAGCTTATATTTACAGTCGTTTGGTGTAATGTGCAGCTGTGCTAATGAACTAGTTCAATGGAGATTTACGTTAAAGGCTCCTGAAGAATTACAGGATGTAGAATTAAAATGAAATAAATCAGCTGTATGTGTGCCGTAAATACATTTTAAAACAATAATAAATGTTTTTAAGTATGAATAATTTGATCATACACAGCATATCTGCAGAAGCCCCCCCCCCACCCCCGTCACCTCACGTACCCCCAGGGGTACACATTCAATTATATAATAATCAGTTTCTCAAGTGCCACCGATGCAATTTTGTGTTTGATTAAATTGTTTAGGTTTTGTCTCACAGTTTGTTTACAATGATACATGGAGTTTAAAGGGGTCCTATTATACTTTTACACTTTTTCAACTTTAGTTAGTCTGTAATTTGTTTAGTTTAGTAAACTTAGTTAGTCTGGTCCAATCCAAAGGGAGATATTTTTTTAACAGAATCCACTTTCCAAGAACTACAACGAACATCTCGTTTGAACTACAACACATTTTATGAAGTCATAATGCTTCTCATTTAAATAAATAAAAACTTCACTGCTGCTGTCAAAGAGGCGCTGTCTGACCTTCCTAAGGCTGAACTTAGAGTGGTTAGAACTTAGTGGTTTATCTGTTTATCTGAACAGCTTCAGAAACACAATGCTCACAAAAGGTTCTCCTGAAATGAAGCAGTTCCCACCTTGTTGGGACAATCTGTTGTTTATGGAAGTTTCATGTTGCTGCTACGCTCGCCTGCTAGCCAACATTAGTGTTGATATAGTGTTTATTGTAGCTTTTGTAAGACTGCTCGCCGCCCCTTAGGAAAAAATGGTTTTCTGATCGATTACTGTTTGTACCACCAAAGTTTTCTGACAAATATCATGATTAAGTGGTGTGCAATAGTTTTTCTAAAATACATACCACTCTGAAACGTCCTGTGAAATCCATTCTGGATGATCTTCTCGTTCATTAACATTGTCAGGGTCTGAATCGGCCTCGAATTGGTTTGAAATTGCCGCCATCCATAATATATACACTAGAGCAGAGCTCGCGATTATGGAGGGGTGGGACTTTTCCTGAACAGATGCTGCCAATCACAACACATTGGGTCAGCTAACCAATCACAGCACATTTCATAATTTGGAAGGAGGGGCTTCATCCAAACCGGAACTAAACATCGCGTTCGGGACTGGGGAGAGAGGAGCTGTAAGAATGTAAAATATGTGAAAGATAATGTTTTTGAAAAATCAAGCATGACAGCATATTCTAGCACACCTCAAAAAGAAAATCAAGACTTTGTAAAAGGGCATAATAGGACCCCTTTAACAAGATCATGGAGAGGGTGGAAATTGTGCATATAAAGCTAAATTAAGGTGAAAACCCAGATAAAAAGTGTGGACAAGTGTTTCTTCTCTCTCTTCTGAATGTTCTGGGTGTGTCAGTATGTGTGGGATTCAGTGAGGTTTGGGCACACGTCGAGGCTGCATTCTGTAGTGTGTGACAAGAAAGTATTTTTTTCTGCTTAGTCATGCTCTGATTCCACTGAGGAGTGACTTTAACATCAGACCTCTGAGCACGCTATAATAATGAGCTCCACATTTCACATTCACTAAGAGCAGACGTGACTATTTGCTCTGTGTGCTCACATCAAACTCCTACACCCTCTGGAACGAGACGTGGAGATCTGTTTTACATCAAATCTTCAATACTTGACATAATGAATGGTAGTTTCCTTCTCTGTTACTCACTTTCTTGTTTCCCAATATTTTTCTATCTCTTCTTTGCTCATTTCTCATCCTCTTGATTTGGGTCATATTATATCGTTTTTATAATTATTATTATTTGATTCTTCCCCTAGGTCTACTTATAATATTTATAAAGTGTTTTGTGCCAAAAAAAGGGACCATTTAAATTAGCAGGTCATTTTTTGCTGCTGCACCTTTAAGTGCCTCTTAACATGTGAAATGAGCAAGCGTTCAAACTGAAATAAGACTGAAATATATATTTTTTTTGTTGGTGTTTTTGTGAGCTTTGCTGAATTACTTTTTGAGAGAAATATGTTTTTGTTATAGTAAATGTCCTTTTTTTGCAGTTTCAGGCTTTCTTTAAACTGCTGCCCTATTTTACACTGTGCGAAGAAGCTCTGTAAATTGCTGTCTTTTAAAGCTCACAAGCTGATCCATTCTTCAGAGAGGCCATGAAATTGGAATTTTTTGGGCTTTTAGTCCATGTCTATTAGCTTTACGGTCATCTTTGTGCTAGTGTATTTTAGCAGATACTGTATGCACATTTAAAATATTTCTTTCTGCGAAAAACAGAGCAAAAATATTGATGACATCATCTTGCACTCAGAGGCGTATGCAAATTGTTGTCCAATAAAACCTCCTGCAGTAAAATGGTTTCTTTGCAAATAACTTGCACTACATCTGTTGCAAATTTGCAGTGATGAACCCTCACCGACTGTTACAACACTACTGGCAAACGGTTCTGAGGCATAAACTTTGACAAATATCCCCCATTTCTTGCAAAGCTGCGACAACAATAGGCAATAAATCACAGTCGTTGAACCTTTTTCTGAAGTGAAATCTGAATATTCATGTTATTTCAGTTGTGTAATGAGCGAACATTCAAAGTGAAGTCAAATGCATTTTTCACTCACAAAACATGACAAACACTCCAAGCCAGCGCCACATGTATTCATTGTGGTGGATAAAAACCCATAATGCAATGTGAAAAAGAAGTTTTATTGCCATATATGTATTGCTATGGCCGTTTTATGGCATTTTTAATTATCAGCCGCCCTAGACCGATATGTTTCTCTGTTTTGCCGATGTGTCGGACTTTTATTTTGACAGTGAGCAGGACTTTTATTTTGAAAGCGCTGAGTCCAAGCGTCGATTCTCCATCTTCATTAGGTTACTATTTTACAGATTTATTTATCAATTAAATCTTTTTTTTTCATATTCATTTTCGAATTATTTATTTGTAATTTAGTAAATCTTATATAAAATATATATATATATATTTAATTCCAGCAAGTGATATGCATGTGCTTTTAATATCTTAATAATATGATATCATATAGATCAGCTTTTTATCAGTCTTCCTGCTCTCTTGGATAACGGTATCAAAAAATTTAGATCGGTCGACTACTAAAAAAAGTATTAAAAACGGTTTAGTGTGTACTGTTTATATTTATTAAAGTATTTAGCTTTGACTGTGTTGCTGCTGCCCATGAAGAGTTTATTTCTTTTGGATGCTCCATATGTAGACATGCTGTTGGTTAGAGTGAGGTTTAAGCAGAGAGTGGATCTGTGTGTAGATGTGTGTAATTAGTGGTGTGGTGGTTTAGTTATCTGTCCAGCGCTCTGCATACTAACATAAACCACTCTGCACTCACTAAACCAGCCTCGGTCTGTGGAGCTTTGTGGAAGAGCACTCGTGTTCATGCTTTCTTGTAGCTTTGAGAGCCGGCCAAACCTTCTCGTCTAATATGTCCAGCCTGCTGCCGTTGCTCTCGTTGTTTTCTTCTCCGTCTTACACTAAAGTGATTAGCAGCGCACATACACATTCTCCAAACTCTACCGGAACATGTTTATAAGGAAGCACTTGCATAAATCAAAAATCACTCATGGACATGTTTCATTTTCTGCCAGTGACTCTTGGCTGAACGATAGTGCCATCTGGATACGACGGTTAGTTCACGTGACCAACCTTTGACCTTTGGGAAGAAACAAATGTTTACCCAATGGGCGTTTTTAGAGGAAACGGCAGGACACACACACCTCCTGACATGCACATGGCTGTTCTCACCTGCAGTCATTAGTGTCTCGCTGTGAGGGCTCAGAGAATAATTCAGCTATTCCGCCAGCATCCGCAAGTGCTATGTGATCCAGCTCTAAGGGGCCGGTTCACTTACCTGAGATGCCTAGCTGATAGTTTAACTTCCTATTTGCACAGTTTGTATTTAGCTTTTTAACAAGTCTGTCTGAAAAACTTGATTGTGATTGATCAATGGTGTCATTCTGTGGTCTAATATTTGCATATAATGACTAATAAGAAGAGCTTGTGGGCGGAGTCTCTATGCAAACGCACTGCACTCACAACCAAATCAATCAAAAATCACAGCCAATCAGAAGAGCGTGTGGGCGGAGTCTCTATGCAAACGCACTGCATTCACAACCAAATTAATCAAAAATCACAGCCAATCAGAAGAGCGTGTGGGCAGAGTCTATGCAAACGCACTGCACTCACAACCAAATCAATCAAAAATCACAGACAATCAGAAGAGTGTGTGGGCGGAGTCTATGCAAACGCACTGCACTCACAACCAAATCAATCAAAAATCACAACCAATCAGAAGAGCGTGTGGGCGGAGTCTCTATGCAAACGCACTGCACTCACAACCAAATCAATCAAAAATCACAGCCAATCAGAAGAGCTTGTGGGCGGAGTCTCTATGCAAACGCACTGCACTCACAACCAAATCAATCAAAAATCACAGCCAATCAGAAGAGCGTGTGGGCGGAGTCTCTATGCAAACGACTGCACTCACAACCAAATCAATAAAAAATCACAGCCAATCAGAAGAGTGTGTGGGCGGAGTCAATGCAACGCACTGCACTCACAACCAAATCAATCAAAAATCACAGCCAATCAGAAGAGTGTGTGGGCGGAGTCAATGCAACGCACTGCACTCACAACCAAATCAATCAAAAATCACAACTAATCAGAAGAGCTTGTGGGCGGAGTCTCTATGCAAACGCACTGCACTCACAACCAAATCAATCAAAAATCACAGACAATCAGAAGAGTGTGTGGGCGGAGTCTATGCAAACGCACTGCACTCACAACCAAATCAATCAAAAATCACAACCAATCAGAAGAGCGTGTGGGCGGAGTCTCTATGCAAACGCACTGCACTCACAACCAAATCAATCAAAAATCACAGCCAATCAGAAGAGCTTGTGGGCGGAGTCTCTATGCAAACGCACTGCACTCACAACCAAATCAATCAAAAATCACAGCCAATCAGAAGAGCGTGTGGGCGGAGTCTCTATGCAAACGCACTGCACTCACAACCAAATCAATAAAAAATCACAGCCAATCAGAAGAGTGTGTGGGCGGAGTCAATGCAACGCACTGCACTCACAACCAAATCAATCAAAAATCACAGCCAATCAGAAGAGTGTGTGGGCGGAGTCAATGCAACGCACTGCACTCACAACCAAATCAATCAAAAATCACAACTAATCAGAAGAGCTTGTGGGCGGAGTCTCTATGCAAACGCACTGCACTCACAACCAAATCAATCAAAAATCACAGCCAATCAGAAGAGCGTGTGGGCGGAGTCTATGCCAACGCACTGCACTCACAACCAAATCAATCAAAAATCACAACCAATCAGAAGAGCGTGTGGGCGGAGTCTCTATGCAAACGCACTGCACTCACAACCAAATCAATAAAAAATCACAGCCAATCAGAAGAGCGTGTGGGCGGAGTCTCTATGCAAACGCACTGCACTCACAACCAAATCAATCAAAAATCACCAATCTTGTCATAGAATACACTTGATTGTTCACAGTTTGAATATTTATTTTCTGAATGTGAGGTGAATTATTCATTGTCGCTTTCAGTATGGCTATACATGATATTCATACTGCATATTTTGACACATTTTTGCAGGGAATATACCAAATATGTTTAAAATATGAAGTGTTGCTATAGACACAGAAAAGACAGGTAGTTGTTTATCTGCTAAATATTTCTGTATTCTTTTTTAAATATTTTGACAGTGAAGGAAATATGTGAATGAGTAATTGCAGGCCTTAGTCCAACCAGTCAGGACTTTCGTTTTGGATTGGAGATTTTCAGGACCCTGTGTGAAGCATGTCGGTCTTGCGGTGAGATTTGGAGCGGTGATATCAGGAGACAGATATAATTGGTAGGGTTGCCAGCAGCTCTTGGCCAAGTTACATTTGATTCTCCATCTCTCCTGATGGTCTGATCCACACTATACTTATAAACGCAAGAGGCTTACTTTCACCCATAACTCACCTGTAGAGAGAGAAAGAGAAACAGATGTTCTCAAAGAGGAGATCAGCTCCTCGTAGATCTCATGGATGTGCCTCATCTGCAAATAAAGCCCAAATGAAAGCTCTGCCTGGCAACTTCTGCACCATTACATCTGTCTCCTGAATAAACAGGCTGTCTCTGTCTCTAAATGGTCACTGCTATGACATTTGCTATTTCAATGGAAATAAAAGACGAGCAGCAGTGTTTCAAAACACTTACACCACACTGATGTTCTCGGCTGTGGAAATGATATTCTTCTGCTTCATTCTGAGAATATATTGTCAAAGACAACATGAATCTTCATTCACAACTCATTTAATGTCTACAATGTGATGTGACATGATACATGATAATAAAATACCAGAAATTTAAATAATAGTTCAAATAATATATTTTTTTTTTAAATAGCTGTTTTCTATGTGAATACTGGTAGTAAAATGTCATTTATTCCTGTGATCAAAGCTGAATTTTCAGCATCATTACTCCAGTCTTCAGTGTCACATGATCCTTCAGAAATCACTCTAATGTGCTGATCAAGAAAATATTTCTGATTATTATCAATGATGAAAACAGTTGTGTTGCTTCATTTTTTTAGAAATCGGGACACATTTTATTTTTCAGGATTCTTTGATGAATAGAAAGTTCAAAAGAGCAGTATTTATTTAAAATTAAATATCTTACTGAGCCCAAACTTTTGAACAGTAATGTATATAAAACATATTCGAAAAACATGAACAGTCCCATTGGATACAATAATTGTTTGTTATAAGGTTTATATGGATAATTTAGTTTGATAAAGATCCAGTATGTGGTGACAGGTGTGTTTTTATCAGCGATGGTCTTGAATGCAGTTGAGAGCCTGGACTCTATGCTAGATATAAGAGTATTCTTTCCCAACCCACATGACTAATGGTTACATAAAAATAGTCAAAAGTAATTTCAGAAACGGAGAAAATGATTACACTTGAAAGATTCTGAATCTGGAATGACATGCACCTGATGATCTGCACACAACATGGCCAGGGGTATTTATTTAGGCAGCAGATTCATCTAGGCTTTATGTCTAGCAACTGACAGAAGATGAGGATCAAAGATGAGACAGAAACAGAAGATCTGTGCAGAGAGAGAGAGCTGGTCATCTCTGGTTCTGAGATGAACAGATGTATATTTATTCGGACAAATGGTGGTGAAGTCTGTGCTCTCGCCGCCTGATGTCCATCCTCTGGGGGTTTGGGATTTGAAATCTTTTCCTCTCAGTGCAATAACTTGCTTAAAGAACTGGAACCAGATCCTATATGGCCCTGTCCGACTTGGCCGATCGCTGGAAACCATTTCTCCGGTTATGAAAGGTTCTGTAATAAGCACACGGCTAACTGCCAAGTGTACGAGTCTTTTGTTCTGAAGTTCAGAAATATTGTGTCCCCATGTCTGAGTTAATATCTAGCTAGCATCCCACGTGAGTTCTCAAACAATTAGTCGTCTTTGCTTGCTTTTTAACAGATGACACTCTCTCAACGTTTTCTGTATTCCTTGGTGTGACTTTGTGACATTTGCTTTACTCTGCATTTTTCTTTTGATTACAACACAAATTCTGGTTCAAAACCTAAACGGGTAGGGCTGGGAATCTGGTTTAGTCCTTAAATTCAGTTAATTTAGGAATAGCTCGGCCGTAATGTCATGCAACAATCTGGTGATTTTAGGAATCAATATTGAATCATTGATTCTTTGATCCCAGAATGCATTTCGACAAGCTTAGTGAAAAAAAGAAATGTCAACTGTAAATGTTTTATGCGGTATTTAAAAATACAAATATATATATATATATATATATATATATATATATATATATATATATATATATATATATATAAATAAAAAATAGCTTAATCTAATGACAAATGGATCAATATTTGGTGTGTGCTTGTTGTTCACATTCTAATTAGTGTTGCGTTAAACACAAATTCCTTTGGATGCAAATCAGGCACTAATGAGGTTTCATTTCAGTGAGGACCTATGTAAGATGTAGACAACAAGGCAGACGCTCACTCTTTTGAGTTCTTCACATGTGTTTCCTCTCTCCGTTCTTCCAGGCTCGTACATGATGGTGGACACCTCTCAGCACGATTATGGAGAAAAGGCTCGCCTGCAGCTGCCCGTGATGAAAGAAAACGACACTCACTGCATTGACTTCAACTATCTGCTGTTCTGCCCGGACGGCTCCAGCTCCGGGACGCTCAACATCCTGGTGAAGGTCAACAAGGGGCCGCTGGCAAACCCCATCTGGAACGTCACGTCCTGCACAGGCCGAGACTGGATGAAGGCGGAGCTCGCTGTCAGCACCTTCTGGCCCAATGAGTATCAGGTATGCAAATCACCCAGCCAATCAAAAGATCCGGCTTGTTGTCTGTAGACAAGGTACGTTTATCTGATGAGGTCATAGAGATGCAAAGATGCTAAAGCCCCGATATACTCATGGTGAAGTTCTTTATCGTTTTCGCTCATAATGGGTCAAATGAAGTTTGAAATAAATTTGCAGTGACATGCTGTTAGCGATCATCCATCCTGATAGATGAATATGTAAATATGTGCTGAACTTGACTAAATAAACACACAGCGGTGAGAAAACAGCAGTTCAGAAAGCATCTGATCTTAGTGCTATGGAGGTCTGCACCAGCTCTTTGATTCAGCACTCCAGTCACGTCATGTTTATTTATACAGCACTTAAACAACAGTGTCAGTGTCGCTTTCAGTTAGAATTACAGCTTCAGTGTCTACTTTAAAGCGGTTCTCCAGTGTGTTCATGTTTTTTACTCGCATCTGACCTCGACGGACTGAACATTAGAAATGAGCCTGAGAAGATTTACACCTCAAAGAGGGCGGAGCCTCAGAGCCACCCCCACCTGTCCTAGAAAGTTCGCTTTGACAAGCTGTTTTGAGCTCCTGAAGCGAAGATTTTGCTGAAATGACATCACACCAGTTCATCTTTGATTTCTCTGGAAGTATTCAAAGAGGTGTTTTCTTGTGTTGTCGTACAGAAAACTCCTGAAGTCCATGTGGTGACATTCCTGGCATCATGCCCTCTAAGCAAAAGTACGAGGAACGGCATCACAATGGATGTTTTGCTTGTAGGCAGAGCTGGTTTAGTTTAAGTGTGACCGGAGCTGATTCATGAGAATGTAGCGGTTCTGTTGAGCTTTACAGTCATATTCATGACAGTAATAGCTCTTATTAATGTGTCCTTTTACAAGGAGAGTTTCCTGCTGGTGAAACGTCTCTTTGGGTCAGTGGAGCTTCTTCACGGGACTTTTGTTTTTCAATACAATCACTTTTTATTGTCCCAGTAGAGTAGTATTTCATCCACTCAATATAACTGCTTTAATGATCAGTCTCTTCTCTTCTCTTCTCTTCTCTTCTCTTCTCTTCTCTTCTCTTCTCTTCTCTTCTCTTCTCTTCTCTTTTAATCACTGTTGAATGTGGGTGTGTATGTGTCAGTGTTTGCCTTGTGTGTGTGATCTGACGGGTTGTTCTGCTTCAGTGTGTGTGTGTGTGTGTGTGAGACGGTGAATACTGAAAGCCTCCGTCTGTGTTCAGACTAATTGGGAGTCCTGACTGATCTCGCCTCTCTCTCTCTTTGCTGTCTCTCATTCTGTGTGAGAGACAGAATTTTAAACACTGTGACGATACAGTTTCTTTATGCGTTTAGGGCATCTTTAGTGTCCGTCTGTTTGCTTCAGCTTTATCAGCCCTACATGTACACACACCTGGAGGGCCTCTACTGGCCGTCTACACGCATTACACGTCTCGCTCCGAGGAGCTGTGAGGAGAGTTGTGATTAATATTGCATGATATTTCCGAGACTAGCTAATGGATCAGGAGGGCTTGTTTCTTCATGTCTGGATGTGATTTCTCACAGTATAGAGTATATTCCACCTGCTGCCCCCCTAAAGCCCCGGAGACGTGTCCCTTCTAATGAGTCCAGGCATGTTACGTCCCTTCATCACACTCTCTCGCTCGCAGTCCATCTCTAAACCCTGGTGTGGGCTTGTTATTTCTTGTCCCCTTTAATTAGGCACTGATGAGTCAGATCTGTTGCTGGAGTCCAGTTTATTTTAGCTGAAGACCTGATTCACTTTGGTTTTGTTTTCTCTGTGCGTAACTCCTGAGGGAGTCTTCATCCCCTGCGAGAGCGCTACACTTCCCCGATCAGGTCGTTAGTCACCACGTCAAACGGACTGGCTTAATGAGCTGGACACCTGCCCTCGGTTACTTTCAATTATTCAATGTCAGATTGTCTGAAATCACGCCAAAGCACAGAACTGAAGAATTTGAGGAAGTCGCTCGCGTTAGCGGTCATTAACGTTGTCAAAGGGAATGAGTTAACGTGTTGCTGGCGTTCCTTTGGTCATCCTTCAGTTCCCATGAATGATTGAATATCCAGTCACAGTCGCTAAACTTGAGAGACGTTTTTTTCTGTTTTTTCTTCTAAGGCAAATAATATTCATGTTCCTTTGTGGTTTCTCTGGCTTATGATGTGTTCTTCAATAATGTTCTTTGAGGACGCAAAACAGAAATGTGTGTCATCAGCAGGCATGTGCATGTGTGTGTGTGCGTGTGTGTGTGTGTGTGTAATCGCTTGGCTAATTAACTAATTAATTACCCACTCACTTGACAAAAAAAAAAATAGAATCTGAACTTTACATGCTCATTGGTGATCTGACTCCTAACTATAGCTTTATAATTTACTGGCATACCAGAAATGTTCCGTTAGTTATTAAAAAATAAATAGACATTTCTTAAACCCCCCCTGTGGTGAAAATCCCTCTTTTAGTGTTGTTTCTGTGTCTATGTGGTGTTTTTAATATGCTTTAAGACAAAGCATGTGTAAGTTCATAAGTCGACAGCATTGCTGAGTATTTTCCCCTTAAAACTGCAGTGAACCAAAGACAGTCTCAAAAACACGGCTTGAAATCGCTGGTGTTTCTGACGTCACAAACGACCTTGTAACCAATCAGATCAACGTGTGCTCGTCAACCAGTGGATCTCTGAGTGAGTGAGTGAGTGAGTGGAGGCGGGGCTCATTCGCATATTCATAGAGCCGCGTATCTAAATGAGGCAAGGGTTTAAAATAGGGCTGACGCAGGTTGATTGGGACACTTTTTGCCATTGAGATGACTGGGAAAACGAGTGTCCCAATCAGGTAATTTTAAAGAGCCTGTCCCAGGATGAAGCAGTCTGCTCATCTTTCCTGTGCTCATGAACGTGTCCTGTTTACGGCTGCTCTCATACGAGCCCAATGCTGCTGAAGTGCTGTCATTTTAAAATGAAAAACAATGTCCCTATTTCGCATGCTTTTGTCCTTACATGAGTTGATACTGGATTTTGAATTCCGTTTACATTAGGCTTTTCCTTACATTCATGATTCACCAGTTAAAATGGTTAAAATACGTTTTACTTCAAATTATTGAATGTATGCTAAAATCATTGCCTGTAATCCCACTATCCACTATATGATAATAATTCAGTTTCACCAACTGTTGGGGAAGGATATTTTGCCCATCGCTACACCATTGTGCACCTCTAGCCATTGTTTAAAGAAGGTCTCGCACTTTTCCCGGGGTTCACAGCTCCGTGTGAATGCCGATTTCCCACCTTCTCCCAAAACAAGATCCCTCAGGGCAGGAGATCCCGGGGGGGGTTCGGAAGAAAGTGTGAGGGGAGTGATTTAGAGGGTGTGTGTGTGTGTGTGTGTGTGTGTGTGTGTGTGTGTGTGTGTGTGTGTGTGTGTGTGTGTGTGTGTGTGTGTGTGTGTGTGTGTGTGTGTGTATGTGTGTGTGTGTGTGTTTGTGTGTGTGTTAGATAAAGGCTGGGGGTGTTTTGTGATAGTGTTGAGAGCTCACATTTAGTCAAGGTCAGCACACATAAAAACACACACACACTGTTTTATCTTGTGTCCAGCATAGCAGTAATTTATAAGTTGTTGCAAGCTTAGATTAGTGTACAGACTCGTGTGTGTGTGTGTGTGTGTGTGTGTGTGTGTGTGTGTGTGTGTGTGTGTGTGTGTGTGTGTGTGTGTGTGTGTGTGTGTGAGAGAGAGAGAGAGAGAGATGTATGATACGAGCGTTTGAGGTAGTGTATAATGTGTGTATGTCCACTATATATGATACAGAATAATATCTTATCTTTCTCACTCAGCTTCACTAACACACACACACACACACACACACACACACACACACACACACACACACACACACACACACACACACACACACACACACACAGTAGAGGTTTTTCAAATGAGTCATTTCAAATGAGAATATTCTTGACATATTTTATGTGGAAACATCCTCATTAAGGTTTTTCAAGCACTTTTTATATGTCTAGGTGAGAAACACGAGCACACGTGTGTGTGTGTGTGTGTGTGTGTGTGTGTGTGTGTGTGTGTGTGTGTGTGTGAGTATTCATATCATTGTGTGGATTTCCATAACCTTAAGCCCAACATACAGACGTTTGGTATTGGTTTAAGCTGTTTTTCCATATTTAACTAACACTGTGAGATATCTCATCCTCAGGCCACACACACACACACACACACACACACACACACACACACACACACACACACACACACACACACACACACACACACACACACACACACACACACACACACACACACACACACACACACACACACACACACACACACACACACACACACACACACACACACACTATCTGATTGGCTACAGAATATGTCTTGCTCTGACTTTATACTACGACAAAGAAAGAATTCCCCCCGATATTAAACTCATCATTTAACCCGTATGCTGTTATTGTGTAAGGAATGATCTTCCCTTCCCTTTTATTTGTCTCTGTACAGTGTTTGAGCCTCATGGAGAATGGTGTGTTTTCCTGTCGTCTGGCCAGATAATGACATGTTCTTAAAGTCATTAGGCTAATTACTTACAGTCACTCTATTGTCGTGATTTGATGTGCTTCACTGTGTTTCTCTCTCATTCCTCACCTCAGCGTTGTAGATCCTCTTCAGTTCACTTCAGCTTCTGGTAGGGTGCCACACATTATTCAAGTGTGCTATTATTACACATTGTTTAAACTAAAAATAAGAGTATACTTTCAGTCTAGGTGCACTTATCAGAGATATACAAAATTAGACTTAAGTGTACTTGGGTTATGCTTAAAAGTAAGTCTATATTTGGCCTATACTTAATCATTTGTTCAAGATACACTTCAGAAAAGTATTCATTGCATTCTTGACTTGTAGAACCGTTTACTATTTTAATAGAGTCGCCTATTAAGAACTTTTTCCACATGTATTGGTTTTATTCAAACATTATTATTTTATAAACTTACATGTTTAAAGTAAAGACTCAGCTTTGTGGTGGAACAGCCTTAAAGTCTTTAGTACATGGGTGGAACTGAACCTGATCATTTTCTACACAGAAACATATAAACGTGGCTGATTTATTAGCAATTCAAAGGTGTGAGCGTATTGTAACAAGATTTGATTCATACTGGCTTATAAGCCATTACCTGAATATATAATTTAGCATCTTATTATAAATCATTAAGTCAAAAGGATCAAGTCTCTTTATGTAATGCATAAATCATTGGCATAAATCCACTGGTAGTGTACATAGGAGTTCATTTCAATGCTACTTAAAGTACAGGTACAACCATGTAACTCCATTGGCTCCTCTAACTGTCAGTCAACTGCGTTTTGGTGGACTATATATATATATATATATATACATGAGTTTCTTTGCTCTGTTGAACAAAAAAAAACCCATGATATTATAAAGAATCTCGGCAATCAAACAGTGGACGGTAGCCATTGACTTCCATAGTAAGATAAAAAAAATAATACAGAAGAAAGAAACTCTTACAGGTTTGGAACAACTTGAGCGTGAGTAAATAACAGAATTTTTTATTTTTGGGTGAACTGTCCCTTTAATGATTATGGTAGCCCTTTATTTTACAGTCCTGTTTTCCCGTGTACATACTATGTACTTATTAATAACTGTGTAATAACTAGGTACTAACCCTGAACCTACCCCTAAACATGACCTTATGTAGTAACCTTATATTATCCAATTCTGTCTTAGTTAAGTTCACTGTAAGTACACGTACTGTAAAAAAAAGTGCAACCATGATAACAAACAATGTAAACAACTTCTCAAGTAACGAAAACATTTTAAAAGACAGTGAGATCAGAGAGATTGAAGTTCTGTTGAAGAGACTCGGCTTCAGGGTGATCTCCATAAACTCAGAGAGCGAGAAATGACAGATTACAATCTAAACTGAGAGATGAAGTCCCGTCCCGTCCCGGGCTGATGGATCTGCTGCTCGGGGAGTGGGATATATTGCCTCTAATGGGCCAGAGTCTTGGCACGCGGAGGACGTCTATTCTGCGGGAAAACAACATTTCGGCACGCGTCTCTCCAAATGATGAAGGACATCTCGCTCTTCGCTCTCTGACAGACCCGCCGAATAAAAAAAATATATATATAAAACGCACCTCACGCATCATATTGGCATCAATAAGGATTTTTCCTTGCTCTCATTGTTTACTCAGAGAGCTGTGGTAATGATCACCACCGCCAATGCAAGTGTGTGTGTGTGTGTGTGTGTGTTCCTGATAGGTAAGAGAAGAGAGCTCAGAGCTCAATATCTGGTGAAATGATGCCAAAAGGAAGAGGAAAGTTTGCATGCGTGTTTGTTTTTTATATGTGTGTATCTGAATTGCAGTTTTTCGTTAATGCTTTACAAATAAGGTTCATTTGTTAACATTAGTTAACGACCTTAGTTAACATGAACTAAGAATGAACAATACTTCTGCAGCATTTATTTATCTTAGTTAATGTTAATTTCAACATTTACTGATACATTATTACAATCAAAAGTTGTATTGTTTTTAACATTAGTTGTGCTGTAATTAGTGCTTTATTAAGTCATCATGAAATCAAAATTCGTGTTATTTTCATGGAATATTGCAGTGTTTTACTATATGATTTATCAGTGAACATCATTATTGTTCCTGATAATCTTGAATTAGAAAAACTTCCTCTTGCAGCATCTCTCCTCATCTCTGATGGCGAGGGCGGGGCTATAACCTGTCAATCAAACGAGATCCACCAATAGCAAACCACAACCGTCCAATCAATTCCCCACAGACACAATCAAGCCCCGCCCACATTTGTTCTTGTTCCTGAAGTTTCACTCGTATATACGACACAATAGAGAAGAAAAGATCAGCACAACTTACATATCATGCTGAGTTTAGTTAATTATCACTAGTACTAGTCAGAATAGTGATGTGTTAAAACCGCTTAACCGTCTTAAAGTTGATTGTGTGCGTGTGTGTCTTCCTGCAGCGTTTGAATGATTCCTCAGTCATGTGTGTTGTTGAGCAGAGTGTGCTGCTACTTTACTGAGAGAGCAGATTTTCATCTGCTGCACCAGAAAACGTGAAAAACTGTCTCTCTCTCTCTCTCTCTCTCTCGCTCTATCTCGCTCTATCGCTCTCTCTCCCCCTCTCTCCCTCTCACTCTCCCCCTCTCTCGCTCTATCTCTCTCTCCCCCTCTCTCTCTCTCCCTCTCTCTCTCCCCCCCTCTCGCTCTATCTCTCTCTCCCCCTCTCTCTCTCTCCCTCTCTCTCTCCCCCCCTCTCGCTCTATCTCTCTCTCCCCCTACCTCTCTCTCCCTCTCTCTCTCTCTCCCTCTCTCTCTCTCTCTCTCTCACTCACTCTCTCTCTCTCGCTCTATCTCTCTCTCTCCCCCTCTCTCTCTCCCTCTCTCTCTCTCTCTCTCTCTCTCTCTCTCTCTCTCTCTCTCTCTCTCTCTGTCTCTCTCTCTCTCTCTCTCTCTCACTCTCTCTCTCTCTCGCTCTATCTCTCTCTCTCCCCCTCTCTCTCTCTCTCTCTCTCTCTCTCTCTCTCTCTCTCTCTCTCTCTCTCTCTCTCTCTCTGTCTCTCTCTCTCTCTCGTCATAATGTTCCTCAGATGGTCTGAGAGTGTTGAATGTGTTTCTGTGTGTGTATGTGTTTGTGTGTGTGTTGTGAGTCATCAGCCTTAAGCGATATTGATTGTGGTACATGCAGGGCTTCAGATGTAATCAATGTTTCATAATTTAATGCTCTGAAGAGTCATTTATGTGTTCAATAGAAACATGATGGATGATTGTGTGTGTAATGGATGTCACGAGTTTTGTCGTAAACACAAATGCAAATGTCTGTGTTTGTGTGTGTGTGTGTGTGTGCGCGCTTGTGCGTATGTGTTTTAAAGGGGTCATGAACTTCATTCTTTTATTTTTTTATAATGTTTCCTGGGGTGGCCTTATAATGTTAGTATGATTTTTACATAAAAAATGTTCAGAATTTAGAAATAAATGGCTTTTCCCTACCCTGATTTTATCCTCTGATTTGAATGCTCTGTTTGAAGGGCCGTGTCTGTGTGATACTACAGTGTAAACGTCAAACAAGTTCATGAAGTTCACAACTCATGAAACCATTTGTTTATTATATCGCAATCACATATCGTAATCGCAATATTGACCTCAATAATCGCATTATGACATTTTCCCTAAATCGTGCAGCCCTAGTATACGCCCACTGCTGTGATTGGCTGTGAGACTTCAGTATATACGCCCACTGCTGTGATTGGCTGTGAGACTTCAGTATATACGCCCACTGCTGTGATTGGCTGTGAGACTTCAGTATATACGCCCACTGCTGTGATTGGCTGTGAGACTTCAGTGAATACGCCCACTGTTGTGATTGGCTATGAGACTTCAGTGTATATGCCCAGTGCTGTGATTGGCTGTGAGACTTCAGTGTATATGCCTAGTGCTGTGATTGGCTGTGAGACTTCAGTATATACGCCCACTGCTGTGATTGGCTATGAGACTTCAGTGTATATGCCCAGTGCTTTGATTGGCTGTGAGACTTCAGTGTATACGCCTAGTGCTGTGATTGGCTGTGAGACTTCAGTGAATACCCCCACTGCTGTGATTGGCTGTGAGACTTCAGTGTATATGCCCAGTGCTGTGATTGGCTGTGAGACTTCAGCGTAAACACCCAGTGCTGTGATTGGCTGTGAGACTTCAGTGTAAACGCCCAGTGCTGTGATTGGCTTTGAGACTTCAGTGTAAACGCCCAGTGCTGTGATTGGCTGTGAGACTTCAGTGTAAACGCCCAGTGCTGTGATTGGCTGTGAGACTTCAGTGTAAACGCCCAGTGCTGTGATTGGCTTTGAGACTTCAGTGTAAACGCCCAGTGCTGTGATTGGCTGTGAGACTTCAGTGTAAACACCCAGCACTGTGATTGGCTGTGAGACTTCAATGTATATGCCCACTTCTGTGATTGGCTGTGAGACTTCAGTGTAAACACCCAGTGCTGTGATTGGCTGTGAGACTTCAGTGTAAACGCCCAGTGCTGTGATTGGCTGTGAGACTTCAGTGTAAACGCCCAGTGCTGTGATTGGCTGTGAGACTTCAGTGTAAACGCCCAGTGCTGTGATTGGCTGTGAGACTTCAGTGTAAACACCCAGTACTGTGATTGGCTGTGAGACTTCAATGTATATGCCCACTTCTGTGATTGGCTGTGAGACTTCAATGTATATGCCCACTTCTGTGATTGGCTGTGAGACTTCAGTGTAAACGCAGTGTAAACGCCCAGTGGTGTGATTGGCTGTGAGACTTCAGTGAAAACACCCAGTACTGTGATTGGCTGTGAGACTTTAGTGTAAACACCCAGTACTGGGATTGGCTCAGAGACTTTAGTGTAAACACCTAGTACTGTGATTTGCTGTGAGACTTCAGTGTAAACGCAGTGTAAACGCCCAGTGCTGTGATTGGCTGTGAGACTTCAGTGTAAACACCCAGTACTGTGATTGGCTGTGAGACTTCAATGTATATGCCCACTTCTGTGATTGGCTGTGAGACTTCAATGTATATGCCCACTTCTGTGATTGGCTGTGAGACTTCAGTGTAAACGCAGTGTAAACGCCCAGTGGTGTGATTGGCTGTGAGACTTCAGTGAAAACACCCAGTACTGTGATTGGCTGTGAGACTTTAGTGTAAACACCCAGTACTGGGATTGGCTCAGAGACTTTAGTGTAAACACCTAGTACTGTGATTTGCTGTGAGACTTCAGTGTAAACGCAGTGTAAACGCCCAGTGCTGTGATTGGCTGTGAGACTTCAGTGTAAACGCCCAGTGCTGTGATTGGCTGTGAGACTTCATCTTCTGCAGAGGCGGTCTCTATTACGTCATAAAGAGACACATTCCAGGACGAGTCCTTCGCCGGGCTTGGTAACAATAAAAGCTGTTTTTGGAATAACAAGGAAGTTTTCAGTACTTACAGGACTCATAGGATATTCTTAAAGTAAGATGATCTCTTTTACGTAAAAAGCTGAAGGAAAATTTGATTTCTCAGTTCATGACCCCTTTAAGGGTTGGAGTGATGTCTGCAGAGAGAGAGTGTGTGTGTGTGTGTGTGCGCGTGTGCGTACTTGCGTACGTGCATGTTTTAAGGGTTGGAATGGTGTGTGTGTGTGTGTGTGTTTTAAGGGTTGGAGTGATGTCTGCAGATAGTGATGTGTGTGTGTTTGTGTATTCTTACAATGAGGTTCTGATTGACAACAAAGCTGCAGGCTTCCTCATCCAGACCGATCTGCCGTCAACATGACAATAGAGCAAACACACACACACACACACACACACACACACACACACACACACACACACACACACACACACACACACACACACACACACACACACACACACACAGCCACACACAGACACACACACACACACACACTCTCTCTCAGTAAAGGGGAATAGGTCCCTGTCAGATTATCGTCTAGACATGTTTTAAGGCCTCGTGTTTTCTGAGGACAAAGCACCAGGTGATGAAAAAATATGCTGAGAATAAACGTGTCTTATTACAAGACCTCATCTTTCAATATTACACTTAATTCAATCATACAATTTAGATTTGTTTAGAGATAAAATCTTCACATTTGAAGAAAAGACTAAATGAAACATCATCATTAAAGTAGTTACATTTCAACTTTAAAGCAGTTTGACTGGCTGATGCGCTGAGTCAGCATGAGCGTCTCTGATTCATAATGATCCCATTTAACCTGGATCAAACACTCTTCATTTTCTTTCCTAATAGCTTCATTATCAGTTTCTGCACGTCTGTGCTCATACAGTGGATCGTCATTATCACTTTAAGGTTATTTGACTAATCGTTTTTGGCGATGATCGACGTTTCACATGTTCTTGTTCCAAATGAATAGAGAAAGAAAAGCAAACAAACACGCAAAAGCAAATAAAACTCATACACGCTCTCATGGGCAGGTCTGATCTGAATGTGTCTTCTTTCTCCCAGTATTTCTCACCTGTGTTTGTTAATGCGCGAGTGCATCAATCTGCATATGTGCAGGCTTCACACACACGCGTGTGTTTTTGTGGAGTTGACGTGATGTCAAGCAGTGACAGCCTGTTTATGTGGCCCTGTGTTAATTTAGAGACTACATGGAATATTTGCACCTAAAGAGAGCTAGTGAAGGCAAAAAAAAAAAAAAAAAATATATATATATATATAGATGTGTGTGTGTGTGTGTGTGTGTGTGTGTGTGTGTGTGTATGGTGACCAAATTGGTTTCAGGTTTGCCTTAGCATTCACAAGCAGCCTCATTATGGAGGGCTCTTTGAGTGGACTGGTCGTTCAGGAAGTCTTGAAACCGCTGACAGTGTTGAAGATGTCTAGTCGTGCGCATCTCTAGTTCAGAGCTGCTTTTGTCAAGGCTCTAATGGGATAATTGCTGGAGTGCAGGATGTCACCCTGTCCCCCTCTGTCCTGTTCTCTTCTTTCTCACCTCGTTTTTATCCTCTGTTCTTTCCCTCTTTTCTCATTTCAGCAATTTTCACTCTTGCCAAAGCCTTTTCCTCAGCTCAGTCTTTCAATCATCCTCTCTGATGACCACTCACAAACAAGGAAATGTGAGGGAATCTGGGAATAAAATTGAGATTTTCAAGCCTGGAAGAATCAGTAAAAACTTGAAAGTGATGGAAATGTCTGCACTGAATAGATTTTTTTTTCCCTCCACTCACAATATGGCTCATCAAATATTGCATTAGCTGGATATTTCAGTGCAATCCCCATATATATATATTACAATTATTGATTGTTTCAGTTGATTATTTATATCCATCCATCCATCCATCCATCCATCCATCCATCCCTCCATCCATCCATCCATCCATCCATCCATCCATCCATCCATCCATCCATCCATCCATCCATCCATCCATCCATCCATCCATCCATCCATCCATCCATCCATCCATCCATCCATCCATCCATCCATCCATCCATCCATCCATCCATCCATACATACATACATACATACATACATACATACATACATACATACATACATACTGTCCAGCTGTGGTATCAACACAGCACTGGTCACAGAAGCAGACAGATCCATCAAACGATAGCAAATAGTACATTCAAAATGTAGAAATCTACACAACTTCCCTGCAAAAATATGCATTCTTTCAATTCCGCCAAGAGGTCACGCAGTGACGAATCAATGTTCTTTTGGTCACATGTCTTCATGTGATGTAAATTCGCAGGTCAGAGTTCACCAGACATGAGCTTGTGTTTGCGGTCTGATGCATTCACATGTGTTTGAATGGAATGGAAAGTGTATTGTGACGCCCCTAAACAATAGCTATGTTTCTATCCACCTATTTTTATGTGCATTTTGGAATAGCGCATAAAAAGCAATGGATGGAAACGCCAAGATGCACATAAAATCAAAAAAACCTTGAATGGATGTAATTGAGGCAGATAATTGTTTTATCCAATAAGAAGACATGCACATAATCTATGATGGACACACATTTACCGAATATATCCCTCGATGTGCAACAACAAACTCAAGTGACTTTCCCTCAGCAGAGGCTGTGATTGGATAACTGGACTAACCAGCGGACCAATCGCATCGCAGCATCTTAAATATTGGTTTGGTGGCTCTGAAACGCTTGAGTTAAAGTCTGTGATCAGAATGATCTGGTTTAATTCCCTCCTGAAGCGTCTCACATGATTGTGTTCACAAATACCAGCATCCCAACACAAGAGAACATGACAGCGTTTGTCACAGTTTCTTGCCCGATTGCAGCCACTTCCATTTTTAGTACTGATATTTTGCTGATAGTTTCCTAGGAAGGGAACACATGGGATGGAAACACTGCAAGAGTTTTATGCCATATTTCAACTTTGAATGTAAACATTGGTGCAGGATTGTGACGAGATTCTGCATATACGATGGCTGATCAGCAGAATTACTGTACGAGCGAATCCTGTTGGATTAACTTGAGCAAGAGAGCGAGCGAGAGAGAGAAAGATATAACGGCTTTCAGCCAGAACACTTTTGAAGATTTACATCATAATCGGCTCATAAGCATTACTGACCAAGAGCGGCCCTGAGATTTGCTTTGGAAATGTCAGAGGCATTTTAAGAGAGATCAGTTTAAAGAGCTAGAAGAAAATGTCTATCAGTAGCTTCTGGCTCAGACTGCAGATGGCCTCGCTCTAATTGAAACGGCTTCTCCCCTGTCCTGGCCTGATACGGACGGGTCACTTTCAGATTGCAGGCTTAGCGCTCCAGGCCCCATTGCTGCGATCTTGACGCCATGGCACGACATTAAAGGTTCATTGGGAAAGCGCTGTATAAAAGCCAGACCTTCACGTCCAGGCAGAATACTGAGCGAATTCAACTCCATTCAGTCGTGCTTCAGTTCAATAATGAAACCTAAGACTGACCTGGCCATTCACAGGCTCTTCTGTCCTCCTGTGGCTGCTTGTTCAGGAAGATTTTACTCCTGGAAACGAGCAACTGTTTGGGAAAGTCTGTTATGTCTTAACAGAATGAGATTCGGCGCTTAGTTGTACATAAACAGGGACTATCTCTGACAGCTGTAAAGAGCTCAGGAGAACGAGTCCTGAAACACTGGGACACAGAGACTCGTCTGTTTAGAGATAATGCTGTTGGATGCTGTAGATTAACAGCAGATTATCAACCCAGGAGTAGTTTTCTAACACATGGGTCATTTCATTTCAGAGGTGTATAACAGGGCTAGATTACATTTGTTAAAAAGAAACACACTTTAGCACTGAACGTGTACTTTTTTTAAGTGCACTTAAGTTGCCTTTTATTTCATTAATATTATTTTATTTGCCAGAGCAGTTTTTTTATAGGGTTAGGGTTTGGTTTATTCATTCGTTCATTGGATTGGTTCAGCTGTATTAAGTGAATGGCAGCTCATCTAAAAGACCCTTTCCTCTGTGCAGGTGATTTTCGAGGCGGAGGTGACAAACGGCAGACGAGGTTTCATTGCCATCGATGACATCCAGGTGCTCAGTTACCCGTGCGGTGAGTCAGCAGAAACAGCGTGTGTGAGTGTGTGAGAGAGGTCTAGACGACTAGACTGGTAAGAACGTTCAAACCCTGCACCCCTATTATTTAAAGCAACTGTAATTTCTTAAAAATTACACGCTTCAGGAAAGTTTTATAACTGACTCTTCTTACTACACTGGGACAGTATTTTAAAGACCCCATGAATTCAATATCCATGGTCATCCATATGTAATACTGTAATACTAAAATATGACTAGTTAATGCAAACTTTTAGTAGATATACACAGTCAAAATGAATGTTTATTTTCTGAAGAAAAAAAAAGAAATAAACTGGAATAACATTTCCCTGTTTTTACTGTTTTTGTGATCAACTAAAGCCTTGGTGAGCAGAAGAGACTATTTTCAAATCAATAAAAAATCTTCCCAACCCTAAACTTTTGAATGATAGTGATATATAGAATACTTGTGGCCAGGGATACAGACACAGATTTCATTTTGAGTCTCAATATGAAATAGTCTTTTGATACATTTTTAAAAGTGAAATATTTTCAGGGAATGAGTGTTAATCACGTGGCCATCATGTCGGCTGCGGGGAGTGTGTTTATGGGCACATCAGCAGTAAAGAGCAGCGTGATCAATAAATGATCAGAGAGGACGCATGAGCACAAACACAGAGATGGAGCTGGAGCAGTTCAGATCCTCTGAGCACTGAAGTTTGTCTGATATATAATTAGCCCTTATTGCACGCCAAGTGCTGCTCTTAACATGCAGCGTTTAGGGGTCAAGTGACACACCAGCAGACACACACGCGCCCGCAGTTCAGCACTCCAAATGTCAGCAATGTACATATCATTTTAAGTGATTAATATTTTGCCATCATCTCTCCAGGTTAGCGCTAGTCTTGCGTGTCTGTCAGGCGCATCCGCTGGGATCGGAGCTTAGCCGTGATAATATTACAGGTATTCCCAATTAACGGCAAGTCCATGGAAGCACAGGGATTACTGCCAGTCCAACATGGATTATATTCCCTCTGAATGCTGCTAATAAAGCTTCCTGCTGATCACAAGTGACATCTTATTAAAATGATGCAGGATGAGAGGGAGATGAAGGAGGTTTGTTTCACGGAGGATGTTTACGGCGCTAAAAGCATTTATTTTGAAGGCACTCTAGTGAATGTGATGTTTTCTGTTCCCAAAGCTGTTTCAGCTCATTTGGCACAGCTACAGTCCAGCAAAGATCCGCTGCTCGTACCAGATCAACACACGATAGATTTCCTCTCACCCTACTTCAGTTTCAGCACAGACGTATTGTAACACTCAGTGTTTGTGTGTTACTTATGTCTATATAAATTTGTATGTTGAAAATGTATAGAAATAAATCTGATCTTTCATACAGTATATTTCCCCCTTGAATTCAATTTATAATACCAGGACTGATTGATTGCACCAAAAACAGACCATTTTCCAGCTTCTCTATGATCTATGGTACATTTTGTCAACATTTAGCACTCAGATATAGATACTGGGATGGGTGTGTGTGTGGATGGATGGATGGATGGGTGGATAGATGGATGTATGGATGGATAGATGGATGGATGGATGGATGGATGGATGGGTGGGTGGATGGATGGGTGTGTGGATGGATGGATGGATGGATGGGTGGATGGGTGTGTGGATGGATGGGTGTGTGGATGGATGGATGGGTGGATGGGTGTGTGGATGGATGGATGGATGGATGGATGGGTGTGTGGATGGATGAATGGGTGGATGGGTGTGTGGATGGATGGATGGATGGATGGGTGTGTGGATGGATGGGTGTGTGGATGGATTGATGGGTGGATGGGTGTGTGGATGGATGGATGGATGGATGGGTGTGTGGATGGGTGTGTGGATGGATGGATGAATGGGTGTGTGGATGGATGGATGGGTGTGTGGATGGATGGATGGATGGATGGGTGTGTGGATGGATGGATGGGTGGGTGGATGGATGGATGGATGGATGGATGGCTGTGTGGATGGATGGATGAATGGGTGTGTGGATGGATGGATGGGTGTGTGGATGGATGGATGGATGGATGGATGGATGGATGGGTGTGTGGATGGATGGATGGATGGGTGGATGGGTGTGTGGATGGATGGGTGTGTGGATGGATGGATGGGTGGATGGGTGTGTGGATGGATGGATGGGTGTGTGGATGGATGGATGGATGGGTGTGTGGATGGATGGATGGATGGGTGTGTGGATGGATGGATGGGTGGATGGGTGTGTGGATGGATGGATGGATGGATGGGTGTGTGGATGGATGGATGGGTGGATGGGTGTGTGGATGGATGGATGGGTGGATGGGTGTGTGGATGGATGGATGGATGGGTGTGTGGATGGATGGATGGGTGGATGGGTGTGTGGATGGATGGATGGGTGGATGGATGGATGGATGGGTGTGTGGATGGATGGATGGGTGGATGGGTGAGTGGATGGATGGATGGGTGGATGGGTGTGTGGATGGATGGATGGGTGGATGGATGGATGGATGGGTGTGTGGATGGATGGATGGGTGGATGGGTGTGTGGATGGATGGATGGGTGGATGGGTGTGTGGATGGATGGGAGAAATCGGGGGTGTGGCGTGTGAGAGTGCGAAACCAATCAAATGCGGGTGTCTCATGCCAATGCGTGAGAGTTTGCAGGTCTGATGTATGTAACAATGACTTCTGTTATGATTGGACGTAGGGCTGGGCGATATGGCCAAAAAAATGATCACGATCATTTTTTTATATAAGTCGATATTGATAAGTATCACGATTAATGTCAAATCTTTATTTATTTCAAGTTTAAAGGCAGATTTTTGCTTCTAAGTGAAAGTTGTAGAAACCAGAGTGTTAATTGTGGTTTTAAACTACTCTTTATTGTCAGAACAGATCATGATAAACACTTGCATTTACATTACATTCAAACATTTGTCATTTTTCCTTAACAAAATAAATATCTTAATAGAAAAAAAATTACTTTATTTCAAGGATTGCCCCTTGAGATGTACCATCTCATTTTCGAGGGGGTCCTTACAATAATGACAAACAAAACAAGATGATACAGAGTAAAATATTAAAGATAATTCCAAACACATAAGTACAAAGACACACACACACACTCACGCACACTCCAACAATGCTCCCCGAAGCTAGCCCCCCACCCCCTCACCAGCCAATAATGCACAAATTATACACGGACAAGGTATGAGAAAAAAAAAAGTTTTACAATAAATAATATAAAAAGTAATAATACAATAAAATAATAATAGAAAAATAATAAATAAGTAAATAAATAAATCCCTCTGCAAAAAATAGAGATAGACATTTGTACTTATAAGCACACACTCCCTTATAAATACATCTGCTTGCATGCACAAGTAAAGTATACAATCCATAATTGTAAACAAATACACACATATACACAGTCCACTGGACAGTGAGTAGTATGAGACCTAAAACATTTCAGAAACACGAGCAGAGTGTTTGAAAATGCGTAATTAAAGATGATTTAAAGATATAAAAAGAAGTGATAGATCTTAGTGAGGAAGGAAGGTTATTCCAATCAGATGGAGCTTTGAATTTAAATGCTCGACGACCAATTTCTTTACTGATTCTAGGTGTAACTAGAAATGGTTTGTCCATGTGTCTTAGGTTGTATTGAGAACTGAAAGGAATTAAAAGGTCTTTCAAATATGACGGAAAATTCAAATGAATACATTTGAAAATAAGTGTCAACCAGTGGAGTTGTCTTCTGGTCTTTGGCGTAAGCCAGTTCAATGACTCGTACATTAAACAATGATGAGTTCTATAAGGACACCTAAGCACAAATCTGCAAAGACTATTATATAAAACATTAAGAGGACGGAGAATTGTTCCAGAGGTGTTACCATAGATCACATCAGCATAGTCCAGTATCGGGAATATGCATTGGGTTATAATTCTTTTACATCTTGTGAGAAGCAGTCAGCAGAACATATAAAGTAATTTCAGACAACCAAATATTTTCTTAGTAATCAAATTAATATGACATTTGAAGGATAGCTGAGTATCAAGCCAAAGGTCTAGATATTTGAGTTCTTCAGTTTTTCTATTGTTGTTCCATCAAGAAAGCTAATAGACCAGTTACCTAACATCAAAGGATCAGATTGAGTGCAAAACAACATATTATATGATTTTCTCTTATTCAGAAGAAGCTTATTCGAAAAAAACATCCTTGAACCAAACTGAAATCAGATTGGAGAGAGTACTGAATTTGCGAGATATCAGAGCTAGAAAAGTATAATACAGTATCATCTGCATCTAAATGAATTTGACAATCAGAACAAATTTGAGAAAGATCATTAATAAAAATTGAGAACAGAAGAGGACCTAAGGATGAGCCTTGTGGAACACCTTTATCACATATCTTGAAATCTGATTGACTTCCCAGAAAGGAGACACTTTGACTTCTATTGTGAAGGAATGAATTAAGAGGAGAAGGAAAACATCAATAAAGAATTCAAGGAGAGACCAGTAGCATACAATTTATCTAAAAGAAGATAATGATCAACCATATCAAATGCTTTTGAAAGATCAATAAATGAGGAGCTCTTTTCCAAAATGCAATAAATCCATTTCAATAGTTTTTAGGAAAATAGTTTTTTATAGCTGAACATGAAAAGACAGGGAAACACATGACAGACAACAACAAGGAACAAAATCCAAAACCCACACCGTGACAGTTGATGATAAATTCAAAGTAATTTTTTTTTCAAAACGCTATAAATCCACAAAAAGAAAAATCCAAAAATGGACGATTTTGGCCACCTAATTAAGTTTTGTTTTGTAGAAAGCCTTTCTTTAAAGTGAATTTCGTTTTGTATAAATTGTATCTTAATTTTAATAATTTTTTCATCAACCAATTGCCTGGATTTAATAAATAAGAAGCAAATAGACAATATAATCATGACATGGAGGCGCCGGCGTGGTCACTTGCATTGCTCGTGAACTGGAGCGCATCTCATCATAAATTAACCGAAACTCAGCGTATGCCTCACAGAGTCATGAGAAATATATCTATATAGAAAGCTTGAAATGTCTTTAAACGAAACAATTAAAAACGAAAATAAATAGCATGCTCTCTGATTATGTAATCCATTACATGCATTCTCTCTAGGCGCGTTCACTACAGAGATGCTGATCGTCAATTTCATCTTTGCAGACACTGACACAGAAAACAGTTGATTAATAAAAATAAAAATTTCGATTTTCTAACGATATTCGACTTTTGCTCCTTGATTGTCGAATGCCATTTTTGGCAGAAATGATAAACAGAAACCTTTGGCCGCAGCATCTACCCCAGGTGTAGGTCTCACTGGCTCATCAAGGCCATCAAAAGTGTTATCACCGTTTAAAGCACTCATTTTGAGGAATAAATGAACATGAACAAACCTCTGTTCAGCGCGCCGATGTTGGATTGCGTAGAACGCTCACTGAATTCTGATTGGTCTAGAGAGGATTTATCGCTTTTAGGCTACAAATAGGTTTGGCGCTTATCGCGGTTTGGAAAAGAACTGCATCTTGCAGTACATTTTAAACAAGGAAATATAGCGATTTGGCATGAAACATTGATGGAGCAGTGAATAGGTTCAGAACACAGCAAAATGACATGACAAACTCAATTTTTTTTAAAATGGCGTTTATCTCGTTTTGGAAAAGAGCTCCTCAAATATAGCACCCGTAAACATATTGCTTTTTAAAAGAGCAGTGGTGGTTGAATGGTTAGGTCCAAAACCTGATTGGTGTGAAGATAATATATTATGGCCAGTAAGGTAGATATTTGATTAAATATTAATTTTTCAAATATTTTTGCTATACTGTTGATAATAGAGATTGGTCTATAATTATTAGTGTCTGATGTGTCACCTCCTTTATGAAGAGGGATTATCCTAGCACTTTTCCATGCTGTGGGTATTTCATAAGTTGCAAAAGATAAATTAAATAAATCTGCCAGTGGAAATGACAAAACATGAGAAGCAAGTTTAAAGAACTTAATTTCCAGACCATCTGGACCAGCATTGCATCCAGAGCTTAGACTATCAATAACCCGCTGAACATCAGTTGGAAAAATAGTTTTGAAACAAAAGGAGCTGCCACACCTCAACTGAGTCAATGTAAGACCAGCATAAGTGCAACCAGATTGAGAGCTACCAATTGTACAAAAGTGCTGGCTGAATGCCTCTGCAATTAATAAAGGTTCACTCACAGTTTGAATATTTAGTCTAATAGGCGTAATAGAGCTTTTAGTGGATTTTTTGGTTATACTATTAATTCTCTTCCAAAATTTCTTCGGGTTCTTAAAATCAGTTAATAGACAGTCTTTATAGTAATTTGCTTTAGGATTTCCTGTATTGGTTTTACATTCATTCCTCAACTCCTTATATGCATTCCTGAATCCAATGTAGTACGATATTTTTTCCAGGCCTTGTCTCTTTGTTTGAATAAATATATGAGATCTCCCTTGATCCAACGTAGATGTCAACCCTTGACCTTAATTGATATCAAAGTAGCATGCTTATTGATAATCTTGAAAAACTCGGTATAAAAAAAATTCCATGCATCTTCCACTGATGGCATTAATTTAAATCTCTCCCAGTTTATATTTAATTGATCCTGTATGAAGAGTTCAGAGTTAATCTTATTAAATTGTCTTACTTTAATCAATTTAGGAGGAAGACAAGACACTTTAAAATATTTCTTAGTTCCTGCATGTGCTAATTTTTATTTGGTAAAATGTAATATTCTGCCTGTTTGAGTTGTATTAAAATGAACCATTGGTCATCCAGTATCATGCATTTAGATCATGATAACACAGATAAACCGGCACAGCCTACAGCACCTCTCTATCATGGCAACATGTTACTTTATGGTTTCTATGGTATTTGTATGAAAAACAGTAGCCTAAATACATTATTAAATCATGTAATTATATTAGTCCTTTAATACATTGTCTAAATTAATAATATAATACAATTCAATTTGTATATCCCACATTTCATAGTGCAGTTAATATTAGTAGGCTAATGTTACAGTAAATCCATGGTAATTGATGGGAATTTGTAGCCGGAAAAGCTTCTGACTGGATCGTTGCGCGCAGTGTTCCTCCTGTTCGTCAGCGCTGTTTCATCTGCCTTTAAACTGGTTTAAATCCCTGAGACATTTGTGTTCTTCGCTGAATTCAAGCGCTTCACTGGATCCTGTGAGCGAGACGATCAGAGTAAACGCGTCTGCTAGTGAGCTCGCGCTGCGCTGCCGTTTGGACTTTGAGCCGAGCGGATAAACAGTCCGTGAGGCGCGCGGTTCAGATGAGTTTTGTTCCGCTTTTGGCGCATAAACTTTATCGAACTCTTGATATCGTTTTATCGAGAAAAATTATATCGCGATAACTATCGTTATCGTTTTATCGCCCAGCCCTAATTGGACGATTTCTTAGCATGTCAAATAAGTTACAGAGCTGATAAGGAAATGTAGTTATTTATTTTCTGTAAATGTTCTGGAGGGACTGGAGAGGATATTTATTTTGTCACGCTCTTATTTTTTACACTGTAAAAAAAGAGATAACAGAGATAAACATATAATTTAAGGTAACAAGAGATTGTTTTGGCTTTATAGCGGTTTTTGAATAATGTTATTTTCCAGCTAAAGTTAGTTTTGATTGATTCACTTCCGTTGAAATTATCATTTTTTAAATTAAATTAGGGGCCGCTAAGACGACGCCGTTCTCTCTAAGCAGACTTTAAACTGAACCCGTGATAAACGCTGATGCGTTCACAATGCCATTAAGAGCTGATAGAATGTGATATAGAAGTCGATAATGTATTATGTGAATGCTAGGTCAAAGAGATGTGTTTTTAGTCTAGCTTTGAACTGACAGAGTGTGTCTGCTTCCCGGACAATGGTAGGAAGACTGTTCCAAAGTTTTGGTGCTAAATAGGAAAAGAATCTACCGCCCGCAGTCGATTTTGATATTCTAGGTATTATCAATATTATAATGCGTTAAGAGCTCGCTCAAGTACTGCGGAGCTAAACCATTTAGTGCTTTGTAAGTAATCAACAATATTTTACAATTTATACGATGTTTAATAGAGAGCCAATGCAGTGTTGACAGAACCGGGCTAATATGGTCATATTTCCTGGTTCTGGAGCTGCTGCGTTTTGGACCAGCTGTAGCTTGTTTATTAAGCGTGCAGGGCAACCACCCAGTAGAGCATTACAATAATCTAGCCTTGAGGTGAAATAGCAAGACAAATTCTGTTTTCCATCATATGAACCTTTGTAATATTATCGGCAGTCACGTTTAACAGAAGAGAAAGCCTAATAAAACGCAAGCATGTAAGTGTGTGTTCATGTGACTTCATGCTGAAACTCATATGAGATCTCCAGCTTGTCCTCTCCGTCTCGTCGTTCCTCTCGGTCTGCTTCTAACCACACACCTGCGTAACGGACATGAGCCACTAAAGAGAGAGAGAATGAAAAACTGACAGAGAGGACGAATCCACAGGTGGTTTCTCTTTCAGAGACACCTGATGCTGCTCATGGATTGCAACTCATTATTGGAGAATTATCTGAAATCAAATGGGAAAAACGAGTGCGGATATACTTCCAGAACTGTTTCAGTCCTTTCCTTCCTGTAGCAAACTGTACTGTTACAGATGAATCATGTAAATATATTAAAATATATTTAGTATATGTAAATACTCAAACGGTTGTTCTATCCAGGGTGACTTGCAGCACACATGATCTCAGGTCAAGAGTCTAGATCGAGGACACGCTGGTGATAATTCAGCCGCCGCAAACTAGTGATAGTCAATATACCGGCAGACACGATTAACTGGTAGAAATGTGTCATCTGGTAGAGATTTTGGACTATCATCTCTATCGCGGTTACACTGACGTGATGTTGCTGTCCTGTGCCGTCTCGAAAGCTTGTATGCGTTTTTTAAGCCTTGCGGTTTAAAAACAAGTGATTTTAAACTGTTCAAGCGTAATAATCAGCAAAAGAGGACTCATAACGGCATATGCGTGTGCTGTCTGAGACTGTTTTTGAGCGCACACACCTGAAACAAGCTCACATAAAACCGCTGATATCATACAGCGTGTCAGTACTGAACGTATAAATACACACGAATACACACACTTATGTCAAAATGCCCTCATAAACAGTTGTTTCTGTCTTAAAGGTGCAGTAAAACGATTTCTGAGATATTTTAAGTCACCAAAACAAACACGCCCCTACCAAAAAGGATAACACCCTTATCTTGATAGCTCTGCCCCCAAATTCACAAACACGCTATGCAGAACAGGCCCCTCCCCCCTCATGATTGGACACGCCCCTTACTACCTACATGTGTGTTTTGAGGCTCGGTCCGATCCACTTTCAACAGTGATTCTCAGAAATCGTTTACTGCACCAAATGAATGTAAATGATTGAGAAGGAAAACTTTTTTTTTTTTTTTTTTTTTACTTTTTTTTTATACTTATTGGGCTAGTATTCGTTTTTTTTATGTGATTTTGAAATTGGTGATGAGATTTATGAAATTTCAATTAAATGTTATTATATCATAAAAACTTTATTTAAAGTAAAAAAACCTATATTGTGATGTATATCGCTATCGAGAAATAAAAGGATTCATATAAGATTGTGGTCATATCGCCCACCCCACCTCAAACCTTCAACCAGCTTGCCGCATCACCCCAAAAATAGACCATTAATTTGACCTGCAACCATCAGTGTGTTAAACACTGTGTGTACATCTTTATCCATTGCCTGTGTTGGGAGTGTTCAGCACTGGTTTAGTGTTGTTACAAACTGCTCTGAGACAAGAAGGTTGAGACCCAAATGCAGCTTTTAATAATGAGGCAATCCAGACAGGTAATCCAATGTACAGGCAACAGGTCAAAACACAGGCAGGGAGTTCAAACAAACAAAACACTCAAGCTTGGGAACAAGGCAAACGGGTAATCCAAAGGCAGGCAGAGAGTCCGAAGAACAAAATACATGGAACAAGAGAAATGCTCAGAAATGCAGCGCAACAACATACAAGACTTCGTAGGGAATGAATGAGTGTACATGGTTTAAATAGGCTAATGGTGCGTTCACGTGCTATGGTAATTATGGTAAATACCAAAAGCGACGTGGAAAATGCACATGAACACCCCCTCATGTGGTATTTTACACTGGCCAACGCGTAGAATATTTTGATGCCCGAGTTGCCGAGATGAGATAACCTTTGACCTTTTCAAAATGGCGGAGAGCAAGGCGAGAGTGTTGAATGGTAAGCATTGTACACAACTAAACGTTTTTTGCTGCTGTTAGCTAGGGGTGGAACGGTACATTCGCATTGAACCGAAACGGTACGGTAATTAGCTCTATTAACTCCCTTGTCCTTAAAAAAATCTGTATGATTCATGATCTGGAAAATATACAGCATATTATTTACCGTTTGAGTTTTGATAAATCATCTTCTTGCTGTAGCAGATGACTTAAGCAATCTAAAATAGTTTTAGCTAAATAACAGGTCTGGATCTCCATCCTTTACCACATTACGACAACAAAAGCACTTGAACGCAACACACTGGTAAATACCAGTTCACAAGTGGAAAATATCACATTATATTACATTATTATACATTTTCCATAGCACATGAACGCACCATAAGACTGACAAGGTAATGAGACAAGGGTGGATGCAATCAGGGATGATGAGTCCGGGCAGTGATTTATGGGAGATGTAGTTTGTGAGGGGATGACAATAGTCTGATGTGGAGTGCCCTCTGGTGGCTCTCAAGGGCACTCCAGCTGGTGACCGGTACAAGTGTTCTGGTATTTGAGAGTTGTAATGTCATGCGCTGCTGTCTTTTCGTTCGTTGCAGATAAATCCCCTCACTTCCTGCGTTTGGGGGACGTGGAGGTGAATGCCGGACAGAACGCCACGTTCCAGTGCATCGCCACGGTCCGAGACGCGGTCAACAACAAGCTCTGGCTGCAGGTGGGAACTGAGAACACACACTCAGCCGAACTGCAGACACGTCACTGCATCCTCAATCCGACACACTTAAGCATACTTTTAAAAGAGAGTACTTATTACAAAAAACCATGCACTTTAAAACAATATCCTCAATTGCAAATTGAATGTATAGTTTGTAATGCATCTAAATGAAAATGCATTGCAGTTAAATTAGCTAAACTTTTAGTGCTTTTTGAGCCACTTAAGTACATATTTGTATATTATTTCTTAATGACTTCTATTGTCTTTGAAATATGGTTAAAGTACTGACATCCATTTGTGGTAAGCTTAAATATACTTTAATGTCATTTCAATAGAAACCTGTATGTCATGTATTTAAATATATTTGTAATGCCACATGAAGTTGCTATTTTGTACTTTTAAAATATATTAACTCCAAATTCAATATTGGATACAGGTTACATTATAATCTAGTAGTTTCCATGTGCTTTAGTATGTTAGTCAACACATAAAATAAGTGAACTTCTATAAACCATGACAAAAAATTATTAAAACGTAATTATTTAAAATGTGCTAAAGTAAAACTTTAACTTGACATTATTACAAGAGCGCACTCTTTTAAAAGATGTCAAGAAACACACAGTCATGAAATTGTCTCTCTATAAATGCACGGAAGTGGCCTTTTTTTTTTCGTTCATATATTACGGTTACACTTTATTTCGATGGTCTACTTTAGACATTCTACTATCTATTACTTATAAAATAAAGTGTTAGTAGATATTAATCAGGCAGTCTAATAATGCTCTACCGTTGTCCAATAAGAGTTAGTTGACATGTAGTTGCAAAGTTACTTAGAGTTAGTAGAATGTCTAAAGTGGGCCATTGAAATAAAGTGTTACCTCTATTATTTCCAATTACAGTTAAAAAAATAAAATCTTGATCATATTTCCCCCAGCAGCTGTTTTTGGGTGTTTGCGACCCACCGTTGGAGGACCATTGAACTAAAACTGCAGTCGTGCTTTAGATCAGAGATGGGATTCACCCTAATTGGCGGGGAATGTCAAGTTCAGGATGTGCGGGAGCAAACAATTCGGCTGTTTTTAAGTTCGGTGTCACTATACTCAAAGAATTGCATCATTTGTGGAAACTATATCGCATATTCATGGTCAACGGGTATATATAAGCACACTTACTAATCAAGCAGCGAGCGAGACTCTGGGTTCATTACAGCAGAGCCTGTCACAGAGAGAGTCTCCTCAAATCTTCCCACTTTATTCATCCCGAAGGAAAATCCTGCTCTCCTAATGATGTGTGTGTCAGCAGGGTTTTCGTGTCTGTGTGTTGTGCTTGCGCTGAGGTGAAGCCTGTGATTGTGATTAACTAATGAGAGGGCTTCACATGCAGAGAAGATTGAAAGAGGAAGTGCCTGACAGTGCGTAGGAAAAGTGACCTTTTCTGCTCTGATGCACGAGGAGGTGAAGAAATGAAGGAAAGCAAGCAAGTGCTGGTGTCTTCTGACTAATAGGAGATGTCAGTGTTAAAGGGGCTAATGAATGATCCTCTGTCGCAGGCGCACACACACTTCACTCACACAGATCGCCTGTGACACTGACGGCCGCCACTTCTCCAGTCGAGCAGATTACAGGAGCTTCTAGCCTGAACTCCCAGTCCTGCTGGTGCTCTTATGAAGTCAAGTCCCAAATCCAGGAGTAGCACCTCACTAAGGTGGCGTAGATAGACATGCTACATATGCTTACTCCAGTAATAACAGTAAATTACGCATAATTATGTGAGTGGGCTACTCTCTGAGAAAACATAGGAAATGAACATTTGAACTCTTGCTATATTACCATCCCCATTCGAGACGCGATCACACTCCCAATTTACACATCATTCCCTTCACCCATCCCGACCTGAATTCACCCAAAATCTATATGGTTTAATATGAACAATTATCATACAGTATTATACATGTTCGCTATGGTTTGAAATGACTGAATTAAACCAATCAATTGTATTCTCTTGCTCTGTTGTGACATGTATAGCGGCGTAACGGAGAGGACATTCCGGTGGCGGAGAAGAAAAACATCAACCACAGGAAGTTTGCGGCCTCCTTCAGACTGAGAGAGGTGACCAGTCAGGACCAAGATCTGTACCGCTGCGTCACCCAATCAGAGAGAGGGTCCGGCGTCTCCAACTTCGCTGGGCTCATAGTCAGAGGTAATGGCTTGCTTTGTTTTTATGCTGTCTTTGTCATTTTCTCTTTATTAAAGCTAGGTCTGTGAAAACTGACGATTAATCACAAATAATCTCATCCAAAATAAAAAAGTTTGTTTACATAATATATGTGTGTGTGCTGTGTATAATTATTTTGTATATATAAATACACACACATGCATGTATATCTTTAAAGGGTTAGTTCACCCAAAAATGTAAATTCTGTCAGTATTTACTCGCCCTCATGTTGCTCCAACCCCGTAAGACCTTCGTTCATCTTCAGAACACAAATTAAGATATTTGTGATGAAATCTGAGAGCTGGATCACTCCTCCACACTAGTCCATCGGCTTCTTCAGGGATTGAAACTTGCCGGCCTCGAAAAGTTATTAAAAACATCGTTAAAATAGTCCGAGTGACTACAGTGGCTCAATCTTAAGTTTATCAAGCGACGAGAATACTTTTTGTGCCCAAAAACAAACAAAAATAACGACTTTATTTCAACTCTTCATTTCCTTCTCGTGGGCCTCTAGTCAGTTAAACTAGTGTGTTTGCGTAGAGCTGCGTCACACGCAGGCTCACTATTGGCCGACGCTGGTCATGTGTGTGACGTACAACAACAGAAGCTTACGCTGTTACACCAGTTTAACTGAATCAGAAGGAAATGAAGAGCTGAAATAAAGTCGTTATTAGGGCCCAAGCCTTGAAAAGGCGAAGGCCCTATTGTTTTCCTTAGGATTATTTATTATTATTTATTATTATTATTATTATTATTATTATTATTATTATTATTAGGGCCCAAGCCTTGAAAAGGCGAAGGCCCTATTGTTTTCCTTAGGATTATTTATTATTATTATTATTAGGGCCCAAGCCTTGAAAAGGCGAAGGCCCTATTGTTTTCCTTAGGATTATTTATTATTAGGGCCCAAGCCTTGAAAAGGCGAAGGCCCTATTGTTTTCCTTAGGATTATTTATTATTATTATTATTATTATTTTACTACCTTTTGGGCACTTTTGGGGCCCTTAACGTGCTCGAAAACTCTTGAAACTTTGCACACGGGTCAGAACCCGCGGCCATCAGGGCCGGGCTGAAGATGGTACCCGGGCGTGGCAGGGGGGCTCGACAGCGCCCCCTGGAACGGGATTCGAAAACATGTCCATATATCAAACAAGCTTGCATGAATTAATCTGAAAAATCGGTACACATATAGATCTCATCGTTTCATATATCCTTCGCACTCTTACTTTTTACGCCAGCCCAACAGGAAGTCGGCTATTATGGGTTGTTTGGAAACTCGTGCTCAGGAATTTGATATACTCCTCCTAGGAATTCACCCGATCGTCACCAAACTCGGTGTGCATGAAGTCAAGACATTGAGGATGAAAAATTGCCAGGGGATTTTTGATATCTCGAACGGTTTGGCCGTGGCGAGGAAACGAAATTATGGCGAATAATGGAAACAGGAAGTGTGTTATAACTTCTGCATACATTGACTGATCTTGATGAAACTTCAGCAGTGTGTTCGCTGTAAGAGGCCGATCACATGGATGTGACTATTGTGAGTCAAAGTTATAGCGCCACCAACTGGCAGCAGGAAGTGTGTCACTTTCAAAATGCTTTGCAATCACCCTCTTAGTTTTACCCGATTTGCTTCAAACTTTATGTGTATAATGTAAACACACGGCAGATTTAGACCTGTGAAAGGATTATTGATATCTTAGATACTGTTGCCGTGGTAACGCATCAAACTTTAAGATTCTTTTTTGATGCTTTTGAGACTCTTAGCATACTTGAAATTGCATGAAACTCGATAGACGCATCACATTTATTAGCCAGTAGACATGTGCAAAGTTTTAGAAACGGGCGTGGTGCCGAGGCTCAGTAGCGCCACCTTTTGACAAAAGAGGGGGAGTTAGGTCTATACTTTTATCTACAATCTTAAAACTCAGTATGTATAATGTTCATATCGAGCTGGACAACTTTCTAATTTACACTTATTAGCTCAGACCAACAGGAAGTCAGATATTTTGGTTTGAATGTGGATGTTTTGGAGAATTTTCTCTTCCTCTCTCTCTGACCCTACGTCTCTCTGTGTGTTTGAGGGGAGGGGGGTTTGTCTGCTGAGTGAGAATGCTTTTATTTTAGTTTTTCAAGGTTTTGGGGCCTTTAACGTGCTCGAAAACTCTTGAAACTTTGCACACGGGTCAGAACCCGCGGCCATCAGGGCCGGGCTGAAGATGGTACCCGGGCGTGGCAGGGGGGCTCGACAGCGCCCCCTGGAACGGGATTCGAACACTTGTCCATATATCAAACATGCTTGCTTGTAATAATATGAAACTCGGTACACTTATAGATCTCATCGGGCCGAACAACTTTCGTGCTCTAAGTTTTATGACAGCTCAACAGGAAGTCAGCTATTATGGGTTGTTTGGAAAATGCATGCTTTTATTTTTGATATACTTCTCCTAGAGAATTAATCCAAACACCACGAAACTCGGTCAGCGTGAAGTCAAGACATTGAGGATGCTAAATTGCGAACGGATTTTTGATATCTCAAACGGTTTGGCCGTGGCGAGGAAATGAATTTATGACTAAAAAAGGACACATAAAGTGTGTTATAACTTAGTTAATTTTATCTACAGTTACAAAACTCTGCGTGTATATTGTTCTCGTCAAGCCGAACAACTTTCTATTTTATTGTCATTAGCTCAGACAAACAGAAAGTCAGATATTGTAGTTTGAATGTGGATGCTGAGAATTTTCTCTCCCTCTCTCTGACAGAGAGAATGCACCCTGCCATTCTGTATGTGTGTGTGTGTCTGTGTGAGGAGGGGGAGGGGGAAGGGGTATCCTCGGGTGATAGTTTAAACACAAAGTCATTCATGGGCCATACTGCCCTCTTGTGTCCAAAATTGTATTTATACGCACTTTTATTCATTTATTACCTGTATTACGCACACACACAGTTCGATCGCACCCGCGCCTCTCTCTCTCTCTCTCTCTCACACACACACACACACAGTTCGATCGCTCCCGCGCCTCTCTCTCTGTCTCACGCACACACACAGTTTGATCGCGCCCGCGCCTCTCTCTCTCCCACACACGCACACACACACACACAGTTCGATCGCGCCCGCGCCTCTCTCTCTCACACACACACACACGCACACACGCACACACACACACAGTTCGATCGCGCCCGCTCCCTCTCTCTCTCTCTCTCGCTCTCTCTCTCTCTCTCTCTCTCTCTCTCCTCTCTCTCTCTCTCTCTCTCTCTCTCTCTCTCTCTCTCTCTCTCTCTCTCTCTCTCTCTCTCTCTCTCTCTCTCTCTCTCTCTCTCTAATGTGCTATATTAGATCAATATGTTTTCCTTAAAAATTTTATTCTCTCTCCCACACACACACACACAGTTCGATCGCGCCCCTTTCACACACACACACAGGCACACACACGCACACACACGCACACACAGTTCGATCGCGCCCGCGCCCGCGCCTCCGTCTCTCTCTCTCTAATGTGCTATATTAGATCAATGTTTTCCTTTCAATTATAAATCTGATGAGAATACATGTAGTGTGCATAACATTTTTTGTATAAAATAATACTTCCATTAAAAAAAAACACATTTGATTTTATATTTTAATCAATGTAGAATGTGTAACTTAAAAATAAACAGAATAGTGCTCTGTTTGAGGACAAGAAATTAAAACCATGCAATATGATGAATGTCCAAAAGATGGCACTCACAGACTGTTTTTAAACGAGGTTGAATAAATATTTTTTGCTTTTAAACTGTGTGTGTGGGTGTTGGTGTGTGTGGGTGAGATTTTGGTTGGGGGACAGTTGTAGGTTACAGTTTGAGTTTATAGTTTGACAAAAGCACTTTGTGTTTTATTGTGAGTGTACATAAATATAAGTAAACACTTTGTTACACAAAAACATACTCCGTCATTTTGTTCATCGAGGACGTAAATTCAAACTGCAGTTCAATCACACCCACACCTCACCCACACACACACACACCAAACACACACACACACACACACACAGATATGTTGGAACGTGAGTGAAGTACAAAGCCTATAATAAAGAATAGTTTAGCATCCAAATACATCACAAATGTTGAAACAGTTTGATTCTAATGAGAGAGTTACATGAGCCCAACACCACTTACTTTCACTTTCGCTTTACATTATTTCGGTTACTTCTTGTTTATAGTTTTTTAAATTTTTTGTTCTGTTCTGAATATCATTAAATTTAAACAATTGCTTGTGTAATATTTTGAGTGTATCATCAAATCAGAATAATTATCTCGGTTTCCCTAGTTATTTATTTTTATTTTTCATTTTACTAAACAGGTAACTCAAGTAATATTCTGTGTCTTTATATATGTATATGTATCTATCTATCTATCTATCTATATATATGAATTATAAATAACTTATTTCTGTATAAAATAAAAATTTCCTAATAATCCACACCAACCAGAGCGCACTATTCCTACAACATCATCAGTGCTGAAGCGGATCTACCAGAGCCGTTCGGCAGATAGCGAGCAGATGCAGCATGTGTGTTGTATCGAGGCAGGGTCAGGCCAGGGGAATCCATTGGCAGCTTTTTATTAAGAATGGTCAAGACAGGCAGGGAGAACAATGGCAAACAGGGCAGAACAGAAAAGGCAGAGACAAACCAGTTTGACAGGCAAAGGACAAAGACCTCCAGATAAATACTGGGCTTCTGGATTTACACATTTAAGTGCTGCAAAACATATTGACCTAAAAATTATTCTAAATTTAAATGATCTCATATATGTGGCTATTGTGGTTCACGATCATAGGCCCTGTCCCCAAATGGCACACTTCACACTTTGTGGTTGATATGTGCCCTCGATGTGCACTTTTGCAGAGGCCACACTGATGCAAGCTCTAAATCACACTTCTTCTCAACAGTCAAAGCGGGGTTAAGTTTTGCACGTCGTGCCCAATAACCCTAAAGGCACCGGGGGTGGCGCTGCCACCGGCTTGGGCCCGCAATCGCTGCTCGCAGCTATATTTATTATATTATTATTATTATTATTATTATTATTATTTTACTACCTTTTGGGCACTTTTGGGGCCCTTAACGTGCTCGAAAACTCTTGAAACTTTGCACACGGGTCAGAACCCGCGGCCATCAGGGCCGGGTTGAAGATGGTACCCGGGTGTGGCAGGGGGGCTCGACAGCGCCCCCTGGAACGGGATTTGAAAACATGTCCGTATATCAAACACGCTTGCATGAATTAATCTGAAAATCGGTACACATATAGATCTCATCGTTTCATATATCCTTTGCACTCTTACTTTTTACGCCAGCCCAACAGGAAGTCGGCTATTATGGGTTGTTTGGAAACTCATGTTCAGGAATTTGATATACTCCTCCTAGGGAATTCACCCGATCGTCACCAAACTCGGTGTGCATGAAGTCAAGACATTGAGGATGAAAAATTGCCAGGGGATTTTTGATATCTCGAACGGTTTGGCCGTGGCAAGGAAACGAAATTATGGCGAATAATGGAAACAGGAAGTGTGTTGTAACTTCTGCATACATTGACTGATCTTGATGAAACTTCAGCAGTGTGTTCGCCGTAAGAGGCCGATCACATGGATGTGACTATTGTGAGTCAAAGTTATAGCGCCACCAACTGGCAGCAGGAAGTGTGTCACTTTCAAAATGCTTTGAAATCACCCTCTTATTTTTACCCGATTTGCTTCAAACTTTATGTGTATAATGTAAACACACGGCAGATTTAGACCTGTGAAAGGATTATTGATATCTTAGATACTGTTGCCGTGGCAACGCATCAAACTTTAAGATTCTTTTTTGATGCTTTTGAGACTCTTAGCATACTTGAAATTGCATGAAACTCGATAGACACATCACATTTATTAGCCAGTAGACATGTGCAAAGTTTCAGAAACGGGCGTGGTGCAGGGGCTCAGTAGCGCCACCTTTTGACAAAAGAGGGGGAGTTAGGTCTATACTTTTATCTACAATCTTAAAACTCAGTATGTATAATGTTCATATCGAGCTGGACAACTTTCTAATTTACACTTATTAGCTCGGACCAACAGGAAGTCAGATATTTTGGTTTGAATGTGGATGTTTTGGAGAATTTTCTCTTCCTCTCTCTCTGACCCCTACGTCTCTCCGTGTGTTTGAGGGGAGGGGGGTTTGTCTGCTGAGTGAGAATACTTTTATTTTAGTTTTTCAAGGTTTTTGGGGCCCTTAACGTGCTCGAAAACTCTTGAAACTTTGCACACGGGTCAGAACCCGCGGCCATTCAGGGCCGGGCTGAAGATGGTACCCGGGCGTGGCAGGGGGGCTCGACAGCGCCCCCTGGAACGGGATTCGAACACTTGTCCATATATCAAACATGCTTGCTTGTAATAATATGAAACTCGGTACACTTATAGATCTCATCGGGCCGAACAACTTTCGTGCTCTAAGTTTTACGACAGCTCAACAGGAAGTCAGCTATTATGGGTTGTTTGGAAAATGCCATGCTTTTATTTTTGATATACTTCTCCTAGAGAATTAATCCAAACACCACAAAACTCGGTTAGAGTGAAGTCAAGACATTGAGGATGCTAAATTGCGAACGGATTTTTTGATATCTCAAACGGTTTGGCCGTGGCGAGGAAATAAATTTATGACTAAAAAAGGACACATAAAGTGTGTTATAACTTAGTTAATTTTATCTACAGTTACAAAACTCTGCGTGTATATTGTTCTCGTCAAGCCGAACAACTTTCTAATTTATTGTCATTAGCTCAGACAAACAGAAAGTCAGATATTGTAGTTTGAATGTGGATTCTGAGAATTTTCTCTCCTTCTCTCTGACAGAGAATGCACCCTGGCATTCTGTATGTGTGTGTGTGTGTGTCTGTGTGAGGAGGGGGAGGGGAGGGGGTATCTTCGGGTGATATTTTAACACAAAGTCATTCATGGGCCATACTGCCCTCTTGTGTCCAAAATTGTATTTATACGCACTTTTATTCATTTATTACCTGTATTACACACACACACACAGTTCGATCGCACCCGCGCCTCTCTCTCTCTCTCTCTCTCTCTCTCTCTCACACACACACACACACACACACACACACACACACACACACACACACACACACACACACACACACACACACACACACACACACACACACACACACAGTTCGATCGCTCCCGCGCCTCTCTCTCTGTCTCACGCACACACACAGTTTTGATCGAGTCCGCGCCTCTCTCTCTCCCACACACGCACACACACACACACAGTTCGATCGCGCCCGCGCCTCTCTCCTCACACACACACGCACACACACACACACAGTTCGATCGCGCCCGCGCCTCTCTCTCTCTCTCTCTCTCTCTCTCTCTCACACAACACACACACACACACACACACACACACACACACACACACACACACACACACACACACACACACACACACACACACACACACACACACACAGTTCGATCGCTCCCGCGCCTCTCTCTCTGTCTCACGCACACACACAGTTTGATCGAGTCCGCGCCTCTCTCTCTCCCACACACGCACACACACACACACAGTTCGATCGCGCCCGCGCCTCTCTCTCACACACACACGCACACACACACACACAGTTCGATCGCGCCCGCGCCTCTCTCTCTCTCTCTCTCTCTCTCTCTCTCTCTCTCTCTCTCTCTCTCTCCTCTCTCTCTCTCTCCTCTCTCCAATGTGCTATATTAGATCAATAATGTGCTATATTAGATCAATATGTTTTCCTTAAAAATTGGTATTCTCCTCTCCCACACACACACACAGTTCGATCGCGCCCCTTTCACACACACACGCACACACACACACACACAGTTCAATCGCGCCCGCTCCTCCGTCTCTCTCTCTTTAATGTGCTATATTAGATCAATGTTTTCCTTAAAAAAAATTTGCACACTACATTAATTCTCATCACATTTATAACTTATTGTATAAAATAATACTACCATTAAAAAAAACACATTTGATTTTCTATTTTAATCAATGTAGAATGTGTAACTTAAAAATAAACAGATTAGTGCTCTGTTTGAGGACAAGAAATTAAAACCAATGCAATATGATGAATGTCCAAAAGATGGCACTCACAGACTGTTTTTAAACGAGGTTGGATAAATATTTTTTGCTTTTAAACTGTGTGTGTGGGTGTTGGTGTGTGTGGGTGAGATTTTGGTTGGGGGACAGTTGTAGGTTACAGTTTGAGTTTATAGTTTGACAAAAGCACTTTGTGTTTTTATTGTGAGTGACCATACATATAAATAAACACTTTGCAGTTTGAATTTACGTCCTCGATTAACAAAATGACGGAGTATGTTTTTATGTGTAACAGTTCAATCGCACCCACACCTCAACCACACACAAACACCAAACACACACACACACACACACACATACACACACACACACACACTCACACACATATTGGAACGTGAGTGAAGTACAAAGCCTATAATAAAGAAAAAATTAGCATCCAAATACATCACAAATGTTGAAACAGTTTGATTCTAATGAGAGAGTTACGTGAGCCCAACACCACTTACTTTCACTTTCGCTTTACATTATTTCGGTTACTTCTTGTTTATAGTTTTTTAAAATTCTTGTTCTGTTCTGAATATCATTACATTTAAACGATTGCTTGTGTAATATTTTGAGTGTATCATCAAATCTGAATAATTATCTCGGTTTCCCTAGTTATTTATTTTTATTTTTTCATTTTACTAAACAGGTAAGGCAAGTAATATTCTCTGTGTCTTTATATATGTATATCTATCTATATATAGGAATTATAAATAACTTATTTCTGTTATAAAATAAAAAATTCCTAATATCCAGACCAACCAGAGCGCACTATTCCTACAACATCATCAGTGCTGAAGCGGAACTACCAGAGGCGTTCGGCAGATAGCGAGCAGATGCAGCATGTGTGTTGTATCGAGGCAGGGTCAGGCCAGGGGGAATCCATTTGCAGCTTTTTATTAAGAATGGTCAAGACAGGCAGGGTGAACAATGGCAAACAGGGCAGAACAGAAAAAGCAGAGACAAACTTGGTTGACAGGCAAAGGACAAAGACCTCCAGATAAATACTGGGCTTCTGGATTTACACATTTAAGTGCTGCAAAACATATTGACCTAAAAATTATTCTAATTTTAAATGATCTCATATATGTGGCTATTGTGGTTCACGGTCATAGGCCCTGTCCCCAAATGGCACACTTCATATGAATTTTCGGTCTTGTTGTACTTATTTCATGTGTCTGTTAAATCCATGAGACCGTAGGCTCTCATTTTTCAATTTGGGTTTCAGAAGGTTGCTCACGCATACTTTGTGGTTTATATGTGCCCTGGATACGCACTTTTGCAGAGGCCCACACTGATGCGAGCTCTACAGCACACTTCTTTTCAACAGTCAAAGCGGAGGATACGTTTTTGCACGTCGTGCACAATAACCCTAAAGGCACCGGGGCGGCGGTGCCACGGCTTGGGCCCGCAATCGCTGCTCGCAGCTATATTTATTATTATTATTATTATTATTATTATTTTACTACCTTTTGGGCACTTTTGGGGCCCTTAAACGTGCTCGAAAACTCTTGAAACTTTGCACCACGGGTCAGAACCCGCGGGCCATCAGGGGCCGGGTTGAAGATGGTACCCGGGCGTGGCAGGGGGGCTCGACACCGCCCCCTGGAACGGGATTTGAAAACATGCCTGTATATCAAACACGCTTGCATGAAATTAATCTGGAAAATCGGTACACATATAGATCTCATCGTTTCATTTATCCTTTGCACTCTTACTTTTTACGCCAGCCCAACAGGAAGTCGGCTATTATGGGTTGTTTGGAAACTCATGTTCAGGAATTTGATATACTCCTCCTAGGGAATTCACCCGATCGTCACCAACTCGGTGTGCATGAAGTCAAGACATTGAGGATGAAAAATTGCCAGGGGATTTTTGATATCTCGAACGGTTTGGCCGTGGTGAGGAAACGAAATTATGGCGAATAATGGAAACAGGAAGTGTGTTATAACTTCTGCATACATTGACTGATCTTGATGAAACTTCGGCAGTGTGTTCGCTGTAAGAGGCCGATCACATGGATGTGACTATTGTGAGTCAAAGTTATAGCGCCACCAACTGGCAGCAGGGAAGTGTGTCACTTTCAAAATGCTTTGAAATCACCCTCTTATTTTTTACCCGATTTGCTTCAAACTTTATGTGTATAATGTAAACACACGGCAGATTTAGACCTGTGAAAGGATTATTGATATCTTAGATACTGTTGCCGTGGTAACACATCAAACTTTAAGATTCTTTTTTGATGCTTTTGAGACTCTTAGCATACTTGAAATTGCATGAAACTCGACAGACACATCACATTTATTAGCCAGTAGACATGTGCAAAGTTTCAGAAACGGGCGTGGTGCCGGGGCTCAGTAGCGCCACCTTTTCACAAAAGAGGGGGAGTTAGGTCTATACTTTTATCTACAATCTTAAAACTCAGTATGTATAATGTTCATATCGAGCTGGACAACTTTCTAATTTACACTTATTAGCTCAGACCAACAGGAAGTCAGATATTTTGGTTTGAATGTGGATGTTTTGGAGAATTTTCTCTTCCACTCTCTCTGACCCTACGTCTCTCCGTGTGTTTGAGGGGAGGGGGGTTTGTCTGCTGAGTGAGAATGCTTTTATTTTAGTTTTTCAAGGTTTTGGGGGCCCTTAACCGTGCTCGAAAACTCTTGAAACTTTGCACACGGGTCAGAACCCGCGGCCATCAGGGCCGGGCTGAAGCTGGTACCCGGGCGTGGCAGGGGGGCTCGACAGCGCCCCCTGGAACGGGATTCGAACACTTGTCCATATATCAAACATGCTTGCTTGTAATAATATGAAACTCGGTACACTTATAGATCTCATCGGGCCGAACAACTTTCGTGCTCTAAGTTTTACGGCAGCTCAACAGGAAGTCAGCTATTATGGGTTGTTTAGAAAATGCATGCTTTTATTTTTGATATACTTCTCCTAGAGAATTAATCCAAACATCACGAAACTCGGTCAGCGTGAAGTCAAGACATTGAGGATGCTAAATTTGCGAACGGATTTTTGATATCTCGAACGGTTTGGCCGTGGCGAGGAAATGAATTTATGACTAAAAAAGGACACATAAAGTGTGTTATAACTTAGTTAATTTTATCTACAGTTACAAAGCTCTGCGTGTATATTGTTCTCGTCAAGCCGAACAACTTTCTAATTTATTGTCATTAGCTCAGACAAACAGAAAGTCAGATATTGTAGTTTGAATGTGGATTCTGAGCATTTTCTCTCCCTCTCTCTGACAGAGAGAATGCACCCTGGCATTCTGTATGTGTGTGTGTGTGTGTGTGTCTGTGTGAGGAGGGGGGGGGGGGGGGGGGGGGTATCCTCGGGTGATAGTTTAAACACAAAGTCATTTCATGGGGCCATACTGCCCTCTTGTGTCCAAAATTGTATTTATACGCACTTTTATTCATTTATTACCTGTATTACACACACACACACACACAGTTCGATCGCACCGCGCCTCTCTCTCTCTCTCTCTCTCTCTCTCTCTCTCCTCACACGCACACACACACACACACACACACACACACACACACACACACACACACAGTTCGATCGCTCCCGCGCCTCTCTCTCTGTCTCACGCACACACACAGTTTGATCGCGCCCGCGCCTCTCTCTCCCACACACGCACACACACACACAGTTCGATCGCTCCCGCGCCTCTCTCTCTGTCTCACGCACACACAGTTTGATCGCGCCCGCGACTCTCTTTCTCCCACACACGCACACACACACACAGTTCGATCGCGCCCGCGCCTCTCTCTCCCACACACACGCACACACACACACACCGTTCGATCGCGCCCGCGCCTCTCTCTCTCTCTCTCTCTCTCTCTCTCTCTCTCTCTCTCTCTCTCTCTCTAATGTGCTATATTAGATCAATAATGTGCTATATTAGATCAATATGTTTTCCTTAAAAATTTTATTCTCTCTCCCACACACACACACAGTTCGATCGCGCCCCTTTCACACACACACACACACACTAACACACACACACACACACACACACACACACACACACACACACACACACACACACACACACACACACATACAGTTCAATCGCGCCCGCTCCTCCGTCTCTCTCTCTTTAATGTGCTATATTAGATCATGTTTTCCTTAAAAATTTTATGCACACTACATTTATTCTCATCATATTTATAAATTATTGTATAAAATAATATTACATTAAAAAAACATTTGATTTTCTATTTTAATCAATGTAGAATGTTTAACTTAAAAATAAACAGATCAGTGCTCTGAGGACAAGAAATTAAAACCAATGCAATATGATGAATGTCCAAAAGATGGCACTCACAGACTGTTTTTAAACGAGGTTGGATAAATATTTTTGCTTTTAAACTGTGTGTGTGGGTGTTGGTGTGTGTGGGTGAGATTTTGGTTGGGGGACAGTTGTAGGTTACAGTTTGAGTTTATAGTTTGACAAAAGCACTTTGTGTTTTATTGTGAGTGACCATACATATAAATAAACACTTTGCAGTTTGAATTTACGTCCTCGATTAACAAAATGACGGAGTATGTTTTTATGTGTAACAGTTCAATCGCACCCACACCTCAACCACACACACACACCAAACACACACACACACACACACACTTACACACACACACACTCACACACATATTGGAACGTGAGTGAAGTACAAAGCCTATAATAAAGAAAAAAATTAGCATCCAAATACATCACAAATGTTGAAACAGTTTGATTCTAATGAGAGAGTTACGTGAGCCCAACACCACTTACTTTCACTTACGCTTTACATTATTTCGGTTACTTCTTGTTTATAGTTTTTTTAAAATTCTTGTTCTGTTCTGAATATCATTAAATTTAAACGATTGCTTGTGTAATATTTTGAGTGTATCATCAAATCAGAATAATTATCTCGGTTTCCCTAGTTATTTATTTTTATTTTTCATTTACTAAACAGGTAAGGCAAGTAATATTCTCTGTGTCTTTATATATGTATATCTATCTATCTCTCTATCTATCTAGATATATGAATTATAAATAACTTATTTCTGTATAAAATAAAAATTCCCGAATAATCCAGACGCTCAGAGCGCACTATTCCTACAACATCATCAGTGCTGAAGCGGAACTACCAGAGCCGTTCGGCAGATAGCGAGCAGATGCAGCATGTGTTGTATCGAGGCAGGGTCAGGCCAGGGAATCCATTTGCAGCTTTTTATTAAGAATGGTCAAGACAGGCAGGGTGAACTATGGCAAACAGGACAGAACAAAAAAGCAGAGACAAACTTGGTTGACAGGCAAAGGACAAAGACCTCCAGATAAATACTGGGCTTCTGGATTTACACATTTAAGTGCTGCAAAACATATTGACCTAAAAATTATTCTAATTTTAAATGATCTCATATATGTGGCTATTGTGGTTCACGATCATAGGCCCTGTCCCCAAATGGCACACTTCATATGAATTTTCGGTCTTGTGTACTTATTTCATGTGTCTGTTAAATCCATGAGACCGTAGGCTGTCTCATTTTTCAATTTGGGTTTCAGAAGGTTGCTCACGCATACTTTGTGGTTTATATGTGCCCTGGATACGCACTTTTGCAGAGGCCACACTGATGCGAGCTCTACAGCACACTTCTTTTCAACAGTCAAAGCGGGGTTACGTTTTTGCACGTCGTGCACAATAACCCTAAAGGCACCGGGTGGCGGTGCCACCGGCTTGGGCCCGCAATCGCTGCTCGCAGCTAATTTATTATTATTTTACTACCTTTTGGGCACTTTTGGGCCCTTAACGTGCTCGAAAACTCTTGAAACTTTGCACACGGGTCAGAACCCGCGGCCATCAGGCCGGGCTGAAGCTGGTACCCGGCGTGGCAGGGGGGCTCGACAGCGCCCCCTGGAACGGGATTTGAAAACATGTCCGTATATCAAACACGCTTGCATGAATTAATCTGAAAATCGTACACATATAGATCTCATCGTTTCATATATCCTTTGCACTCTTACTTTTTTACGCCAGCCCAACAGGAAGTCGGCTATTATGGTTGTTTGGAAACTCATGTTCAGGAATTTGATATACTCCTCCTAGGGAATTCACCCGATCGTCACCAAACTCGGTGGCATGAAGTCAAGACATTGAGGATGAAAAATTGCCAGGGGATTTTTGATATCTCGAACGGTTTGGCCGTGGTGAGGAAACGAATTATGGCGAATAATGGAAACAGGAAGTGTGTTATAACTTCTGCATACATTGACTGATCTTGATGAAACTTCAGCAGTGTGTTCGCTGTAAGAGGCCGATCACATGGATGTGACTATTGTGAGTCAAAGTTATAGCGCCACCAACTGGCAGCAGGAAGTGTGTCACTTTCAAAATGCTTTGAAATCACCCTCTTATTTTTACCCGATTTGCTTCAAACTTTATGTGTATATGTAAACACACGGCAGATTTAGACCTGTGAAAGGATTATTGATATCTTAGATACTGTTGCCGTGGTAACGCATCAAACTTTAAGATTCTTTTTTGATGCTTTTGAGACTCTTAGCATACTTGAAATTGCATGAAACTCGACAGACACATCACATTTATTAGCCAGTAGACATGTGCAAAGTTTCAGAAACGGGCGTGGTGCCGGGCTCAGTAGCGCCACCTTACAAAAGAGGGGAGTTAGGTCTATACTTTTATCTACAATCTTAAAACTCAGTATGTATAATGTTCATATCGAGCTGGACAACTTTCTAATTTACACTTATTAGCTCAGACCAACAGGAAGTCAGATATTTTGGTTTGAATGTGGATGTTTTGGAGAATTTTCTCTTCCCCTCTCTCTGACCCCTACTCTCTCCGTGTGTTTGAGGGAGGGGGTTTGTCTGCTGAGTGAGAATGCTTTTATTTTAGTTTTTCAAGGTTTTGGGGCCCTTAACGTGCTCGAAAACTCTTGAAACTTTGCACACGGGTCAGAACCCGCGGCCATCAGGGCCGGGCTGAAGATGGTACCCGGGCGTGGCAGGGGGGCTCGACAGCGCCCCCTGGAACGGGATTCGAACACTTGTCCATATATCAAACATGCTTGCTGTAATAATATGAAACTCGGTACACTTATAGATCTCATCGGGACGAACAACTTTCGTGCTCTAAGTTTTACGACAGCTCAACAGGAAGTCAGCTATTATGGGTTGTTTGGAAAATGCATGCTTTTATTTTTTGATATACTTCTCCTAGAGAATTAATCCAAACACCACAAAACTCGGTTAGCGTGAAGTCAAGACATTGAGGATGCTAAATTGCGAACGGATTTTTGATATCTCGAACGGTTTGGCCGTGGCGAGGAAATGAAATTTATGACTAAAAAAGGACACATAAAGTGTGTTATAACTTAGTTAATTTTATCTACAGTTACAAAACTCTGCGTGTATATGTTCTCGTCAAGCCGAACAACTTTCTAATTTATTGTCATTAGCTCAGACAAACAGAAAGTCAGATATTGTAGTTTGAATGTGGATTCTGAGAATTTCTCTCCCTCTCTCTGACAGAGAGAATGCACCCTGGCATTCTGTATGTGTGTGTGTGTCTGTGAGGAGGGGGAGGAGGGGAGGGGGAATCCTCGGGTGATAGTTTAAACACAAAGTCATTCATGGGCCATACTGCCCTCTTGTGTCCAAAATTGTATTTATAAACGCACTTTTATTCATTTACCTGTATTACACACACACACCACAGTCGATCGCACCCGCGCCTCTCTCTCTCTCTCTCTCTCCTCTCTCTCACACACACACACACACACACATCGATCTCTCCCTCTCCCGCGCCCTCTCTCTCTGTCTCACACGCACACACACAGTTTGATCGCGCCCGCGCCTCTCTCTCTCCCACACACGCACACACACACACACACAGTTCGATCGCGCCCGCGCCTCTCTCTCTCACACACACACACGCACACACACACACAGTTCGATCGCGCCCGCTCTCTCTCTCTCTCTCCTCTCCGCCTTCTCTCTCTCTCCTCTCTTAATGTGCTATATTAGATCAATATGTTTTCCTTAAATTTTTATTCTCTCCCACACACACACAACGTTCGATCGCGCCCCTTTCACACACACACGCACACACACGCACACACACACACACACACACACAGTTCGATCGCGCCCGCGCCTCCGTCTCTCTCTCTCTAATGTGCTATATTAGATCAATGTTTTCCTTTAATTATAAATCTGATGAGAATAAATGTAGTGTGCATAACATTTTTTTTGTATAAAATAATACTTCCATTAAAAAAAACACATTTGATTTTCTATTTTAATCAATGTAGAATGTGTAACTTAAAAAAACAGATTAGTGCTCTGTTTGAGGACAAGAAATTAAAACACAATGCAATATGATGAATGTCCAAAATGGCACTCACAGACTGTTTTTAAACGAGATTGGATAAATATTTTTTGCTTTTAAACTGTGTGTGTGGTGTGTGTGTTGGTGGGTGAGATTTTGGTTGGGGAACAGTTGTAGGTTACAGTTTGAGTTTATAGTTTGACAAAAGCACTTTGTGTTTTATTGTGAGTGACCATACATATAAAAAACACTTTGCAGTTTGAATTTACGTCCTCGATGAACAAAATGACGGAGTATGTTTTTGTGTAACAGTTCAATCGCACCACACCTCACCCACACACACACACACACACACACACACACACACACACACACACACACACACACACACACACACACACACACATATATTTGGAACGTGAGTGAAGTACAAAGCCTATTATAAAGAATAGTTTAGCATCCAAATACATCACAAATGTTGAAACAGTTTGATTCCTAATGAGAGTTACGTGAGCCCAACACCACTTACTTTCACTTACGCTTTACATTATTTCGGTTACTTCTTGTTTATAGTTTTTTACATTTTTTGTTCTGTCTGAATATCATTAAATTTAAACAATTGCTTGTGTAATATTTTGAGTGTATCATCAAATCAGAATAATTATCTTGGTTTCCCTAGTTATTATTTTTATTTTTTCATTTTACTAAACAGTTAAGGCAAGTAATATTCTCTGTGTCTTTATATATGTATATGTATCTATCTATCTATCGATATATATGAATTATAAATAACTTATTTCTGTATAAAATAAAAATGTCCTAATAATCCAGACAAACCAGAGCGCACTATTCCTACAACATCATCAGTGCTGAAGGGAAACTAGAGCCGTTCGGCAGATAGCGAGCAGATGCAGCATGTGTGTTGTATCGAGGCTAGGGGTCAGGACAGGGGAATCATTTGCAGCTTTTTATTAAGAATGGTCAAGACAGGCAGGGAGAACAATGGCAAACAGGACAGAACAGAAAAGGCAGAGACAAACCAGGTTGACAGGCAAAGGACAAAGACCTCCAGATAAATACTGGGCTTCTGGATTTACACATTTAAGTGCTGCAAAACATATTGACCTAAAAATTATTCTAAATTTAAATGATCTCATATATGTGGCTATTGTGGTTCACGATCATAGGCCCTGTCCCCAAATGGCACACTTCATATGAATTTTCGGTCTTGTGTACTTATTTCATGTGTCTGTTAAATCCATGAGACCGTAGGCTGTCTCATTTTTCAATTTGGGTTTCAGAAGGTTGCTCACGCATACTTTGTGGTTGATATGTTCCCTGATGTGCACTTTTGCAGAGGCCACACTGATGCAAGCTCTACAGCACACTTCTTTTCAACAGTCAAAGCGGGGTTACGTTTTTGCACGTCGTGCACAATAACCCTAAAGGCACCGGGTGGCGGTGCCACCGGCTTGGGCCCGCAATCGCTGCTCGCAGCTATATTTTTTTTTGTTTTGTTGCGCACAAAAAGTATTCTCGTCGCTTGATGAACTTAAGATTGAGCCACTGTAGTCACTTGGACTATTTTAACGATGTTTTTAATAACTTTTCGAGGCGGCAAGTTTCAATCCTGAAGAAGCCGATGGACTAGTATGGAGGAGTGATCCAGCTCTCAGATTTCATCAAAAATATCTTAATTCGTGTTCTGAAAATGAACGAAGTCTACGGGGTTGGAGCAACATGAGGGTGAGTAAATACTGACACAACTTACATTTTTGGGTGAACAATCCCTTTAAGAAAATGTTATTTATATATAAAAATAATCTATTTATATACATATAATATAAACTATGTAAAATACTGTGTGTATATATATATATACACACAGTATTATATGCACAAATTTCTTTAAATATATTGTGTGTGTGTTTATATATATACAAATAATTACACTCACACACACATATATTATGTGTAAACAAACTTTTATTTTGGATGAGATTATTCGCGATTAATCGTTTCACAGCCCTAAAGAGATAGTTCAGACAATTCTAATTTGATGAGTCTTTATTTATTTTGTCAATGTGTTACAAAAGGGTACAGAGTTGATTATTATTTCATATAATAAGAGATGCACCGATATGTAATTTTGGCCGATACAAATAACCGATAATTCTTGTATTTAACCAATATTTTAGCCGATAAATCATTTTTTAGAGCCTGATTACAAAAACCATTAAAATCCATGTCCCAAGCACACGATTACAATGATGTTCTCATTATAATTGTATGTAGCCTATATGACAGACTTGCATGTTGCACTTTACTGTATTGTCCTTTTTTGAAGTGATTCCAATCATATTTCAAGCAATTCAAAACAGTGCGCATCTGAAGTTCAGCTGAAAGAAACAAACCCTTATTTATCAGCTTTAATAATCGCCAAATGTTCTTATCATGCTGATAACGATAACATTAAAAATGAACATATCGTCCGATACCGATATGGTGGCCGATATATCGCGCATATGTCGTCTATATAGATATAATGAGTAAAAGGCTGTGATTTATAGACTAGTTTAAGGCCTTTCCACCCGAAGTCCAGAAGAAACAGCCATGGCTACAGCGCCATCTGCTTATTTAAACGCTGCTAAATAATACAAATGCATCAATTTCAATGACCATTGGGGCATGATGCCATATTTATGCACAACCTGTTGACACAAACAAATGTGGTTGGGTTTTTTTGGCGACCTCCCCGAACCCGAGAGCGTGCGCGAGTGCGGCTGTGTTTGGTCCCGAGTGCAGATGCGACTCTGAGAGGAGTGCGATAGTTAGCGGCGGCCGGAGGGCAGAAGGGCCCTTGAGTCTCAAGCGCTCTGACAGCTCAGATATCTCCACCACACTTCCCCAGCTGACATCCTGCTACACGGATACCAAAGATGCTAATTTCAGCGGAAATTTTTGGGCCATGGATTTGTGCGTGCGCTAATGGGAGCTGGCACGGAGTTGCCTATTGTCGTGCGTGACCCGGGCTAGTGCTTTATTAGCTCCCGCTCTCCCTAATGCGGGGCGACAGCGGGCCCTCACGGCTGTTTGGGGCCGCTTTGTAACAAATAAAAATTTCAGTGGCAAATTCTTACGCTGGAGAAGGATCGATCTGTGTGTCTCCAGCTGCAGCAAGAGAGATGGAGAGGGGAAAAGAAAAACACAACACTTGTGTCCTGGCGAGATTAGCCCAGGGTTGGGAGTAATGACATTAGCCTGCTCTCGCTTGTAGGGAATAAACTGAATTGACAAGACGTGTGCTGTGAAATAGATTCAAACGCAAACAGTCGATAAGCACCGCCCTGTTTTATTGGATACCAGTGGTTTGGAGATCGTTTCCTTGTGCCGCTGCAGAAAGTCCTCGCTCTTCTAAATGGCACTTCTAGTTGGAACCGGAAGGCTTTTGGTTTTGCAGGGAAAAAGCATTGGTCTACTTTAAAGTCACTAATAGACCAGGACCTCGTGAGATAATGAAAAGTTGATAATGAACTAAATGGAATGTTAAATACTCAAATTGGGCTTTACAATTTTCTCAGCATTTTGCTCCACATGTTATTTTTTATAAAACGTGGCCTCATTCAAGTGTTGATAAAAAAGAATGCATAAAGCTAAAATAAAAGTTATTTCTTTTGAAATATTGCCTATTCAAGAAAATATTCTGGTGGCCATGAAACTTGTGAAAATTATCAAAAATACTAGTGGTGGCTAGCAACTTAAAAAAAAGAGTTAAAATAAAACACTTTAGAAAATTCCATTGACATACATGTCATGTGACCATTAACCAAATATCAGAACATCATGAACAAGTGCATGTGTCTGTTACAATGATCCAAAGATGATGAAGAGGCAGAAAGATACTAATACTAATAATTGAATGATCCAGCATGTGCAACAGTGTGCTCTAAACACTAACAGCAGCCGAGGACACACAGGAACTCAAGAGTGCACTGATGACAAACTCAAAGACCAACGGCGGGCATGGAAATGAGTAATGACAACAGGAACTAACGAGAAGCAAACTGAAAGTCCATGAGAATGAAAACTAAACTGAGAGTTTGTGACAGTGTCATTAAATTACTGAAATATTAACTTAACATCTCAATAAGATCTTTTTCTTTGGAAAGTTTGGGAAGTCTGTGATAGACCTTTTTTTTTTTTTTTTTTATCTCCAAAAATCATACAGTCAAATCCAGAACATTATGCATCCAAAAGTGATGTTTAAGATGAAAAACCACAGAAATCTCCAGGTTTCTCCCAAGTGCAGTAGTGTTTGTGCTGGAGCCGATGATTGTTTGCTACTTGTGATTTCCTAATGACTAGATAACAGGCTGTCAGGCTCCTGTGAGCGCGGCACCCCGCCGCACACGCGCTGATTGCTGGTAAATACGCCTGGAGAGACAGCCGGAGATCAGGAGTTGAAACGAGGGAGATTTTAAAGACACCAGCTCTGCGTACGCTGACGGATCGTTAAAGTTTGATGAAGCGCGGCCGCGCCTGATACTTCCCGACGATGCACGCGCACAACAAACGCAAACAAACCAAAAGAGCCAAAATGTCAACAACTCCGAAAGCTTCATCTGAGAGAATCTACGAGAATGAAGAACAGAGCGCTTCATTAATGTCACCGGCGTCGGGTTCCTGACTGGGAAACACATCAATGATTCATCGGCTTGCACTGAACACAGTCTTGCTGCGCTCACACTTGCACCTGGCGACACTCAGGGTCTCAAATCTAGATCTTCCCACATTATTTCTGGTTTCTGTACGACTACAAGAAAGGAGTTATTGAGCTGGGTTTCCCGTGTTTGTGATCCCTCAGTGCATACAGTGCTAGTCAAAAGCCGGGTGG